>CM053790.1:224742453-225342453 GCA_028749045.1 Cupressus sempervirens | reverse complement strand
TACCTCCTTCCTCTTCTTTCAACCTGTAAACCCATTTATTCTGTAAAACCTTTTTACCTGCAGGCAACTTGCACAAATCCCATGTCTTATTTTTCAGCAAAGAGTCCATTTCATCTTTCATTACAGACTCCCACTGAATCTTAGTATCCACCTGCACAGCTTCATCATAACTTTCAGGTTCACCAGCATCAGTAAGTAAAATAGAATACAAAGAGGGAGAAAAATTTTGTGGAGGTCTAATTGGCCTTGTTGACCGTCTAACATTCACTGGTGTATGTGGTATTTGTTGTTGCGGTTGTTGCACATTATGAGGAATGGCTGGAACATCAGCTTTTGGAGTATCATCCAGCACTACATAATCATCTTCTTTCTTCTCATGTTGCTGCAATAGATCTTTGTACAACACTTTTTCATTGAATATGACATCCCGACTTCTTATAATTTTATGATTTTCAAAATCCCAAAGCCTATAACCAAATTCATTAATGCCATATCCAACAAAGACACATTTCTTTGATTTAGCTTCTAGCTTGGTTCTATTTTTAGAGTCTATATGAGCAAAAGCTTCACAACCGAAGGTCTTGAGAAAAGAATAACTCACCTTCTTACCAGTCCATGCTTCCTCTGGAATACCACAGCCCAAAGGAGTAGAGGGACCTCTATTAATCAAATATACTGCAGTATTGACAGCCTCTACCCACATGTGTAAGGGCAACCCAGCATGCAACCTCATGCTCCTTGCGCGCTCCATTATAGTCCTGTTCATGCGTTCAGCCACTCCATTTTTCTGTGGAGTCCTTGGAACAGTTTTTTGTCTACGAATACCATTAGTGGAGCAATAATCTTCAAATTCATGACTGCAATACTCACCACCATTATCAAATCTGAGACATTTTAATTTCTTACCAGTCTCATTTTCAACCAAGCATTTCCATTTCTTAAAAGTTTGAAATACATCAGATTTCTGTTTAAGGAAATAAACCCATACTTTTCTAGTGGTGTCATCAATAAATGTAACATAATAATGAGAGCCACCAAGGGAAGATACCTGAGCCGGTCTCCATACATCTGTATGCACAAGTTCTAATTTCTCCTTTTTGTTTTCCTTCCCTGTCTTTACAAAACTCACTCTCTTTTGTTTTCCATACACACAACTTTCACAGAAATCCATATTCACACATTTTAGACCTGGTAAAACTTTCCTTGAATGAAGTACTTTCATACCTTTCTCACTCATGTGCCCAAGTCTATTGTGCCACAGCGCTGTATCAGAATCCACAGCAGCTATTTGTTCTCCCTGCTCATCTGCAGTAATTGTTCCTGAATATTCATTTTTCTCTGAAACAATCAAAGTAGAAGGAACAATATGACCTGTACAAAGATATAAGGTGCCTACTTTCACACCTTTTTCTACTACAAGGGAACCTTTTGAAACCTTCCAATTTTTATCATTAAAAGTAACTACACAACCCTCATCACCGAGTTGCCCTACTGAAATTAAATTTCTACTTAGTTTTGGAACATGTCTTACCTCATGTAGTAGCCAATGATTCCCATTCTGCAACTTAATCTTAATTTTTCCCTTTCCAACAATCTGACAGGGTTCATTATCCCCCAAATAAACAAGCCCAAAATCCCCTTGGACATAATCAATGAAATAACCTCTATGAGGTGTAGCATGAAAAGAAGCACCAGAATCTAAAACCCATGAATCATCAACACTCTCTAAAGACAGAAGCAAAGCATCCTCTTCGGATTTGTTACTTACCACATTTGCCTCTTTGTCTCCATCTGATTTATCTCCTTCATTTTTCTTTCGAGTCCAACAATCTTTCTTTTTGTGCCCTAGTTTCCCACAGTACCAGCAATCATTTGGTCCTCTCGATTGAGACCTCCTCCCCTTTGACTTTCCTCTTGATTTCCCACGATTTCCAGAGTTACTTCCTCTTTCAGTCATTCTGCCCCTGCTTTGTGCATTTAAAGCACTTCCTGATGTAGATCCACCTGAGGATTTTCTACGAGTTTCCTCACTTAAAATAACACCGATCACATCATCATATTTTAGGGTACTAGATCCAGGAACAGAATTACTCACCGCCATTACCAAGCCATTCCAGCTTTCAGGCAAAGAACACAAAATCAAGAGAGCCCTAATTTCTTCATCAAAATTGATACCCACAGAAGATAATTGACTAGTAATAGTATTAAACTCATTTAAATGATCTGCAACAGATCCACCTTCTGCCATTTTCATATTAAATAAACGCTTCATGAGAAATACCTTATTTGAAGCGGAGGGCTTTTCATACAGTGTCGCTAGGGTTTTCATCAAATCTTCTGTCATCTTTGCTTTTGTAATATTAAATGCCACCGATGGTGCCAAGCATAACTGAATGCTTCCAAGTGCCTTTCTGTCCAAAAGATCCCATTCAGCCTCTGACATAGTTCCCTGATTCTTAGCTTTTCCTTCCAACGGCTTCCACAAATCCTTCTGATATAAATAGTCTTCCATTTGCATCTTCCATAACTGGAAGTTCTGCCCATTAAACCTATCAACCCTCAGCTTACCATCATCTGCCATTGCTCTCACTCAACCGTGAGACTTTTCTGCAGAGGATAACTGAGAAACAACTAGGCTCTAATACCACTTGTTAGGATAAACCACGGACAGAAATAAAAACTACATGCAAATATAACCAATAACAAAAAATAATAGAACACACAGAAATGAACACAAGGCACCAAGATTTAACGTGGTTCACCCAATCCCTGGGCTACGTCCACCAAACAGCAAGTCCGATCTTATTACAATCCAGTGATTACAACCTGATTACAATCCGTAATCCCTTACAGCTCAATACCGCCGCAAGAACCAATTTCGTATCACCATATCAAAAAATACCCAACCCTAAGCCCTTTTTATACAAGTATTAAACCGCTTTAGGGTTATAACATGTCGGCCATAATATGTCGGCTACCATGTCGATGTCGGCTACTTCCAAAAAAGAACCCCACTATTTATGAATTATGTACAGTACTTTCCTGATCAGTCACCACAATCTAACAGGTACACCACCTAAAGCACTTATAATTTTAGCAATCATGTCACTCTTCATCAATGCAATCTCAAATTTGAACTCTTTTCTCATCTTTTCTAAGATCCATTCTCCTACAGTATCACTAAGATTATCAATTGCCCTAGGGTCCAATATTCTTGGAGGCATCTTCCAAAATTTTAGCAAACCCTAAGCAATAAATCCACCAATCAAGAAGATCAATCAGCCACAAGATCAACCTTCTTCAACCCAAGTCTTGGTGCAAATTGCCTTAGCTTTAGTGATCTATCTACACACTCAAGAACAACCTTCACTTTGATACCACCTAGTGCAGTGCAAGGTAGAAGTATCCCCAAAGGAGATGTCCTAACCCCCAGTAATATAACCACATAGCTAAAACACAATAGCAATAAATAATAATGTAAGATCCGGTACCAAATTACAACAATTCATTCATAAAATATAATTGATTACATGCAATATGCCCAATTGTAAGGCCTTATGGGTTAGGTCCAAGTACATATAGCAATTACAAAATTAGTTTTTCAAGATCTAACAAGATGCAACTTACAACCAATTTCAGCTAGTCCATATCTATAACATAATAGCAATCTAGAAGAAAATCACCAAAGAAATCTAAACTTGTGCTCGCAAGCCTACCAAGCAATCTCCTTATTTTCCAAGCACAGCCCTAGCTCTACTCTTAAAATTTGCATCTATCCTTCCTTCTATACCAACTCCTTAATGAATAATAGACTCCCCAAAACCCCTAATTATTCTAATCTAATCCATAAGTCAGCCCATAACACAAATTAAATACAAATACATAAATTAAATGCCAGAAGCTGGCCTGCAACAATAATTAAATGTCTAGAAATCGGTATCCAAGTAAAATCATGATATCTCTTCACTCTAATTGATTTAGAACTTGTGCTTTGAACCATAGGTATAAATATAGGTCATATAAAATTTCTTCAATTTAAAAAGTCTGATTCCTCAAGGAAAAGTGCACATCCACTGCGAAAGTTAGGTACAAAAAATTATCATGTAGTCTGCCAGAAATTGATACTTCAGGAGAATTGCCATATCTCCCAACCCCTAAAGATTTAGAACTTGTTCACTTGATATAAGGAATTAATCTAGGCCCTCTTAAGTTTTTTAATTTTTAATCTTCTCATTCATTAAGGATAATTAATTACATTCTCTACAACATGAACCCAAAAACTAGAAAAACACAGTTCCAGTAGCAAGGTTCAAATAGTTCAAACTTCAACTCAATCCATCCAATCTCTATGAAATCATGAGGAAAGGTTCCCCAATGTGTCTCCAACACATCCCTAACCATGAAAACATAACTCCACCAAAATCCAAGGTTGATTCTCCTCAACACTCAACCAAAATCCTTCCAAACATGTAGGATTGTTGGAAAGCCTAAGATGCTCTTGCATCAATTCTAATGCTCATCATTCACTACATCTTCAATATTGTAACTCAATTCTTGAATGACTTAGCATCTACTATTTTAGTTGACATATGAATCACTTGACATATATATATATTTCTTGGCACTTGAGTGACTCAGTACATACTAGTGCTTGACATTAACTATGTATATTGCTTGGCCTACACTACTTACTCGATACATACAAAGTTTTGTTAAGTAATGACTTAAGTGTTTTGCCACTACCTTGTCAAAACTAAAATGAGATCAACAACCATTCTTATCCTTTATGATTCATGCATTTTCTATGACTTTTAATTAATATCCCTTATCAATCACTTGTCCAACACTTAGAAGATTATGTTTTATTCCATCAAATAAATAAACATCATTTGTGTTAGGTTTACCATCAAGAGTAATAGATCCTATTCCATTAATATGAAAAGCCTCATTGTTATCAACTCCAAAAATTCCATCTTCACAACTATTGAACTCAACAAATTTATTCAGGTCATAAGTCATATGATGTGAACAACCTCTACCTATGATCCAATCAGCTTTCTCCTCAACCTGTGATACTAGGGTTTTCTCTTCTCTGACTTCTTTTTCAGGATTTTATTCTTTTATATCAACAAACCCTAACTCATCATCTCTTTCACTCTAAACTCTTTCATCTAGTTCATCATCATCATTTGCATAGAAAAATTCTCTAGGCTTTCTAGACTTTAAATTCTTTTTGTACTTCTTCACTCTTTTAAGACACTTAGAAGCATAATGAGAAAACTCATTACAAGGCCAATGTTTAAGAGATTTTCTTACCATCTAGTTCTCTCTTCACAATCATGACAATTCTGTCTTCAATATTTCTATCTTCTTCATATATTGATTTACTGCTACTAGCACAATCTACACTAATACTTGCATTCCTTGATAGGTAAGGAGAGACACTCAATGTACTTAAAGAAGTCTCCATTCTAGGAAAATCTTGAAAAAATTTCAAACTTATTTATGTTGGTTCCAATCTTCCAAGAAGAGTCTCTATAGAGAAATTCACTACACAAGGTATTAATTTCTCTATCATCGGTGATTTTTTCTTGAATGGTAGTGTCAAATTTTTTGATATCATTCGTATGATATCATCTTCTTTTTTAGTTCCTTCACAAACCTTGATTCTTGCAAAAATTTCTAATATTTTTCCAATATAACTTCTTACGTATTCATCTTCTATCAACTTAGCTTCTTGAAATAAACATATCCAACTTTTCAATCTAACTCTTTTAGCTTTCCATGTATCACTAGATAATCCCAAAAATTTTACATGGTCGTACTCATTTTTAGGAAGAGATGACAAAAAGTGCTTCTCTGGAAAGAATGTTACACATGAAAAAATCTCTTTCAACTTGAGTGCATTATTTAAGCTTTCTTTCTTCAACTATGGTCTTTCCAATCTTTTTTATCAGCCAATATCTTGGACCCATGCACAATAGATGTGTCTTCATCTTCTCTTTCCAACTGTCGTAGTTAACTCCATCAAACTTAGGACTTTCCTTTCTAAAATGACCCATCATTAATATCCTTAAGTCATTAATCATTTTCTTCAAGAACCTAATGCTCTAATACCAATTTTTAGAAAGTAAAGTCCACTAAGATAACTGGGGGGGGGAGATAGACACATAATAACACCAAATACATTAACTAGGGAAACCCTTGATCAGAGGGAAAACCTTGATGGGATGGTACCCACAAAATAGAGTACTAATATATAAGTTTCTTGCAAGAGGATGGACTCTTTTAAGAGCCAACAAAATATATTCAGTACATATCAGTCCCTATTAGCAAACTTTGAATCCTTGTGAGGAGATTCCAACCCTGTTAGGAGTTGTAGAAGGTAGATGGACCCACTATCCAAATAACTTCAAGAGAAAGACCACTAAAATCATTGTCCAATTGGCCTCTATATTATTCCTTTCAAAATAATATAAATGCAACCAATCTCATAAACTTAAATACTTTCTTTATCCTCTTATTGTGCCTCTACTACACCAAAACACTTCTTAGATCTCAATACCAGGTATGAAAACTCACATCACAATAATTCCTTTGATCTCTTACTTGCATTTATCAATATTTCTTACTTATAACATTTAGAGTCACTTTCATATGTTACATTACTTCATCATAAGGAAAACAGCTTTCCTTTATACCACGTCCTCAAAATAATTCATTGACTTGGCCTTGAGGCTTTCCCAATTATAATTTCAATAGGACCTATTTGAGATAACATGTTGCATTACATCTTTTCATTATTACATAATACTGTCAGCTCACAATCTTCCTTCTCACACATGCGACCTCAAACCCTACACACTTCCTAACATTATCATCAATATGTCTTCTTCGTCTGTCTAATTGCACTTAACCAGGTTGTATCCCTATTAGGAGATATAATCCAATTACCAAAAACCACTTCTTAGGAACTCTATGTACAAATTGTCTTCTCTAAATATCAAATAGCTCTCACCAATCTTTGACTTTTTTATGTGCTCTTAGCCACATCATCAAGACACACTATAGAACATGTATCCAACTATTCTTGATCTCATCTTCAATACTTGATCTGTACAACCTCAATCTTTGTCTTCTACTTTGCCAATTTTTATAGTATGTTGATGCCAATGAGGAACATAGTCATGAATGCAACACACAATCATTGTTATAATATTTAGAATAGTTGAGAGGGGGCTTGAATTAGTTACTCAAGGTCAAAATGTACTAATCAAGCAATCAAACACTTAAACAATTTTAGATAGTATCATTCCATTGCTCAGCCTCTACTATAAACTATTTGCAACATTAACTAGCTATCCACTTTTCTTAAAATAATAAACTTGTAGAATGTAAAATTAATATAGTAAAGCATCAGAATAACATCCACACAAGTTTGACTCAGATTTTACATGGAAACATAATTTAGGAAAAACCACCAATAACATCTCACCAATTTTCACTCTTTTGAATTGAGCCCTATTAGGAGTCAACCATGTGAAAGGTTACAATACACACTATTAAATGTGACCTTATTAAAGGATTTAATCACCTTGTTAGGAGTGACCTTGTTAGATTACTTTAGAGCATTCCATTAAAATGTCAGCTAGTTAAAGGATTTGCATAGACTATTAGGTCCTTATCACTATTAGGTCAACCTTGTTTAAAGGGTTTCAAATATTATTCACAACGGTTAGAAAGTAACAACAAGTTTGATCTATTTAGTACAACTCACTTTGCCTATCTAGATCTTTGTCTAGCTCCTCATACTGATTCACTATCTGGTCTTCATTGTCATCTCAATTTTAGATTTTCTTTGTAACTCTTCAAGAAATCACCCTACACTTCTTTTCAACTCAATTAAGCCTTTTGCTTAGATTCTCTAGTCAACAACATCAATAATAGCTCCAACTCTTTGAAAATATTTCAAACACACACAGCTACTTTGCATTGTTCTCTTCCACACATGCACTCACTGAAATTTTATCTTTGTACCTTCTTAAATAGGCAGTTCTAATTTTTTTCCACTTAATCAACACTATAGATCTTAGGGATCACGATTCAATCCATCGGATACAATGTATCTAATCACCATTTTGTTTATCTCTTCTTTTCTAAAAATGTCTCCTTGAATTCATATCTTAAGATCATTTACCTAATCCTCTCCTAGAATTGAATGATCCAATTCATCAATCCTTATCTTCAACACATTTTCCATATCCCAAGAAATCAACTAAGTCGGCTAGAAATTACAATTTCTTACAAACAATTAAAATGTTTTTCCTTGTCTAACACTAAGTTCTAACACTCAGTCATCACTCAATTTCTTGGTTGATATAGAATTCTTTCTCAAAATCAACACTATCACTTGGTTGATATTGATGCTTAATCAATAGTGAGTTTTGTCAGCACATACTATGGCTCAATTGACACTAGTATCACTTGGCATGTCCATCAAAATCCCTTGGTCTTTTACTTTGTTTCTTAGTCAATCCTATATAAGTGATCTATCTTGGCTTGCATTTTCAAGACTTGAACATCACTATCTTCTCCTCTATTGACATAATTTAAATAGTCACTTTGTCTTTTCAAAGTCCAACTAATCAAATGTCCATTTATAGTTTCCTCTTCATAACTAAACCTTTCCTCTAGATGATTTTTCTATGAACAACTTCTCAAATCGTCTTCATCAATTAAATAGATATGACATTTAGATCAGATAGCAAACTGTCTTATCAATTGATTTGACATCAATGACAACATGATAATTATTCCAATTGTAATTTCCAACAATCTCCCTCTTTGGCATTGATGACAACACCTAAACATCTCAAAAATAATATTTGTATAAATACTTTAGGTTACCATACAATCCAAGTTGTATAGACTTTGAGTAACACTCTTAATGTATTAGATCTTTTGATTAATATCCTTAGGCTCATTCTAAACTTCCTCTAAGTAATAAATTTCTAGTTTAGAATAATCTCGCTTTTTGAAGATAATCTCTCCCATATTACAATCTCTCCCTCTTTCTTTCTAATATTTCTATTCAATCTCTCCCTCTTTGACAATAATGCCAAAGACACTATCTTTATTCTTCATACATCTTGATTATGTATACAATTGTATGCCAGGTTTGAATTATCCATCTATCATATTCTTATGACTAATTTTTTATGTTCTTCTTCTTCTTCAGCATTACCTTAGGTAGCTCCTAAAGTATAATTTTCTACATTAATATGTAAGATAGGTTGTTCAGCACATTGATGTAATGCTTCATTGTAGCTTAAGTAGCTTTTTTTAGGGGAATCACCCCCAATTTACCTCTAATATATTCATGAGTATCCTTAGGTAAAGCTTTGGTGAATATGTAATTAGTTTTCCATTTTGTGTTTACATATTCTAGTTTCACTTCTTTGTCTTGAACTAGCTCTCTCAAGTAATGATAATTGATAGCAATGTGTTTTTTCTTTGTGTGCATAATAGGATTATTTGATATATTAATAGAACTTGTTTTATCACAATAGATAACCACTAGACCAATAATTCTTCCTTCATATCTTTCAACAATTGTTTGATCCAAATAATATTTGAATAATTTAGTATTGCTACCACATACTCGGCTTTAGCTATTGATTGGAAAATGCAATTATGCTTCTTGTTTGTCCATGAAACTAGTCTCTTTCATAGAAAGAATGCACCACCACTTGTGCTCTTCCTATCATCAATAGTTCCTACCCAATCCAAATTAGTAAATACCTTTGGTTCAAACCTATCATTCTTCTTGTAATACAATTCATAGCCTTATGTTCCTTTTAGATATCTCAATATTCTCTTTACTTTCATCATATGATTGTCCTTAGGACCTGCTGAAAATCTAGCAACTATTCCAATAGCTTATGCAATATCCGGTCTACTATGAACAACATACTATAGTTTTTCAACCATATATTTGTATTGTGTCTAGTTCACATCAATAGAATTATCATTCTTAGATAGTTTTTGTCTAGTAATCATAGGTGTACCCACTAGTTTGGAACCTTCCATCCCAAAAAAATTAATATCTCCTTCATATATTTGGACTGGGTAATGAAGATATCTTGCTTCATTTGATATACTTGTAAGCCAAAAAATAATTTGATGTCAAAAACATTGTCATTTCAAATTCCTTCCTTATTTCATCAGCAAAAGTTTTGCATAATGCTTCCTTTCCTCCAAATATGATATCATCAACCAAAATTTTAGATAACATTACCTCATTGTTCTTTCTACTCTTCAAATATAGATTTGTGTTATCATTTGTCCTTGCAAAACTAATCTTTACCAAATAATTATGTATTCCTTCTTACCATGCTCTTGGGGCTTGTTTCAAACCATATAAACCTTTTTGCAATTTGCATACCATGGTCTTATTATCAGGGTCCACAAATCCTTCAAGATGTTCTATGTACACTTCTTCTTCTAGTATTTCATTCAATAATGTAGATTTGACATCCATTTGATATATCTTGAATCCTTTATAGGCAGAATATACAAGTAGAGTTCAAACTCCTTCTAATCTTTCTACAAGGGAAAATGTTTCCCCATAGTCAACACCTTACTCTTATGCATATCCTTTGCATACCAATCTAGCTTTAATCCTTGTGACTTCACCTTTCTCATTCAGCTTGTTTATGAATATCCACTTTGTTCCAATAAAATCTTTATCTTTAGGTTTGGGTACTAGAGACCATGTTTTGTTCTTTTTAATCTATTTAATTTCTTCATTCATAGCTTGATTCCAATCTTCCATCTATAAGGCATTTTTCATATATTTAGGCTCAAACTCACAAAGTATGTATCACTTCTGAGTCTTTTTCTTATTAGAACACCAAACTCTTTATCTATATTGATTTTTTCAAGTGCATGATGACTTCTTGCATATTTTTCTAACATAGGATCTTTCCTTCTTTGTTCTTCAACAACTTCATCTTGAAAAATAATTTCAAGTTCATCATCTCTTTCTTGTTCAAGTTTAGGTTCAGGTTCAGGTTTTGCACGCTCAACATTTTCTTCTTTTTATTTGGCTTCCTTTTTCTGTGACTCAACATCATCTATATGTTGCTTGGCACCCATAGTCTACTACTTGACAACTAGTTGGTGTAACTTGGCATTCCTAGTCTGTTAAGAATTTGCAACTTTGATTTCTTGTTTAGGTAGAGTATCTAGAGAAATTTCATTCACATATATGAATGAACTATGATATTTAGGTTTTTTCTTACATTCAACTTCATTTTTCTATATAAATTCATCAAATTCCACATTTTTACTTTCCACAACTTTGTTAGTGTTAGAATTCAGGCACTTATAAGCTTTACTCTTGATGGAATATCCTAAAAATATGCCTTCATCACTTTTACTATCAATTTTTTCATTCCTATTATCTTTAAGAATGTAACATTTGCTTCCAAATACTTTGAAATATTTCACATTAAGTGCATAACCATACCATAATTCAAAAGGTCTAGCATTTGTACCTTTCTTGACTTGTACTCTATTCAAAGTATAAACAACTATACTTACAGCTTCTTTCCAATATTTATATGACACATTTTTCTCCATCATCAGTGTTCTAGCACAATCCATGATTGATTTATTCCTTCTTTTAGCTATTCCAAGGAGGTATCCTAAGTGCATACATCTTTCTTTTGATTCCTCTATCATTTAAGAATAAGTTGAACTCATTGGAAATGAATTCACCACCTCTGTCAAATCTTAGACACTTCAAACTCTTCCTTGTCTCCTTTTCAACTCTGGCCAAATATCACTTAAACAACTAAAAGGCTTCATATTTTTCTTTAAGAAATATCACAATCATCACTCTAGAGTAGTCATCAACAAATAGAATGAAATATTTGTCTCCATAGTAGCTTTGAACTCTAATAGGTCCACATAAGTCAGTATGAACCAATTCCAAAATGTCATTAGATGAATATGTTCTTCTCTTGAAACTAGACTTTTTCATGTTTCCCAATTGACAATGTTTACACATAGCATTATCAAGTTTCTTTAGTTTAGGCAATCCTCTTACTCCTTTCATTTTACTAATGCTGACCAAATTGTCAAAGTTTACATGACATAACCTTTTGTGCCATAACCAAATATCTTCATAATGTGCAAACAAAGATGTCTCATCAAATAAATCTAAGTAGAACAAGTTACCTTTTGTTTGGTCACCACTTTCAATTAGTTTACCATTAGCATAAAATATTTTGGCCTTTCTATGATGGAATCCAACTCTATAACTTGATTTATTTAATTGTGAAATACTCAATAGATTATAGTTAAATCCTTCAACCTAGTAAACATTGTCACATTTGATTTTATCAATTAGTTGAATTATCCCTTTATCTTTTACAAGACATGGAACATCATTACCAAATTTTGCACAACCACCTTTGTATGGTTCAATGTCCTCAAATTTACTTCTATCACTAGTCATGTGATTAGAAAAACCACTATCAATTATCCATCTGTCACTTTTTTTCACATAAGAAATCAAAGTAGTTTTATCATCTTCATTAGATTCTTCTTTCATAGCAACATAGACTACTTCTTTATCACTTTTAGACTCATTATTAGTTTCTTCTTTAGCAATATAATAAGATTTCTTACCTTTATTCTTGTACCCCTTTTTCTTTTTGAAATCTTGGTCATCTCATCTTCCTTTGTGAAATAACTTTTGAATCTAATGAATGATAATGAGTAGTAGTCAAATCCAATTCACAAACACTTGAATCTTTCTCCTTAGTTTACCTTATGCTCTTCATGCATTCTCTAATCTCTAATGAATGCAAATGAGTTAAAAATCAACTATATAACCGTTGATACTTAGAAATAAATGCTTAATTCTTATAGAGTTGTAATCTTTACTATCATAGGATTTCCCATTCACTCGGCTTATACATGGTTTCCACTATGTTTAGCAACCACAATGGGTTTAGCCACTATTAACATAACTCCATCACTCAGTAATAGCATGAAAACTAACGAAACTATAGAATTCTTCTAGGCTCTAACCAATACATTGCATCTTAATTCACGCATATATAATCTTTTTAGAACTCAAATTCTTGGAACTAATGCATGAAATAATTTTGAAATATTAGTCCCACACATACCTTATGATTTCTTAGTTGTGAGTCATGTGATCACCTAATTTATTGGATGAAGTGACATCATCTGAACTTGATGTGTTGCAATCTTCCTTCTTCTTCCATGTTTTATTCATCTACACTTTTAACTTCTAACATTGGCCTTTTCTTTTCCTTTATTGCTACCATTAATCAGTGCCAGTGATCTAATTAGATAGTTTCTACTAATATTACCAATCTTCAAAAAGATAAAGAATGTAGTCTCACTCAACCATCTATTGTAGTTGCCTCTACAATGTGTTCTAATGAAATTTTCAAGAATATGTCCATACTCTTGACAATAGTGACAATTGACCTTGTGTTGTAATCCCAATTGTAGGAGTTTACATTTTATTGTACCTCAGTCTACTTGTTTGATGTCCAATTTGCATTACAACTACATTCATATGCTTTATGTCCATACTTCTGACAATTATGGCAATAACCTTCAAAACTCTGTGTGCTTAAGGTCTTGGTCTTGCATTCATGTGCTTGATGTCCTTGCTTATTATAATGTCTTAGTGCAATAGCACTAGAAATATTTTCAAGAATTTTAGAATGAAACTTCTTTTTAGGCCATTCTACAAGACTACAAGTTTAACATTGTAATTTAGGTCCTCATCATTGATCTTATCAACTATTTTGACTAGTTTCTCAATGATTGGTTTTTCCTCACTTGGCCTTGGTAGACTGAATGCATCAAGAAATATTTCTTTGATGTCATGAAGTACTTGCTTATGTTTATGCTCTCATCTAAGAAAATCTTGTTGTTTCTTCCTTTCAAGAACTTCCTATAGAATGATCATTTGTTCTATCATGATTGTTGCAAGATCAAACTTTGTTAGTTTAATCACCTCATCTAAGTTTACATCTACATAAGATGTATGTTCATCATACTTAGATGTGCTAGGACTAGGTCTTGATATTTGTAGGGGTGTAGCATTTGTAATTGGTCATTGAAGAGTTTAACTAGTAGGGGGTGATACAAAAACTAGTACGATAACCAAGGTCTGTATAGAAATTTGTTCCTCTATATTAGTAGTTAAAACTAACTCTTTAGTCCTATCTTTCTCCTTCTCTTTATTGTCATCTTCACCTTGTGATTGCAAGATAGGTGCAAGGTTGGCTTCCTAAATTATGTGGACTTATGTCCCATCCTTCTCAACAGTTAATATTGCTTGCATTAAAGGATTTGGCACTAATGTGCTGATATCTAATGTCATGGAATCCTTCACCTGATATACCACAATGGGAAATGCAATTTGTGAATCAATTGTGACTCATGTCTATTCTTAAAATTTTGTAGATTGAGAGGGCACTTTGGATGATTCTTGTGATTTCTCCCCTACAAATGTCAATGTTTCTTTTGCAATCTCATCTACTCTCACCAATATAGGGTGACTGCACAATTTAGATATAGCAGTGGAGTCAATCAAAACCTTCTTCATGTCTTCATCTATCAAGGGATTGATGTTCTGAGCAGATTTTTCAAGAAAATCCTTTATTTGTAGTGAGTCCTTGTGATTCACTTGGTCTGCATGTGGGGAACTAGCACTTGACACTTGTACCTCTGGTACATTCTGATCATCCTATTGCTCATCATTAGTTGTGGCCTCTATTGTTGTTATTTTTTTAGTACCTCCCACATGACCATACTTGACTTGAACTTCTTGTCCTTTTTCATCCTTCTTAGCTCCAACTTCCTCAGGAACTTGATCACTTGGCTTTTCTATTGTCAACCCATAGATGGCTTTCCATATCTGGGTGCTCTGTTTGACAACATCTTCAGTGTTATTTTACAAAATGTTAAAAGATTTATATTTGAGGTCAAATCTCCCCTTGAACTTATTTTTTTCTTTTTTCATCATTGCCTTATCCAAAGCAGGCATTACTCTAGCAAGTGTAGTCTCCCTTATCTATCTTTCTATAGTCAAACTATACTACCACTTCTACTCAACTCAGTCATAGGGACTCTTTGGTAATGGGCTAGCAATCTCTATAGGTGTGGACTTAAATGTAACCATCATCTTATATATAGCTTCTTCCACCTTATTTTGATCAATCTTTCCTAACTTATCAAATACAGCATGTGCAAAACCAAACAACTATGCATTATTCTTAATATTTTTACAAGTTGTCTATATATGATGAGGGATTATGGCTTACCACCTAAAATTGACTAATTTCATCTAATTTTTTCCTCTCCTTGTCTGACTTAGTTGTTGGATTTTATTTTATTCATGCACATGTCTTCTTTGCAGGCTGACTCAACTCTGCTAAGGCAATAGTCCTCTTTCCTTTTGTTTTATCCGCCTCCTTCATTTGCTTGGTGGTTTGCCTTGTGCTTGACCTGGTAGCAAGTATTGTTGACTTTTGTTGTGAAAGTTTCACAAGCTACTTCTTGGGTTTCTCCACTTTAGGCTCCTTTTATTTCCTCTTCTTCTTTTTAGATGACTTAGGTGCTTCCTCAACTTCTTCTTCCTTGGCACCTTCTACATTCTCTTCTTGATATTTTCCTTGGCCTAGATTGAGCACCAATGGGGCTTTGGCTTGATTTTCTTCTTCATCATTTTCATCATATTCTTCTTCTTCTCCTCCTCCTTCCCCTTCACCAAATCTCTCCTTAAGCTTATTCAAAAGCCTATTTTTCTTCCTTATCATAGTAGTTGTCTTTAAATCAATAGTGATTCTTTGTTTGGCTTCATCATAGTTTCCACATGATGTGCCACTCTTGTCAACTTCCTCTCCCAATAAAATTGTAATAGTTGTATATGCCTCAACCAAATTGACTTCATAAGGCAAGGGCTTTAGCCATATGACCCTAGGCATGGTTGCCCAAACGCATGTGTAATCTACATCACCTAGAAAGAAAAAATCATTGTAGTATTGTTCAACTAGTGATATAGGAATCCTTAGCCTCTATTTCATAGACTTCTTGAAGTCCTCAAAGTAGCTTGTCATTGCTATTTCAAAATTTTCTCCAAGAGACTCAATTATATTTGCAATGTATAATGTCACTAGTATGTTGGTCTTCTGCACTATTTGACCAAATGTAGGAAAAGTATTTTGCACATAGAAGAATATGTAGACAAGTAGTGAACCAAATTTGCATTTTGCACTCTTTATCTTTCTTATGGCCTCCAAGTTTTCTGGTAACTTTTGAAGTTGTAACTTGTCAAGGTCATGAGTGAGATCTTTCTTCACTATCTTGTAACTACAAGGTCAATTAGGGGATCTGAAATTATGTATATGGGCATCCTTCTCTTATTCCATGTTGCCCCTATATTTCTCTCAATTACCTATTTTGCATCACTTTGCATAGTTATAGGTTTGTCTAGGCTTGGATACCCTAACACTTGGTTGATAATCCTTTAAGTGATCTTAATGGGTTCATTCTTTAAAAAAATGATTTTTTTATGAATACGGCTCAAAACGATGTGTATCCAATCATTCTTAAGGACTTGAGGAAAATCTAGGGCATGATTTAACCCTTTCCATTCAACAATCTTATACTCTGATGGGGACACAACCCAAGCACAGAATGGACACAATAAAAAAGGGGAAATTTTATTAACTGAAAAAATAAGCTAGTACAACAATACAGAGAAAATAAACTTCAAAATATGCCCTAAGGGCTTACAATAGCATAAATCTGGAGATAATTTCTCCTTTCAGTACCTCCTCTCAAACTCCACTCTGAACTGCCTTTTACAATGCCAAAAATCTACTTAAATAGACCCCGGAGGGTTAAGGACTAGGAGTACATTCTAGAAAGTGCTAGTAGGCATCCACCGACCAAATAGAAGGTTCCAGAAGCTGCGTTAGAAGTCGGCACAAATCTAGAAGAATCTAGAAATAGTAACCGAACTTTTGGGAGGCATAACTTTTGAATCATAGCTCCGATTGACGAACCATTTACATTTTTTGAAAGCTCTCAAAGCACTCTATAGCCCTATGGACCAGCTTCACTTGTCCCCCATTTTTCAGCCCTTTTTGAGGTCATTTAATGACCCTAACCTGACTTTGAAGCATTCTTAGGAGGTCTCCAAAACCCAAAAAACTGCAATAACTTTCAAACTGTGGGGCATTTTGACCTGATTCTTTTTTTGGAATGCTCTAAATCACAATTACATTCATTTGGCCAATTCACACCTTCTAGGTCACCAAAATGATGGCCAAATTACATGCTCCTATTTTTTTGAGATTTTCTAGCACACTGATAGTTGAACTGTGAGAGTTGGAACCTTTATTTGACCCAAATGGGTATACAAAAATGAAAAGACATGAAACAGAAACTAAGTCTAAGTACATTTTTTTGGGTGACACAGGATTGCCCTTATACCTCTGGATGCTCCTGCATCAGATACCCAGGGTAGATTGAATAGTGACCCTGTCACTTTATGGATGGTAGAGGAAATCCCAAATGGGAAACCTCAGTTGCTAAAATCCAAGTTGAGTCCTCGATCGGTCGTCCTTTCCATTTGACCAAATACTCTTCATACTACCTGTTTCTAGTACTCTTACCCACACGATGATCTAGAATGTCTTCTATCTCCTCCTTCTTAGAAGCAGGAATTGGACATGGCTCTAACACCAGCTCCTCATCTACACCATCATCATGATACTCTGTTAAATCTACAATGTTGAAAATTGGAGAAATGTGAATACCATCTGGCAGCTCCACTTCATATGCATTCCTTGAGTCATGTTTCTTCAAAATTTTGTAAGGGCCAAATTTCTTCATTTTTAGCTTGTTGTAAGTACCGGCTGGAAATCTTTCTTTTCGTAAGTGCACCATGACTAGATCCCCTACTTGGAATTCCTTATGTCTTCTCCTTTGATCAGCCCTAGGTTTATATTCTCGATTCATTTTGGTAATGTGTTCTTGAACCTCCTCATGTAGATGCTTGATATGTTCAGCAAATTCCTCAGCTTCAGCACTTGTCCTCTCCCCTTGTTCTATCTTCCTTAATTCTAGTGCAGTCCTTGGGCTACTCCCATATACAATTTGGAATGGTGATTTTCTAGTACTCCTATTTATAGAGTTATTGTAAGAAAACTCTACTTGTGGTAGAATCAAATCCCATCCCTTGGGCTTATCACCAACTAAACATCTCAGCAAATTGCCCAGACTTCTGTTTACCACTTTTGTTTGGCCGTCAGTTTGTAGGTGATGCGTGAAACTGAATTTCAAGTATGTTCTCAAATTTTTCCACAATGTCCTCCAGAAATACCCCACAAATTTAGTATCTCTATCAGAAACTATGCTCCTTGGAAGACCATGTAGTCTTACCACCTCTTTGAAAAACAAGTTTGCAATATGGATAGCATCATGAGTTTTGTGGCATGGAATGAAATGTGCCATTTTGGAGAACCTATCAACCACCACAAATACTGAGTCATTACCCCTTTGTGTCCTTGGAAATCCAAGAACAAAATCCATACTTATGTCCTCCCATGGCCTTGATGGAATAGGCAATGGCTGATATAGGCCAGTTTGTGACTAAACCCCTTGGCAACTTGACAAACTTGGCAACTTTGTACAAACTTCTTCACATCCTGTGAAATTTGAGGCCAAAAATAATGTTCTCTAAGAATGGCAATGGTCTTATCTTGACCAAAATGTCCTACCATCCCTCCACTGTGTTTCTCCTTAATCAAATTTTCCATCATGGAACTCCTTGGAATGCACAATTGACTACCCTTGAACAACATGCCATCCTGAATCAAATAGTCTAACCACTTGGTTCTATCTACAACAACAGGTTCTTTACAAGCTTTCCATGCTTGAGCAAAATCAAGATCCTCGGGGTACAAATTCTTGAGTTCATCAAACCCAACTACTTCAACCTGCATTACTTTAACAAACAACTGTCTCCTACTTAGTGCATCTACAACCCTGTTAGATTTTCCACTTCTATGCTTCAACACAAATGTATAGCTCTGCAAGAACTCTACCCACTTCATATGCCTCTGATTCAATTTACCTTGGCTATTTAGGTATTGTAATGCCTGATGATCAGTATACAAAACAAATTCTTTTGGCAATAAATAATGCCTCCATTTCTTTAAGGCCTAAACTATTGCATAGAACTATTGATCATAAACAGAATACTTCTTCTTTGCATCATTCAATTTTTCACTAAAATATGTAATAGGCTTACCTTCTTGGCTTAATACAGCCCCAATAGTGCTACCACTAGCATCACAATCTACTTGAAAAGCCTTTCTAAAATCTAGAAGTGCCAACACAGGCTGTTCTGTTACCTTCTTCTTCAGCAATTCAAAACTTTTCGCAGCTGCTGCAGTCCATTTGAACTCTTTTCTATCCCCTCTTATTGTATCAGTTAGGGGTGCACATATGCCACTAAAATTCTTAATAAACTTCCTATAAAAATTAACCAGACCATGAAATGATCTCACCTCAGTAGTAGACCTTGGAGTAGGCCATTCCAAGATGGCTTTTACCTTCTCTAGATCCATTTTGAGACCTTCGGGTGATATAACAAAACCCAAATAGACTAACTCCCTTTTTGCAAAGATACACTTCTTCATATTAATTAACAATTTCTCTTCCCTTAGCCTTTCAAGGACACTACGAATATGCAATAAATGTTCTTCCAAAGTCTTGCTGAAAATTAAAATATCATCCAAATAAACAATAACAAATTTTCCCAAGAACTTTTTAAGTACCTCATTCATGAGCCGCATGAAGGTGCTTGGGGCGTTCATCAATCCAAAGGGCATGACTAACCACTCATAAAGACCCTCCTTGGTCTTGAAGGCTGTTTTCCACTCATCTCCTTCTCAAATCCGTATCTGGTGATAACCACTCTTCAGATCTATCTTTGTGAAGTACTGAGCTCCACTTAAGCAGTCCATAAGATCATCCATCCTTGGCAAAGGAAACTGGTACTTCATGGTTATCCTATTTATAGCTCGAGAATCTGTACACATCCTCCACTCTCCATCCTTCTTTGGTGCAAGTACTGTAGGTACTGCACATGGACTTAGGCTCTCTCGAATCAAGCCCTTCCTCAACAGCTCCTGAACCTGTCTATTTAGCTCCTTTGTTTCAGTAGGAGTCATCCTATGAGCAGCCTTGTTAGGCAAACTAGCTCCTAGAATCAGATCTATCTGATGACTGATTTGCCAAGGTCTCTCCTCTTTCTGCATCCTTTGAATGTGATGATTGTGCATCCTCATCCACATGAGCAACCCTAGCTTGGCCATCAGCTCTCCTATCTGTCCTTCCTTGTCATTAAGGGCATTCAAAGGCACGATAACCTTCTTCATTACAATGGAAATAGGTACCATGAAAGCCTCCTCTTCCTTTTCCACATCCTCTACCTCTTCCTCTCTGATTTCCAAAGTCTTGATCATAAGAGCAGTTGAAACCCTCACTCCTCTAGTTCCTGCTAGTACCCACATCTTCATTTTTCTTTTGGGTTTCATTGCGGCCTCCAGATGATCTATCACTTCCCCTTCCTCCTTGACCACGCCCTCTTTGTCTTCCTTTAAACCTTTTATTCAGCTTCTCTCCAACTCGTAGGGAAAACTGGTATGCCTCTTCAATGCTGGTCATTCTTACCAGACTTAATTCCTCTTGGATGTTAGGTCACAACCCACTAATACAACGAGCAACCTTCTCCTTATTTGCTTCTGCATGCCCCACTCTAATCAAGAGTCGGTAAAACTCCTCTGTATATTCTTGGACTGATCTTCCTACTTGCTTTAACACATGCATCTTCTTAAACAAATCAAGCTTGTAGTCCACAGGAATGAACTGCTTCTTCAATTTGTCCACCATGCGATCCCATCTTGTGATTTTCTCCTTTCCTCTTATGTTTCTTTCCAATTAAACCTCTTGCCACCAGATTTTGGCATGGCCTTTCAGTTTGGCCTTTGCAAACTTAACCCTATCTGGGTTCCTGATATCCTCATACTCAAAATATTTTTCCAGTTCATTGATCCAATCAATCAACTCATCTAGTTTCAAATTTCCTAAAAATACACCCACTTCAATTGTGGGTCTTTTCCCAAACTTAGTAATGGCCCTAAAAAGTCGTTCCTCTACATGATTCAAAACTTCCCCATCAAATTCCCCTTCTGGTCACACTACTTCTTCTTCATTGTCATCCTCACTGTCGTCACCTACGACAACATTTGCTCCTCTATGGAGCTCCTCTTGCAATGCCTGTACTTGCCTTTGGAGGGCTCTAACCTCCTCAGGATTAATAGCTTTGGCCCTTCCACCATGCTCTCTTCATGGAGGCATCTTCCAACTTGAACCCACAACCACACAGTCCTGGTGCAAACTACCTCACAGTCAGTGCTCTATCTACACACTCAAGAAAACCTGCTCTGATACCACTTGATGGGGACAGAACCCAAGCACAGAATGGACACAACAGAAAAGGGGAAATTGTATTAACTGAAAAAATAAGCTAGTACAATAGTACAGAGAAAATAAACTTCAAAACATGCCCTAAGGGCTTACAATAGCATAAATCTGGAGATAATTTCTCCTTTCAGTACCTCCTCTCAAACTCCACTCCGAACTGCCTTTTACAATGCCAAAAATCTACTTAAATAGACCCTAGAGGGTTAAGGACTAGGAGTACATTCTAGAAAGTTCTAGTTGGCATCCACTGACCAAATAGAAGGTTCCAAAAGCTACGTTAGAAGTCGGCGCAAATCTAGAAGAATCTAGAAACGATAACCGAACTTTCGAGAGGCATAACTTTTGAACCGTGGCACCGGTTGACGAACTATTTACATTTTTGGAAAGCTCTCGAAGCACTCTATAGCCCTATGGACTAGATTCACTTGTCCCCCATTTTTTGGCCCTTTTTGAGGTCATTTAATGCCCCTAACTTGACTTTGAAGCATTCTTAGGAGGTTTCCAAAACCCAAAAAACTGCAATAACTTTCAAACTGTGGGGCCTTTTGACCTAATTCTTTTTTTGGAATGCTCTAAATCACAATTGCATTCATCTGGTCAATTCACACCTTCTAGGTCACCAAAATGATGGCCAAATTGCATGCTCCTATTTTTTCAGGATTTTCTAGCACACTGATAGTTGAACAATGAGAGTTGGAACCTTTATTTGACCCAAATGGGTATCCAAAAATGAAAAGACATGAAACAGAAACTAAGTCTAAGTACATTTTTTTGGGTGACACAGGATTGCCCTTATACCTCTGGATGCTCTTGCATCATACTCTTCCCTCAAAACTCCATTATCACATAATTTACTATATGCATCTCTTATTTCCATGTCTTTGACATCTCCTATCTTTCCAGTGTAGAAGCATCTGACTTCTTGTATCATTAAGACTTTTGGTGGTATCATCGATAGTGCACCAAATGGGTCTCCCTTATATGTTGTCTCAAGAATAGCTCAAAAGGGTGGTTGTCTAACTTTATTACGAATTAATTTCACATTAAAAATGTATTTTCCTTCCTTCTTAATGTTTTTAGAAGAGCTAGATGTTATTTTATGTATCCAGGGTTTACAAAAATTCAAATAATGAAACTCAGCACTAGTGAAATACCTTTTGAATCTGATGAATGATAACGAGTAGTAGTTGGATCTAGTTTGTAAACACTTGAATCTTTCTCCTTAGTTTGTGTTATTTTCTTTGTGTACTCTCTGATCTCTAATGAATGTAAATGAGTCAATAGTTGATTATATAACTCTTGATATTTGGCAATAAATTATTAATGCTTATATAGCTATAAGCTTGACTATCATAGGATTTCCCATTCACTCAACTTATACATGATTTCCACTACATTCAGCAACCATAATGACCTTGGCCACTATTAACATAATTCTAGCACTCAATAACAACATGAAAACTAACAAAACTATAGATTTCTTCCAGGTTCTAAAAAATACATTACATCTTAATTCATGTATATATAATCTTTTTAGAACTCAGATTCTTGGCACTGATGTATGAAATAACTTTGTCTATCAATCCCACACATACGTTATGATTTCTTAGTTGGGGTTGATGTGATCACCAAATCCATTGGATGAAGTGACCTCATTTGAACTTGATGTGTTGCAATCTTCCTTCTTCTTCCATGTTTTGTTCATCTACACTTTGACTTCTCAACATTGGCATTTTCATTGCCTTTATTATTACCATTAGTCAGTGTTGGTGATCTAGTTGGATAGTTTCTAGTAATATGACCATTCTTCAAATAGCTAAAGCATGTAGTCTCACTCAACCATGTATTTTAGTTGCCTCTAAAATGTGTTCTAATGCAATTATCAATAATATGTCCATACTCTTGACAATAGTGACAATTGTACCTTGTATTGTATTCCCAATTATGGGAGCTTCCATTGTGTTGTACCTTTGTATTCTTGTTTGATGTCAATTGGGATTAGTCTACATTTATATGTTTTATGTCCATACTTCTGACAATTATGGAAATATCCTTCAAATTTATGTGTTCTTAAGGTCTTGTTCCTACATTCATGTGCCTAATGTCCTTGCTTGTTGCAGTTATGATAGTAACCCTTGAATTTCTGCTTAGTATTCTAATTTGCATTGTTCCTCCTACAAACAATTTTTGTATGACCTAACTTTCCATAATTATGATAAGTGAGTTTTTAGTTCTTACCTTTGTAGTTTATTTGTTCACCACTTTTAGATGATTCTCCTTCCTTAGTACTAATGTATCCCAATCCAGTAGTATCATTGTTAGATCTAGGAGATCTCATCGATCTCTCAAAGTATTTTATGCCTTCACTAGGTTTGTTGAAACTTTTAGAAAATTCATTTTCTTTTCTTAGTTTTTAGTGCCTGCCCCTAAGTCGCATTTTAGTCATCCTTGCCAAACTCTTTTAGGCCAATTTTATGTTTGATGATTAGTATTATTATTTTAGAGATTATCAAATGTTGTTTTACACTCAGTTTATTATATGATGAGATTACTTGGTACTCTATATTTCATGCACGTATGATGATTATTCAATGTTTTCAGTTATCGATGATGATTAGTTAGATGGTTTATTATCACATGTTCTTTCTTATGGATACTTACCCCATACTGCATGTGTATGGTGTGCATTTTTTTTTCTTTATGTATGGTGTTTCTGATGTGGTTAAGGAAGGGAGTCGTAGTCACCTGCTAGTCGGGATCTACATGATGCACCACTTCTTGCCATTGTCTGTTTAGCTTAGAATATTATGTCTGTACATGCATGGATTTTATGCAGGTTGCAAGTACCAGGTATCGACTTCCCTAAATTGCCAGGATGAGCGTACCCTATCGCATTATCTCAATGGTAAGAGAGGGGAGATAAACTCTTAAGTCCAAATCCTAAACCCTTTAGCCAATTGTCCTAATTGATAATTAGGACAAGTATCTGAGTTAAGTACCCTCCAAATGCATCAAATGATGTAATTTCGTGATTATAACCCTTTTGTTTGATTTAGTATGTGTTTTTCTATGATGGGTTTTCATATGTTGCTTTATGAGTCCTTGATGTGTTTTCTATTAATTAAGTCTAATTAAAAAGATTAATTAATGATTTAATTTAATGGAAAATCATTATGACATTTTAATATTTAATTATATTTAATTAATTGAGAAATTAATTAAATAAAAAGAATTAAATTTGGAGATTAAAGTTTAAGGATAATTTAGAACATGATAATATTTATTTAATTTAATAATAATATATTTAGAGTTCATTTTTAAATAAATGCTAAATATTATTGTTATTTAAATTAATTAAATATTTTATCAATTAAGTTTCTAAAATAAATTAAAAGTTGAAAGATATTAAATTATTAAAGTTTCTAGATCGCATGATGTGAGCTTGAGTTGAAAATAAAAGAAATAAATTAAAAGATAAAATAAGTGGAAATAATAATGTTATTTTAATTTCATAAAGTGCGAATGGGATTAAAAGTAATAAATTGATTAAAAATAGAAGTCAAGTGGAGTATTAAATAAAGTTATTTAATAATTCATTTGAGGTGCATTAAAAGATAAAGCAAAGATTAATACAAGTTAATTTTAGAGTTAACTCAGTTGAGCAAAGAGTCCTCTCGGGTGAACGCACAATTAGTGCCCCGATTTGAGGAGAAAACTCTTTATCACAACTTGGGGGTTCATTTTTGAGGGGGAAAAAAATTTGGAAAAGAATTTGGGGAGACAGGAATTTTGGGGAGATATCTTTTGGCAGTGAATTTCAGAAGGAGAATTTTAGGAAAGTTATTGAAGAAGAACGAATTCTCTCACAATTTTTCGAAGTTTTCGTAGTAGCATCAAGCTCAGGTAGGGTCTTATGTTTTGATCACTGAATAATTACACATCTATCCTTTCCTGTTTTCTTCGTGTCTGTGAATTGTAAATTCGAATTCTCCGTAATGAAAGTTTAAATTTTTCAATATTGTGAATTAATTATTGCTTGTCAATAATTTCTATATGTGAAGAATAGTAGAGTTATCAGAAACCCTCATTTTCTAAATTAAAGAAATAGAATTCAATTTGGGAAGGGTTCGAATTTAAAAATGAAATTCTAAATGGAAAATTTAGATGGTTGGCAACATTTCCTCTATCAAAATAATGTGGTGATCAAATTAAAAAATAATAATTTAAATAATAATAATAATAATAAAATTATATATATATATATATATATATATATATATATATATATATATATATATATATATATTTTAAAAGAGAGTTATTTAATTAATTTTCATATATTTATAAATCTTATTAATTAAATAACAATGTTCAATGTTCCATATTATATAAATTTTTTAATTTAAAAAAAAAAATTCAATTTATAGGTAGGGGCTATCCCACGCACCCCCCCCCCCACCCCCCCCCACTTAATATTGTTATTGCAGGCCGACTGCTATACGCAGTCATACCTGCTGATGCAGGACGACTACGACAGCAGCCTGCGCTGCAGACTCTGCAATCAGAGTCTTTGTCGTCAGCGATTTTAATATCGCTTGACGTAAGAGAACTCATAAGTATTTAAATTTGGTTGTGTTAAATTTTAATTATTAATATATGTTATTAAATTTTAAATTATGTTTAATATTAAAAAAATTCATTGTTAATTTTATTAATTAATAGTTATTAAATATTATTTAACAAATGAATGTCAACCATGGTTATTATTATTGAATTAGTTAATGATTATAAATATTATTTATTAGAGAATTTCGTTAAAAGACATTGTTTATTAATTAATTATTAATTATTAAATAATTAATAATTATTAATTTAGTAAGGTAAATTGGTATTGGGATTAACTAAAACTAATAAGAAATATCATAATTATGTTTTTATTTTTAATAAAATTTGATTATTAATGAAATTGAGATTATTATTATTTATTTAATAATCAATTATTATTATTTTAATAATTAATAAATGATTATTATTGCTCTTAAGTCATGATTTTCTAAGATCGAGAATGAGTTAACTTATAGGGTAAACTATGAAACTTAGTGTCTTGAAATAAACATTAAACTGGAAAACTGGAACTTTACTTTTAACTCAAACAATGTGTTTTCTAGATTAAACCCAAACTATGAACTGTATTCTACTGTTTTGTTTTCTTTATGCTATTATGGTTGGGGTTTTGGGGTTGATTAGTTTGACTAGTTTAGGTTGTTACCAAAGGCTTGGGGATTATGCGATTGTGGTATTATGATGATTTGGTCTTGATCTTTTAAACCCAACCATGATGATGTGATTAGAGTGCTCTATGATGGATGTGTTACTGGTTGTTATTGCTTTCCAACTTCTTGAGAGGACTGAGGTGTTTTAAAGTGATTGTGTTTTATGATGTCACGTTGTGACATGTTTTGACTTGACCATTTTGGAGTCTTCGATCAGTATTGTGATCTATTATTGGGATACTTGTTGGTTGCTCGTTGGAGAACCATTGGATATTGTGACTTATTATTGATGCCTTCAGTTGCTAATAGAGAAATGTTGTGATCATTATGATTATCATTTGATGCTTTCCAATCGCTTGTTTAGGGCTGAGGTGATATTTGTGTTTTGTGATTTCATGAGCCTAGGGTAGGTTATCTATGTGTAGTATTGGGAAGTGGTTTGCAATGGGGATCGGGGCCCTAAGAGGCTGCCTAGAGTAACCCATTGTAAGTTGTTTTAATAAGTGAAAACATCTCACCTAAATACTAAATTAAATGAACCTAATAAGATAATTGTATGTTCTCTCCCATGCCTTGAGTGCTAGTACAGACTAGGATGGGGTAGAGAGAATGCTTGGTTACAACCTTGCATTCCGTAGTATGCCTCATCAGTACGAGAGGATACTAGTGGCCGCAGGATCACAGGTGACCCGAGATTCCTAAGGGATTGCTCGGGTAACTTCTGACGTGACTTCTACGATGACACTTTTTCGCTTGCATAGTAGGTTCCCTACGTGTCTTGTGTGCCTCTGGGTCTAGATGTCTATCTATGTTGGAACCTTTGAGTTAGTATACTTTTAGGATTTCTCAGACTTAGAGAGTACTTGTGTTTTGTGTTTTGATTACTTGTTTGGGACTTAAGACTATCTCCTCAGCATGGTGGGAGTGGACCATTTAGGTTCCACGTGGTCAGGTGGTAGTGCTTTTACTCTTACCATTTAGATCCATCTGTAGTCACCGTGGCTAGAGCTTTCTTGGTTGGCATTTACCTTCACTATGTTCTTGGATTATTATGACGGATGGTTAGATTTTATGATAGATGTTTTATCATTACGAATGTATGGATGTATCATGTATGGTGAATGATTTCATTTATTTTTATTGTACTTTGTATCATGGATTCATGGAGGTTGATGCATGTCTATTTTTAAATATGTATATTCTTTTAAGCCTTTCATACCCTGTGACATGTACAGTGGATGATTGAGCATTCCGAATTAATTTGCCAAGAGGCATTCGGAGCAAATGCATATTATGGACATTGGACTTTATTATTATTCTTTCATGTGGATGTGGTAGTTGTTAGATTTGGAATTAATTAAATTTAAATGTAACCTATTACGTATGTTTGTTGATGATTACATGTTATTGCTTCCACTACTATGTGTTTGATGTGTATGTTATACATTCTTACTTTTAAAAAAAAAATGTTTAGCAAAATTAGTAAACTTTAGGTTTATTCTTTTGGATCCCTTGGTGGGGCGTTACATAGTTTATGCCTTAATTGTTTATTCTATAACTTCAGGGTTATGATCTCAATATTATTTCCCTTCAATTCATAATTAGCAATCATCACTTGATTTATTGTTTCTAGTTGTATGTGAGCAATCCTATTTACCTTTGGTGTGTTCTCTTCTTATCTATTGGTCAGTGTTCTTTTGTCATCTTCAATCATGACTTTGTCTTCCTCAGCTTTCTTTTTCTGCTCAGTCACCTCACATAGAAATATTGATTGGACTTTTTATTCTATCTTAATATTTTTGACTTCTTCAGCTAGGGCACCATTCTTTTCCATCAGATCTACAATTGTTGCATCAAACTCACTTAAGTTTCCATTCTCAAACAATCTAGTAGTGTCTTCCTCTTGGTTATGAGTGGTATTTTTCTCAATAGCTATCTCTTTCCTTCTCTTCAATGAACATTGCAGTTCATCTCTTTCTTCCATAAGTTGGTGTAGGGAAAGCTAGATTTGAATCATCTAGTTCTTACTAGTCTTTCCCAACTTGTAGGCTTCCATCTTCTAGATCTTTCCTCAAAGTTGTAAAGATTTCCTTACCAAAGAACTAGGCTCTGATACTAATTGTTAGAATTAAAAATGGGAAAGTAAACTCTAAGAGTGTGGTGAATTAGTACTTCAAACCTTTAACCATAAAACATCCATCACACATCCATCTCACAATTTAGCATGTAAACTAAAATAGCTAACTACACATGTTCATCCATAGCATGAAACAAATAACATGTAATACAACAAGTTTTTTTTTAGCTAGAAACCCTCCAATGAAAAGGTAAAACTGGAGTGGGGATGACACCCACATATCTTCACTACTGTATCTATAAAGTGTATCCAATTAAGGTTACAATTTTTTTTTTCATAAACTATGATCTACCATGTGAAGGTCTACCATATTAAAGGTTTTCTAAAAGAGTGCCTTGTTAGAGGACTTAAACTTGCAATAAAACAAGCACTCAGTTAAGAGATTTACACAATCCTATTAAGACTACTCTTTTAGGAGATTTTCTCTATATCACCTATTAGAATGATTCAACACCATGATCCTTTGGTTAGTACTCTACTACTTGATATCAAATCTTCTCTTTCCAAGTGTATCCTTGATCCTCCTTATCAAATATATCTCCTCTTTCCTTTAACTACTTTGCTTTGTTCTCTCTAACTAATTCTACAATTCATATCTCTGCTAGAAACTCCATATAAATCACCATGAATTCTCTCTCTCTACACTTAGAATTTTTTCTTTTCCTCTCATATGCACATGCAAACTCTTTAGTATTTTCCCTTCTTAAGAAAACTTAGGTGAGCTAGGTTTAGGTAGGAATTAGCGATTGTAATTTATCCATTTTGTCTCTTAATACATCCCTTATTATAATTGGTTGCATGTACTGCATAGGGATTCTCAATATACTTTCGTATTTATCATCTATAATCATAAAAAAATCCTTAAGTCAGCCCAAAAATAATTTACACAAGATTTTATGCCATTACAAACAACTATACCAAAAACTACTTACTCAACATTTGAAAGCTCTGATGCTCAGCATTCACTATATCCTTCATGTTGTAACTTGGCTCCTAAATTACTCAATATCCACTATTTTACTCAGCATTTGAATCACTCAACATATATAACTTTCCTGTCACTTGAGCGATTTAGCACATGTCATCTTCTTGACACATACTGGTGCTCGGCACTAACTATGTATATTGCTTGATAGACACTACTTACATGACACATATTGAGTTTTGTTAAGTAATTACTTTAAGTATTTTGTCACTGCCTTGTCATAATCAACATGAGATCAAAAATTTCCCCCTTTGACATGAGTAGAAAAAATACTTTTCCATGCATATACAAGCTAACTTATGTGCATAACTCAAATAATAAGTATACATTACTTGGCTCTCATACAAAATTACAAAATTTGCAAAACTAATGACACAATTGTCATACCTTATTACACCAAAATTTTATAAGTCCCCCTGAGTTAATATTTCCTTTCTGCAACTTAATTTTGTATTTCTATTGAGTAAGCATGTGTTCATTTTATTCCCCTATTTTTGCATGAGTTCTCCCCCTAACTCAAAATTGTACTCCATGTTATTGCAAAAACCTTATAATCCCCCTTTTTTGATGCTTATGTCATTTGGGTGGTACACTAATAGTGTGTTTATCCATAAATGTTTTGTGGACCTCCATGATTATTTCAATGTTGCATCCCAATTATTACATGCTACCTCTAGAGAGTGGTATTGAACATATAGTTGGGTAGCAAGGTCAACTAGGCCATCATGTGCTGAAAGTTGAGTATCTTTCTAAATCAATGTTTTAGCAAAGGCTAGTTCCTTATGCAATACTTCCATGTGTGGGGTCATCATGGACTAGATACTAATCAAAGTAGACCTTATGTTTTCATCTTGTGTTTGTAACATGGCTAGCTTACCTTGAGTAGATATAAGTAGTCTCTAAAAATGAGTCTGGCTTTGACTAGGAAATAGTTTCAATGTTCTTCCTATGGACTGTAGATCTCCTTGCAGTTAGTTAATAGCCCTCTATGCTTCTTGTGTGAATAAATTCACATTACAAAGCTTTTTGCATAGAGAAAAGGCACTCTCTTACACCTTTTCACATCCTCCATTTTGGTTGCTAAGTCAACCTATCTTAGTGTAATAGCACTAGAAATATTTGCAAGAACTTTAGAGTGAAACTTCTTTTTAGACCATTGTAAAAGTTTAACATTATAATGTAGGTCTTCATCCCTAATCTTATCAAATATTTTGACTAGTTTCTCAATGATTACTTTTTCCTCACTCAACTTTGGTAGACTGATTGCATCAAGAAATATTTTTTTGATTTCATGAAGTACTTGTTTTTGCTTATGCTCTCATCTAAGCAACTCTTATTGTTTATTCCTTTCAAGAACTTTCTGTAGAATGCTCATTTTTTCTATAATGATTGTTGCAAGATCAAACTTTGGTAGTTCAATCACCTCATCTAAGTTTACATCTCCATAAGATGTATGTTCATCATACTTAGATGTGCTAGGACTAGGCCTTGATATTTGTAGGGGTGTAGCATTTGTACTCAGTCATTGAAGAGTTTAACTAGTAGGAGGTGATATAGAAACTGGTAGGGTAACCAAGGTCTATATAGAAATTTTTTCCTCTATCTTAGTAGTTAAAATCAACTCTTTAGTCTTATCTTTCTCCTACTCTTTGTTGTCATCTTCACCTTGCAATTGTGAGATAGGTGCAGAGCTAGCTTCCTGACCTATGTGGACTTTTGTCCCATCCTTCTCAATAGTTAATATTACTTGCATTAAAGGATTTGGCACTAATGTGCTGATATCTAGTGTCAAAAAATCCTTCACATTATGTACCACACTGGGAAACATAATTTGTGTATTAGTTCTGACACGTGTCTATTCTTGAACTTTTGTAGATTGAGGTAGCACTTTGGATGATTCTTTTGATTTCTCCCTATAGATGCCAATTCTACCTTGTCAATCTCATCTGCTCTCACCAATATAGGATGATTGCATAATTTAGCTACAATGGTGGATTCAATCAAAATTTTCTTCATGTCTTCATCTTTCAAGGGATTGATGTTATGAGTAGAGTTATCAAGAACATTCTTTATTTGTATTGAATCCTAGTAACTCACTTGGTCTACATTTGGGGGACTAGCACTTGGCACTTGTGCCTCTAGTACATTTTGATCATCATGTTTGTCATATTTTTTTTCTATTTTAGTACCTCCCACATGACCATCCTTGACTTGGACTTCTTTTCCTTGTTCATATTTCTTATCTCCAACTTCCTCAGGAACTTGATCACTTGGCTTTTCTATTGTCAACCCATTGATGACTTTCCATTTCTGGGTGCTCTATTTGAAAACCTCTTCAATGTTATTTTTCAAAATGTTAAAAGCTCTATATTTTGGGGCAAATATCCCTTGAACTTATTCATTTATTTTTTCATCATTTCCTTATCCAAAGAAGGCAATGCTCTGGCAAGTGTAGTCTCACTAATCTATGTTTCTGTAATCAAACTATACTACCACTTCTAGTTAACATGGTCATACAGACTCTTTGGTAGTGAGTTAGTAATATCTATAGGTGTGGACTTAAATATAGCCATCATCTTATATATAGCTTCTTCCATCTTATTTTGATCAATCTTTCCTAACTTATCAAATACAACATGTACAAAACCAAACAAATATGCATTATTCTTAACATTTTCACATAACTTATCTACATCTAATGAGGGATTATGGCTTACCACCTCAAATTGATTGATGTCATCTAATTTTTTCCTCTCATTTTCTAATTCAACTACTGGAGTGTATTTTCTCCATGCATGTGTCTTCTTTACAGGCTAGCTCAGCTTTGTTGAGGCAATAGTCCTCTTTCCTTTTAGTTTATATGCCTCCTTAACTTTCTTGGTGGCTACTCTTGTACTTGACCTAAAATTAGGTACTATTGTATTTTTTTGTGATAGTTTCACAAGTTTCTTCTTGGGTTTCTCCACTTCAAGCTCCTTTTCTTTCCTCTTCTTCTTTTCAGCTAGCTTAGGTGCTTCCTCGACTTCTTCTTCCCTGGCACCTTCTACATTCTCTTCTTTATCTTCTCCTTTCCCTAGAGTGAGTGCCAATGTAGCTTTAGCTTCATGTTCTTCTTCATCATTTTCATCTTCTTCTTCTCCCCCTTCACCAAATCTTTCCTTAAGCTTCTTCACAAGCTTTTTTTTCTTCCTTATCATAGTAGATTTCTTCAAATCAATAGTAATTTTTGATTTGGCTTCACCATAGTTTCCAAATGAGGTGGCACTCTTGTCAACTTCCTCTACTAGTAGAGTTGTAATAGTCACAGATGTCTCGTCTACATTGCCTTCATAAGGAAAGGGCTTCAGCCATATGGCCCTAGGTATGGTTGACTGCACATATGTGTAATCTACATCAACTAGAAAGCAAACATCATTGTAGTATTATTCAACTAGTGATACAGGAATCCTTAGCCTCTATTTCATAGACTTCTTGAAGTCCTCAAAGTAGCTTGTCATTACTATTTCAAAATAGTCTCCAAGATGCTCAATAAGATCTTCAATTTGTAATGTCACTCACATGTTGGTCTTCTACACTATTTGACCATTAAATGTGGGAAAAGTATTCTACACATAGAAAAATATGCAAGCAAGTAGTGAACCAAAGTTTCACTATGCACTCTTTGTCTTTCATATGGCCTCCATGTTTTCTAATAACTCGTGAAGTTGTAACTTGTAAAAGTCATAAGTGTGATCTTTCTTCACTATCTTGTAACCCAAATCCACAACCAAGCAAGATGCATTGTTCAATCTGCTTGATTAAAATAATTGTGAGCAATTACTCTCATTGCAGATTCAATTAGGGGATCTAAAATTGTGTCTATGGACATCCCTCTCTTATTCCATATTGCCCCTGTATTTCTCTCAATTACCTCCTTTGCATCACTTCACATACTTTTAGGTCTATCTAGGTTTGGATACCCTATCACTCAGTTGATGATCCTTTTAGTGATCTTAATGGGTTCATTCTCCAACCAAATGAAATTGTTATGAATACAGCTCAAATCGATGTGTATCCAATCGTTCTTGAGGACTTGAGGAAAATCTAGGGTATGATCTAACCCTTTCCATTCAACACTATTGTACTCTTCCCTCCAAACTCCATTATCACATAATTTACTATATGCATCCCTTATTTCTATGTCTCTGACATCTCCTATCTTTTTGGTGTAGCAGTATCTAACATCTTGTATCATTAAGACTTTTGGTGGTATCATTGATAGCACACCAGAATGGTCTCCCTTATATGTTATCTCAAGAATAGCTCAGAAGGGTGGTTGTCTAATTTTATTACTAATTAATTGCAAAGTAAAAAAATGTTTTCCTTAATTCCTAACATTTGTAGAATATCTAGACTCCATTTTATGTATCTAGGCTTCATGAAAATTCAAAGACTGAAACTCAACACTAGTGAAATACCTTTTGAATCTAATGAATGATAATGAGTAGCAGCTAAATCTAGTTTGCAAACTCTTGAATCTTTCTCCTCAGTTTGGCTTATGCTCTTTGTGCACTATTTGATCTCTGATGAATGCAAATGAGTCAAAAATTGACTATATAACCCTTGATATTCAATAATAAATGCTTAATGCTTATACAGTTGTAAGCTTGACTATCATAGGATTTCCCACTCACTTGGCTTATACATGATTTCCACTATGTTTGGAAACCACAGTGAGCTCAGCCACTATTAACATAATTTCATCACTCAGTAACAACATGAAAACTGTAGTGCCTAACTCTAGTTTACATTCAATTATTATTGTCAAACTCTTTTAGGCCAGTTTTATGCTTGTTGATTAGTAGCATTATCTTTAGACTATCAAATATTATTTCATATTTAGTTATTTTATGATGAGACTACTTGGTACTATTTACTTCATGTATGCATCATGATGATTATTATAGTGATTTCAGTTATTTGACGATGATTAGTTAGATGGATTACCTTACATGTTTTCTTATGGATACTTACCCCATACCACATGTGTATGGTGTGTGTGTATATTTTCTTTATATACAACATTTATGATGTGGTTAAGGAATGGAGTCATAGTCACCTACTAGGCGAGATCTACATGATGCACTGCTTCCTGCCATTGCCTATTTAGTTTAGTATACATGTGTTTGTGTGGTTTTATGTAGATTGCAAGTACTAGATATCGACTTCCCTGAATTGCTAGGATGAGCATACCCTATCGTATTATTACAATGGTAAGAGAGGGGAGATAAACTCTTGAGTCCAAATCCTAACCTTTAAACCCATTTGCCCTAGAAAATTAGGAAAGGTATCTAAGAGGATTACCTTCCAAGTGTGTCATACAATGTAAATTCGTGACTGTAACCCTTTAGTTTGATCTTGTATGTGGTATTTTATGATGGGTTTTTGTATTTCATCTTATAGATATTTGGTATTTTTTTATTAATTAAGTCAAATTAAAAGATTGAATTAATGATTTAATTTAATGGAAAACTATTAAGATTATTTTTATATTTAATTATATTTAATTAATTGGAAAATTAATTAAATAAAAAGAATTAAATTTAAGGATAAAATTATAGTTTAATTTTAGACCCTAATAATATTTATTTAATTTAATAATAATATATTTAGGAGATCATTTGTAAATAAATGCTAAATATTGTTATTACTTAATAAATATTTTAGCAATTAATGCTCGAAAATAAATTAAAGAATGAAAAAGATATTAATTTATTAAAAAGTTTTAAAATTTCATAAAGTATGCATGAGATTAAAATATAATAAATTAATTAAAAAGAGAAGGCAAGTAAATTTAAATAAAGATATTTAAAATTGCATGAAGTGTGCATGAAGTTTCGAAAAAGATAATAAGGAGTTAAAAAGTTGTGAGCAAGGAGTCCTCTCAGGTCATCGCACAATTAGTGCCTTGAATTTAGGAGAGAACTCCTTATTAGCAATTGAAGGTTCATTTTTGAGGGACCAGGAATTTTGGAGAAGGAATTTCAAAGAGAAGGTTTTGAGAGAAGAAATTTCTCTCACAATCTTTTGGGTGTTTCCAATTATAGCATCAAAACCAGATAGACTCTTGTGTTTTGTTCACCCAGTTAAATTATGTTATAATTATGTCTTCTTCGTGATTGTTGAATCATTTATCTGAATTTCATTGTGATGAATCTTCCAAATATTTTATTTTGAAATTATGGGTATGCATGTTGAATTCTTCTATATACGTGAGGATTAAAAAAAAATTAACATCATTAGCATCTTCTTTAGATTTTAAAGTTGAAAATTAAACCGGGAAGGGTTTGAAAGAAAGGAAATTGTAAATAGAAAATTTGATTGGTTTGTTGTAAGTTTCCTATCAAAGTATGGATGGAAATTATGTTAAAAATATGTATATATTAAAAAAAATAGGGGGGGATCTATTTAACTTTTATTTAAATCAGAATATATATATCCTATTTGGGACTTGAGACTATCTCCTCAATAGGGTGGGAGTGGGCCTTTTTGGGTTACCACGTGGTCGAGTGGTAGTGCTTTTTAATCTTACCATTGAGATCTGTTCGTTGATGTCATGGTTGGAGTTCTTTGTCTTCTTTTCCTTTCATTCTATCTTTGTGTATTATGATGGGTAGTTATATCTTTTATGATAGATGGTTATATCTTTATGATGGATGATTTCACTTATTGTATTGTATCTATTTCATGGATCTAAAATGGATGATGTAACCTATTTTTATAAATGTATATTCTTTTAGCCTTTCATAAACTGTGACATGTACAATGGATAATTGTGCATTCTGAATTTTATTGCCAAGTGGTATTCGGAACAAATATATATGATTTAAATAGACTTGGACTTATAATTATTCTTTCATGTGGATGTGGTTTTTATTAGGCTTAGTATTATTTAAATTTAAATATGATTTAATGTCTTAGGATCCTTAAGGAATGTAATCTGTTATGTTTGCTTCTGTATGATTGTATGTTATTGCTTCCACTACTTTATGTTTGATGCGTATGTTGTTCTTTAAAAAAAATGTTTAACAAACTTAATAAAACTTTAGGTTAATTCTTTTGGATCCCTTGGTGGGGAGTTACAAAAACTAGAAAAACTATAGATTTCTTCTAGGTTCTAACCAATACATTGCATCATAATTCATGCATATATAATATTTTCAGAACTTAGATTCTTGGAACTGATGTATGAAATAACTTTGAAATATTAGTTCCACACATACAATATATGGTTCAGAAGCACACTCAAATTCATCTAAGGTTTAATATATTTTAACTATTCATTTCATATTTGTAATAAGTCCAAGTCTGTAAGGCCAAGGGACACAAGGTGCTTTATAAGCCTTGTCTTCTAACTTGGGTCAAAATTGGACATTTTCTTGCATTTTCATAATAATCATAGGATCTTAGGCTTTAGGAGGTCCTATTTTATTTTTAAACATGTTTCTAAACTCTTCTAATCAGTTCTTGGTCATCATTTTATGAGTTTACAACTTTTTGTTTAAAGTTGTCAAGTTGCTCAATTAGCAACTTTTTGTCACTTTGCAAGTTTATTGCGCTAAGTGAAAAAAATTCTCAAGATCCACTTTGTGGTTAGAGAAAATATTCTTTTCATTAATATGGAATAGGTAATGATGTCCCTAAATGGAGAGGATAAGTGGTTGGACAACAGGGGTTTTGAAATCAATGAGAAAATTATGCTTTTATTGAAAATTGATTGTTTTTGGGCATTGTATGGACCTATAAAGAATTATTTCTAGAAAAGTGTATTATGGTTGGATATAGGTCTGAAATATATTTCTAATGCAATTGGTTTTATATTTCTATCTATCATACATTTAAAGTAATTGAAGTTTTAGTCTAGGTTGCTACATTATAGGCTGCACTTAGGAATAAATCAAGCAATTAAGATGTGAATGTCCATCAACGTTCATTACAAAATTGCTCATAAATCAAAATTGCTCATATAAATGCAAGCTATGGAATAAATCACTAAACCCTTGGGACAGGCATTAAGATGTGAATGTCCATCAACGTGGTATTAAGTGCTTGGTGAGAGTTTGGGGTGGAGTCTACTCATGAAACCAAATATTGGGCATTCTTTCAAGTTATCGGACACATTAAAAGTGTTTTAATTGAGTAGGGAGGTGTAAAAAGAGTACTTCCTTTGTAAAGGTGCCAAGTTAGGCCTATTTCCTAAAGTGGTTGTCATGATCATTAGGAGGCTTAACCTACTGATCTAATTCCCATATTTTGGAATATATTTTGGTAAGTTTCAAGGGTCATCCTAAACCATTGGTGGGATTTGAGGACATTATTTAGGCTTTTGGGAATCAATTTTTTATTTTCAACCCAGCAACCCTCTTGTATGTGTGGATTGGCTTAGTAAGTCAAAATGGGTAAATCTATATGTCAAGTTGAAGCATTAGGTTTTTTGAGTTGTTCATGGTCTTAGAAAAGTGAATTTGATCCCTCAAAAGGTCTCTGTATACCTTTGAAACTCTTGTTCCTATTTTGGTCCATATAACCAAATAGATTAGGAAATAGTAGGAATGGTCTACCAAGTAGAGTCCCAATTTTTCTTGAAGAAAATAAGTGTATGCTTGGTATATTCTAAGTATTAGATAAGTGTTGGGAGTTTTGATATCTTGAGGCTCTTCACCAAGTGGTATCAAAGAAATGTGAGATCTTTAGAATGATACTAATTGCTAGTATGGAAAAGAATAAAGAAATGGAACTACTTGGTAGAATGACAAATGCAAAATTATTGAAGATAGTGAAAGAGCATGATGTAGAGAGAAAGTTGATGAGAAAGGAAATGGAAAAGCTAAAGGAAGAACTCAGGAATAGAAGTTGTGAACCCTTAGAGGAAGTTGGAAAAGGGGTGAGGAAGACCCCCTTGAAGAAGAAGAAGAAGAGATTCATGTGGATCAAAGAGTACTTATGAGGACCTTGAAGTCTATAGAGAGAAGAAACATGGATTTGAAGCTTGACCTACCTTTATTTAGTGGGAAGATGGACTCTGAAGAAGTCATGGATTGGCTTGATGCTCTTAACAATTTCTTTGACTGTAAGGAGATAACTGAACACCAAAATGTGAAGATAGCAAAATCCAAGTTGAAAGGGTCAGCCTTAACTTGGTGAAATTTCATTCAATTAGAAAGAGTGAAATTGGAAAAGAATCACATAGGTACATGAAAGAGAATGCAAGCCTTAGTGAAGGAGGCTTATGTGCCTGAAGAATATGAAGTACAACTTCATACTAAAAGACAAAACTTGAGACAAAAGAATATGGATGTCTCTAGTTATACAAAGAAATTTCTTAAGCTTGCTATGAAATCAAACATGGTGGAGCTAGAAAGTGTCAAACTTGCAAGATACATGCAAGGGATAAAACTGAATATTCAAGATGAGTTAAGTCTATATTCCCCCAATTTTATCCAAAAGTGTTTTTAGTAGGCACTAAGAGTAGATGGAAACTTAAATGAAGACAAGAGAAAATTGGAAGAGGTAGAGGTCAAAAGGACTTCAATAATAGGGGAAGAAGAAACAATAATGGGAGAGGACAAGGCAGTAAATAGTATGATAGTAGTAGTAAATAGTTTGATCATGGCAGTCAAGAAGGAAATCAGACCGAAGGGAGTTCTAGGGGATCCTCAAGAGGAAGAAGAGGAGACTCTAGAGGAAGGTTAGAAGAAAGGAATGTAGGACCTCCAAGGTGTTATAGATGTAACCAAGTAGGTAAAATTGCCTCAAGATGCCTTGACAAGCCAAATAACCAAGGTGAAAGAAGGACTACTCTAGCAAGGGATGATGACAATCAAGGAGGATAGTTTACAAATTCATTTGCAGCACCTAAGTAAGGAGATAATTTGATGATGAGGAGAACCTTATTGAGGACACCAACCATTCAAGAGCCACCACAAAGAAAGTCATTATTTAGGAACAATTGCAAAGTGGGAGGCAAAGTCTGCAAGATGGTAATAGATAGTGGATCTATTGATAACATGGTGTCAATAGAGGTAGTACAGAAGCTGAAGCTGAGAAGGATATTGCATTTCTTCCCATACAAGGTTTCATGACTCACAAAGAGTCAACATGTTTTCATTGAAGAACAAGCTTGAGTAGAGCTGCAACTTAGAAAGTACAAAGGCAAGGTACTATGTGACTTAGTTCCAATGGATGCTTGTCATTTGCTACTTGGAATACCATGGCAATATGATGTAGAAGCACACCATGATGGAAGGTTGAACCCCTACACCATTAACCATAATGGAGAAAATGTAAATTTCTTACCCATGTCTGGTGTTATTAATAATCAAAAGGAGTCCAAGTTTTTATTTGTAGGTGAAAAGGAGTTCCTAAGGATTGTCAAGAAGGAGAAATCCCTTTGCTTTGCATTGGTGACTAAACCACAAAATAGGATGAAGAGGTGAAAGCACATAGGAAGGAAGAGCCAAAGAGGATAGTGTGTCCTAAGGAGGTGGTAGACATGCTAGATCAGTATAAAGACATTCTGGCATAGGATATTCCAAGCACACTCCCACTGGTTAGAGAAGTGAATAATAACATAGATTTGATTCTTAGAGCAGCCTTGCCAAGCAAGGCTATCTATAAGCTTAATCCATAGCAAAATGAGGATATGTCTTTTCAAATACAAGAGTTGTTGAAAAAGGGGTTAATATCCAAGAACCTAAGCCCATGTGTAGTCTCGGCCCTATTAGCTCCAAAGAAAGATGGGACATGGAGATTGTGTAAGACTCCAAAGAAATAAATAGGATCACTATAAGGTGTAGATTCTTTGTGCCAATGATAGAGGATTTTCTTGATCACTTGAGTGGAGAAAGGTACTATTCCAAGGTAGACATGAAGAGTGGATATCGCTAGATAAGGATAAGGGTAGGGGATGAATGGAAGACTACCTCCAAAACAAATGAGAGCTTGTATGAGTAGAGATTGATTTCATTTGGGTTGTCAAATGCCCCAAGTACATTCATGAGACTCATGAATGAGGTATTAATAAAATTCTTTGGGAAATGTGTCATAGTGTATCTTGATGATATACTAGTATTTAGCAAGACAAAAGGTGAACACCTAGAGCATCTTGACTTGGTGTAAAAGCCTATGAAAAGAGAGATTGTTCATCAATTTCGAGAAGAGTGTTTTCATGCAGGAGGAACTTAAGTATCTTGGTTTCATCATCTCAAGAGGGATAATAAAGATGGATCCTAATAAGGTAGTAGCCATACTCAGTTGGCCTTTTCCAAGAATTATGTTCGAGGTAAGAAGTTTTCATGGAATTTCTTCTTTTTATACAAATTTTATAAAGAATTTTAGTCTATATTGTGCTCCTATACTAGACACAATAAAGGGTGGTCAGAAGTGTAAGTTTGTGTGGACCAAGAAGGCTGGAGAAGCATTTCAAATGCTAAAGAAGAAAGTGGTAGAAAAACTACTACTTGTTGTTCCTAATTTCCAAAAGATATTTAACTTAGAGTGTGATGCATCTAATGTTATAGTGGGAGTAGTGCTAAGCCAAGAGGGTAGACCTATTGCATTTTTTAATGAGAAGCTAAATGACTCCAAGAAAAGGTATTCTTCTTATGACTTGGAAATGTATGCATTAGTTTAGTCATTGAAAAAAGTGGAGGCATTACTTGCTACCCAAAGAATTTCTAGTTTCTACTAACAGCTAGGAACTTAGCTTTCTTAATAGTTGGGAGAAGTTAAGTCATAAATATTAGAAACAATAGTCCACCAAGATAACTTTGGGGGGGGGGGGTGTGAATCAATTATCCAATAATTAAAGCATTTTTCTTTTATAAACAAACTTAACCATTCAACCAAAGTAAACAACAACCATACAAAGATGCACATAAACAATTACACCCTTGATCAGAGGGAAAACCCCAATAGGAATGATGCCCACAAGATGATGTACTAATATGAATATTCCTTGTTAGAGGATGCACCTTGTTAGGAGTCTATTACAACATTTAGTACAACAAGTCCCTATTAGGAGACTTTGAATCCCTATTAGGAGATTTCAACCTTGCTAGGAGTTGTAGTAAAATGTATGTAAGAAGAGCCCACTGCCCAAACATGCAATTTCAGCTACAAGAAGAGCTCACTACTCAAAAAAATAGTTTACTATTATTTTATTTTTTCCTTGTTCTTTCCTCTTTCCTATCAACTAGACCAATCACTATCAGACCTTGTAGACTAGGTCATGAACCTTGGATCCAAATATCAAACCTTAGATCACTTAGCAAAACCTCGATAATGAAGTTTTCTTCATTTCTAGATTGCTCTACTCAACTTTTGCATTCCACACTCTTTGTTGCTTTTAAAACATTCACAATTTGCATACATCCATACCATGATAAAGGAAAATATCCTTCCTTTATACCAAGTCCATAAACAAATTCCTTGAGTTAGTTGTTAGTCCTTCTCAACTAGTTATTATAGGTCCACATTAAGAACACGTTATACTTAGCCATAACATAAATCTTCTGCCTTGCAACTTGAATAACTTTCCATAAATACAATATTATGATGTACGAGATTAGCCACATCATCCTCAACATGTCTTCTCCATATCTTCAACCTTGATCCTCAAGATATCAACTCTGCTAAGAGATATAACAAGTTTACCAGAACATGCTTCTATAACTCTCTCTAAGAACAGACATTGCCAAAACTTGCATAACTTCTTCTAGACTTATCCTTTCTACTTCTGACATTAAATACATATGATAGATACTCAAAAGTATCTCCCAAAACCTTGGGTGGTTATCATGCTCAACTAACTATCCATACCAACTTGATTTTTCCATTGTTCTTTTGTCAAATACCACAAAAGACATCAAACATGCTATGTTGACATCAATGACAAACTCAGTCATGAATGTAACATATCATCATCAAACCAATCTTCCAAAAATTTCCCCCTTTGGCATTGATGGGAACATAGATAAAAAAACATCTAGTTCCAATAATACCAAAAAAAGATTGTTGGAAGATTGGTTTGATGATGATATGTTACATTTACATCTTGAAATTCTCTTTATCAATCATATTCCCCCATTATTATGCATCAATGTGCTCAACACCAAACTGTTATTTTGCATATTGTGCTTATGCCAAACATCTTCCTCAGCATACTGCCAGCCTTCTCTTCTTAGCATAATGTTTTCCTGTAATACTTATCCTCATTAGAATAATGTTTTTCATTCCAAACTTCTCCCCCATTGACATCAATGTCAAAGGTTTCTACAACCAATATTTTTGCATCAAACTTTGCAACAACTGATACTTGTTTAGCTCGAATGTCAAAAGAAATTGTTCACAACAATATCAACAAGAGTCCTAGATGACTTTTTCCATCACAAATACTCCCCCATACAAGAAGCATCAACATCTAGTCCAGACAAACAATGGTACTTAGTTACCCTAGACTAGTGCACTCTTGCATCTTCTTACTCTGATGTAGGAAGGGGCATAACCCCAAGCATACCTCACAAATACTCAAAAGTCTCTTTGAGAAGAGGCTTAGTGAATGTATCTACAACCTTCTCTTTTGTGCTTACATACTCCAATCTATTTTCTCTTTCTACAACTTTTTCTCTCAACATATGATACTTAATAGAAATGTGCTTAGTCTTTGAATGCAACACTAGATTCTTAGACATATTTACTATGCTTGTGTTGTCACAATATATAACAATAGGTTCACTGATTTCTATCCTTATATTATTTGGCATCTGCTTTATTCAAATAACTTGATTGTAATTATTTGCTACTACAACATACTCTTCTTTTTCTTTATTTTGTGATGTACAATCCTACTTCATGCTTAACCAAGAAACCAATCTTCCTCCCAGAAAGAAGGCTCCTCCACTAGTGCTCTTTCTACCATCCATATTGCCTACCCAATCTACATTAGTATAAGTACTTAGAGTAACATCATTAAATTTTTCATACCATAATCCAAATCTTCAAGTTCCTTTCAAATATCTAAATATCCCCTTCACTATTGCATACTACGCTTCTCTAGGATCAGCCTAGAATCATGTAACAAATCCAACTGCATTTGCTATATCTAGCCTTGTGTGAGTCATATATTGCAATCCTTCGATCATAGATCTGTACTTCTTACATTCAACAGTAGGTGTCTCATTCTTTGTAGATAACTTGTGCCCAATTACCATAGGTGTTCCAATAGGTTACATGTTTCCAAACCAAACCTTTTCAATAAATCCTTCAAGTACTTAGTCTGAGAAATAAAGATTCCTTCTTTATTCTATAATATCTACAATCCTAGGAAAAATTTGATCTCTCCTATCATACTCATTTCAAATTCTTTCCTCATTTCTTCTGCAAACTTCTTACTTTCTTCATTGTTCCCTCCAAGGTATTTTTTAGTGGCTAGTATTCGTAAATTGGCTAATTTTAGACTTTTTTGGCTAGTAATTTGGCTAATAATTTAAGATTTGATACAACCTAAATCACCATAGTTTTATAAAATTTAGTTATAGAATATTGAAAATCGCTCAATAATTTATTTTATTGAAAAATTTAAACTCAAATATTCGCCACAATATTCATTACATGATTAGATTTGAGTCAGCGAAATATAATATATTAGTGGAGAAATTAAATTGAACTGAGCAATAATTACCATAATTATTAGTTACTTTAGGGACATATCACCAATACTTAGTCTTCACTATTGATTTAAAGAATATGTAATGATCCTCATAATATTCCATGAGGTAAAAAAAAAATACAATTTTGATTTTGTAATATTCCATGGTGATTAATGAACTTCATATTATTATTGAGATTCGTCAATATTTTATACAAAAAAATTATGATTCAAAAATAATTGGCAATATTTTTCCAATAAAAATAAATGAATTTTTTCAAAATAATGAAAGTTTTGCCAATATTTTATAACCTTTTTTGGAGGCGGCTTTCTTAAAGTTTACCCTAGTTCCCTCCAAATATAATGTCATCAACAAATATTACAAAAATCATCAAACCATCATCAGTTTCTTTCCAATATAGATTGTTATCTACCATACCTTTGTTATATCTAAGCTTTGTCAAATGCTTGTCTAACCTTGCATATCAAGTTTTGGGTGCTTGCTTCGATTGATACAATGCTTTCCTCGGTCTGCATACTATGTCCTTGTAATCTATCAAAGGACATCCTTCAAGTTCCTCAACATATACCTCTTCTTCAAGTTCTCCATTCAAAAATGTTGACTTGACATCCATCTAATATACTTTGAATTTCTTATGTGCTAAATAGGCTAAGAATAGTCTTACTACTTCTATTCTAGCCACTGGAGCATAAGTATCCTCATAATCTATTCCTTCTTATTGTGAGTAACCTTTACATGCCAATCTTGCTTTATTTCTTACAACTTCTCCTTGCTCATTCATCTTGTTCTTGAATACCCATTTGGTTCCTATCACATTATTTTCTGCTGGTCTAGGGACCAATTCCCATGTTCCATTCTTTTCTATCTAATCCAATTCCTCTTTCATAGCTTGTTTCCAATAATCATCTTTGCATGTTTCATCTGCATTCTTAGGTTCAACTTGAGATATCAAGCATAGTTCTTCATTCACTCTACTTCTTGTCATCACATGTTTTTCTTTGCTTCCAATGATCTATTTGGATGGGTGATTCTTTATCATATTTTTTTCCTGACGTAAGAGTTGCTATCTCAACTCTTGGTTCTACTAAAGATTCCAAGCTCTGTCCCTACCTTGGCTCTCCTTCATTTTAAAAATTACTATTAGTCTCAAGAAATATCTCATCATTCCTTGGCTTAGTATCAACATCATCATCTGAATTGTAATCAACTATTCTCTCTTATATTCTTAACTTCTCATCAATTCTCACATTTGCACTTTCCATAATAGTCACCAAAGTTGTTTCTTCTGATACACGCTTTTAATTAACCAATCTAGACTCATTAGCACAATCATTCAAGGATCTTTTCATACTTTCTCTAAATTCCTCAACTTTATCAAAAAGTAGAGTCTTTCTAACTTTTCTAATCTCTTAGGATATTTACTTGAAAAATGACCAAACTCTTTACATGTCCAACAAACACAAATGTTCATGCCTTCAAGTTCTCTCTTTGTAAATAGATCAATATGTTCCTTTATCTTTATATCATCTTCTATTCTAGATCAATCTTCACTTGACCTACTATTCCTTTGTATATAGTAGAAGGATTATGGATCTATAAACTCAATACTCTTCTCTTTACACAAATCCTTTAACTCACCAAGAATTTCCATAACTTGTGTGTCAAAATTTCTTCTATCATATGTAGGACTATCTTCTTTGAATATGTTTACCATGTGTAGTGCCTACCCCTAGTTCGCATTTCTGTTATCATTGTCAAATTCTTTTAGGTTGATTTTATGCATTGATTAGTTTAGAGATATTGGATTTACAATATTATGATATTATTTCATGTCTTGAATTACAAATGTATCGGTTATTATTGCTTAGTTGATTTCATTCATGTGTTGTTAATGGTATTTTGATGATCCTAGTTAGTAAATGTGATTTCTTTCATAAAAATGTTAACATGATGTCTTTAATGATGATTATGTTGTATTGATAGAGATGCATTGTTATATGTATGCATTTGATGTTAGACTTGTGATTTTTATGATACTTGCCCCATACTTGCATGTGTATGGTGCGCGTGTTTATTTTATCTTTATATCTGACGTGTTTGATGTGGTTAAGGGAGGGAGTCGTAGTCACCTGCTAGTCGGGATCTACACGATGAACCACTCCCCGCCATTGTCTGTTTAGTTTAGATATATTATATATAGGTACATGCTCGTCTTTTATGCAGGATGCAGGTACCGGGCATCAACTTCCCTGAATTGCCAGGATGAGCATGCCCTATTACAAATACGCAAATGGTGAGAATGGGAAGATAATGATCAGGTCCAATCCTAGCCATAAGCCTATAATACTTGTCCTGCAAGGAGGACTCGTAACAAACTGTCTACCTTTTTTAACCCGTGAGTATTTTGTGCGTATGTTGTTTTGTGAGTGTTTGATGTATTTTCTATTAATTAAGTTTAATTAATAGATTAAATTAATAATTTAATTTAATGAAAATTATTATGACATTTTGAATATTCAATTATATTTAATTAACTGAGAAATTAATTAAATATAAAGAATTGAATTTGAAGATAAAAGTTATAAGAATAAATTTAGAACGAGATAATATTTATTTAATTTAATAATAATATATTTAGAGTTCATTTTTAAATAAATGCTAAATATTATTGTTATTTAAGTTAATAAATATTTATCAAATTAAAACGTTCAAAAATAAATTAAGAAGTTGAAAGATATTAAATTATGAAAATGATTTAAGTTTGCATGAATGAGTTTAAAATATAAGAGATTAGTTTAAAAGATAAAATGTGTGAACTTGATTAAGATATTTTATTATAGTGCGCATGAGATTAAAGTTAATAAATTAATTTAAAGTAAAGTAAAGTGGAAAGTTAAATAAAGTAATTTAACAATTCACTTAAAGTGCATGAAGGAATAATAAAAGAATATTTTATTTAAAAAGAAAATTAATTGTGCATGAATGAATTAATTAAATAAAATTATTCTAATTTAGAAGTGGTGGTGACATAAACCCTAAAGGGTAATTAGATTCTATATTAGAGGATTTTAGGGTCATTATTAGAGAGTTTTTTTTAGACAGGTTTCAGGGAACACACTTTTGGAAAGGGGAACAAAGAAATCTTTGGAAGCTTGGAAGGGTTTGGATTAGCAAGGGTTTCACCAGATTGTTAGCATCAGATTAAGGTAGGGTTTGTGAACCATTCTAGAAACACTTTCGGATCTTTGTCTTCTTCATGCTTGTTGGAAATTGCTTTCTCAAATTTTATTGAATGAATCTTGCTACCTTTCTTCTGAATCTTTTGCGATTTGATTTCTTCTGGGAATCAGGATTGAAAAACTATTTAGATAACCTCGTTCTACAATTGAAAGGAATTAGTGTTAAATCGAGATCTGTTCTTTGGATCAAAAGAAGAAATTAAGAAATTAAAATTTGGAAGGGTTTGTTTTTGGAAATGAAAATCTTAGGATTGAAAATTCAAAGGGTTCGATTTATTTTTCCTATTAGACTGAAGTTTCAATCATGGATTAAAAATATATACATATTTTAATATGAACTAGAAGAAGTATTGTGTAAAAATGATATGTGTGTGTGTGTGTGTGTGTGTGTGTGTGTGTGTGTGTGTGTGTGTGTGTGTGTGTGTGTGTGTGAGATAAAAGAAAGTTATAAAATAAATTTTATATATACACAAAGCTTTTAATTATAATAATTATAATAATAAAAACATTTTTTTTTTAAATTTTATAATTTTTAAATTTTAAAAAAATAATATATAAAATTGATTGGGTGGGGATATACCCCCCCCATACCTGCTACCGGCAGAGTCTGCCACGGCAGCCGGTACCGCTGTTGCCGCAAGCAGCAGTACAACTGCTGCTGCGCGCACCAAGGTACCTGCTGTCGCAGGTACCAGGCCGGCGGGCCTTTAAACACGCCAAAATATGTACGTATTTATATATTTTTTTTTTTAATTAATTAAATTTTAATACGTTTTAAAATGTATTTAATTTACATTGTAATAAATTTACTTTATAATTTAATAACATTTTTGTATTATTAAATTTTATAATTATTTAACTATTAATTTATATAAATGTTTTGTAATTAAATAAAAATTAAATAACTTTATTAATTATTAATTAATCTAATTAAACTTGATTTAATTAGGATCTATTAACGATAAGAATTAATTAATGAAGTTATTAATTTATCATATTTAATAATATTGATTTTATTAAAATTATGGTTATTTTATTTAAAATCGACGAACTGTTATTTTCTTTTTATAACCTAAATGGAATAAAACGATTATTCTAGATTATTCTACTAGGAAATGACTTTTATTATGATGGTAATTTTACATATTTAAGTCGAATAATGAACAGGTTATTGGGTAGAATAAATCGAGAATCTTATACACTTAAACGTCCATTGAAATGCAAATTGAAAACGTTATTTTTGACTCTATTATGTCTTTTCAAATCAAACCCAACTATGAACTGTATTGTTTGTTTGTAATATCTATGCCTTGGGATTTGTGAGTTGTTTAGATGTTGACCAGTCTAAGATGTACACCAAAGGTTTTGTGAGATTTATTTTATACTATTGATTTGTTTGGATGTCATGATGTGTTTTGACATTCATATTGGAGATTATATTTATGAGTTTTATTTGTGGAGCTTTTATGTGTACTCGAATGGGAGAACCATCTTGTTATCAGGTTGCCTGTTAAGGAACCGAGTTTGATTTTTATGGGTGTTGTGGTATGGGACACAACTGTGTTTTTATGTTCTTAGGAGAGGTTGTCTAGGTACGTGACTTGGGAGTGGCTTGCATAGGGGTCCGGGACCCAAAGTGGTCAGTACTAGGGTAACCTAATGCAAGTTATGTAATAAGTGATAATCTAGTAAGTAAAATTTATGGGGAGAAAACACACTAAAAAGATAAGTTAGAGATATTTGATCTACCCATGCCTTTAGTGCTTGTATAGACTAAGGATGGGAATGAGATGAGTGCCTCATCTTCTTGAGAGGGCTTTCTAGTTTTCATATGTGTGACGTTGAGGGTCTGGGGTTCAGAGTAACCAGTCCAGGGTAACTCAACGCTTGAGGGTCCAGGGTCTATTAAGAGATCAGTCCAGGGTAACTCAAGCAGCCATGTGATGACACTCCCTAGTATGTAGCCTGAGTCTCCTCTGTAGATTATGTGTACCTCTGGTGGTGTATTTATTGTTGGATATGTTCATTATGGTTATTTACTTTCATTAATGATGATTGGTGATTCATGGATGTTGTACTTTTGGACATGTGGCTTTTGACTTGAGATGATTATCTTTCGTTGACTTTATCTTATGATCTTGGTATTTGGTTTATACTTGGTTTGTGAATGATGTTTGGTTATGAGCTGTTGGTATTGGATTGAGTGCTCTTACTTTTGGATTATTTTATCTTCTTGAGTAGCATGTGTTACCTTTGAGGTAGTTTTGGCTATTAGGGGTACCTTTCCTAGAATGTTTTATGTTTGATTAGCCATATATGGATCGTTCATTATCTCCCTGCACGGTGGGAGTGGAAGCCTGACTAGGTAACCACGCGGTCGAGAGGTAGTGCCTTCTTACCATTTGGGTTCCCCTCACATTGCCAGCTGTTGGATGTTCGTTGCAGAAGATGTACCTTTATCAATCTTATTTCTTATCTTAGAGACTTCTTTTCAGATGATGTATATGCGTTATCATGTATCATGATGTATTGTATCTTTTCTCACATACCCTGCGACATGTGCAGTGGATGTTATTGATTGGATATACTTTCATTGTATTGCTTATACTTATGTATTTGCTTATGCAATTATGTATCTTTTATTTCTTTATGATCTTGAGACATTGTACTTGGAACTTAAACTAATTAATAAAAAAATTATTAAATGTGACTCAACGTAAAGGAATCCTTGAGGAATTGAAACTGTATCTGTAATTGCAAATGTGTATTTGATATGTATGTTCTTATTGCTTCCGCATTAATGTTATCTTGATGTTGTTTAAACTTTTTTTTTTAAAAAAAATTCAGTAAACATTGTAACATCTTAGGTTTAATTCTCTTGGGTTCCCGAGCGGGGCGTTACATCTGGTATCAGAGCCTAAGTTTCAACATTGGGAACTCTGGGCATTATGTGCGCCATCACTTGAGCAATTAGTAAACTTGCAACTTATTTAAACGAAAAAATTATATTGACATCAAACTTGAAACCAAACTATTGAACAACAAACTCTGAAATGATACAAAATTCTAAACATGGAACTAGAAAACTTATAAAACTTTTTGGATTATTGCTTTATGTTAGTAAGTTGTGACCCTATGGTTATGATGGATTCTTAAATGTCATTGTTGTGTTTGGGTGTTGTAGGAGATATGACTTCTAGTTCTAGATCCATTACTAGGGGTCATAGCTCAGGACATGGTAGAAGTCATGGGAGAGTTAGTCACCGTATTCCTTCCTTGGCCCATTCAGGGGACCCTATTCAGGAAGAGGCTAGAGAGGATGCTAGTGTTAAGCAAGTTGCTAAGACTGAAGGACCGATTACTAGAGACTTGGTCAAGGAGATCCTAGCACACCTACCTTTGTAGGATAGAGCTCATAATTTAGAGCATGGAGATAGAGATAGGTCCATGAGTCCTAGAGGGAGGAACCTAGAGAGCATAATGCGGTCTAGCCAGTCCATCCAAATGAAGGACCTATTACAGGTCAAGATCAAACCTTTCAATGGAGAAGGTACTAGATATGATGCTGAGAATTGGTTGATTGCTCTAGATAAATTTTTTTCCATGCAAGACTTTGACTCCAACATCAAAGCAAGATATGCCATCACCCATTTAGAGCTCTTTGCAGCGATTTGGTGGAATATGGAGGAGAAGAAACTTGGGATAAATATGCAGACTGTTACATGGGAGTTGTTCCTTGAACACTTCCATGAGCGATTTCTATCAGAGCAGTGGCAACTTCAGAGGGCAGATGAGTTTCATGACTTGAGATAGGGTACCAAGACTATGGTGGAGTATGAGCGTAAGTTCTTCGAGCTTATGTCTTATGCGGGAGTTAGTGATAGCTCACCATTGATGGTCCAACATTTCATTAGAGGACTTAATGCTAACATCATTGGGGGTGTTAAGTTTTTCCAACCTAAAACCCTTAAGGATGCAATATTGTGAGCTACTTTGGTTGAGGTGAGTGTGACTTCAGGCCAAGGTGGCCTACCAGGTGTTCAGGCTAGTGGGGCACTTTATTCAGGAGCATTGAGGGATAACCAGTCTCAAGGGGTTGGAAGTTCTAGAAATTCTCCTAACTCCTCTAAAGGTAATCAGGAGAAGCCGGGAAGAAAGTTCTTTCATGGTAACAGTGGTGGTTCACAGTCAGGGAACTATCGCAACTGGAAGTGTAGTATGCGCAATAGGTTGGATCGAGTTCCTCGAGCTCTCAGTGCGGATGCTAGTGTTGGTAGTTGTGATCAGTCGCATGCACCTGGAGCTCAGGGAGGCTTTAGTGGAGATTGCTACTTTTGTGGACAATATGGTCATAGAGCGACCAATTGCCCCGATCGTGGACCTTAGTTTTGAGTTTTCTGAGTTTGATTCACGTTTCTTTGTAATGGGCTTCCAGGAGTAAGCCTAATTCTAGGGGGGGTAGATGTAGTGCCTGCCCCTAGTTCGCATTTCTGTTATCATTGTCAAATTCTTTTAGGTTGATTTTATGCATTGATTAGTTTAGAGATATTGGATTTACAATATTATGATATTATTTCATGTCTTGAATTACAAATGTATCGGTTATTATTGCTTAGTTGATTTCATTCATGTGTTGTTGATGGTATTTTGATGATCCTAGTTAGTAAATGTAGTTTCTTTCATAAAAATGTTAACATGATGTCTTTAATGATGATTATGTTGTATTGATAGAGATGCATTGTTATATGTACGCATTTGATGTTAGACTTGTGATTTTTACAATACTTGCCCCATACTTGCATGTGTATGGTGCACGTGTTTATTTTATCTTTATATCTGACGTGTTTGATGTGGTTAAGGGAGGGAGTCATAGTCACCTGCTAGTCGGGATCTACACGATGAACCACTCCCCGCCATTGTCTGTTTAGTTTAGATATATTATATATAGGTACATGCTCGTCTTTTATGCAGGATGCAGGTACCGAGCATCAACTTTCCTGAATTGCTAGGATGAGCGTGCCCTATTACAAATACTCAAATGGTGAGAATGGGAAGATAATGATCAGGTCCAATCCTAGCCATAAGCCTATAATACTTGTCCTGCAAGGAGGACTCGTAACAAACTGTCTACCTTTTTTAACCCGTGAGTATTTTGTGCGTATGTTGTTTTGTGAGTGTTTGATATATTTTCTATTAATTAAGTCTAATTAATAGATTAAATTAATAATTTAATTTAATGGAAATTATTATGACATTTTGAATATTCAATTATATTTAATTAACTGAGAAATTAATTAAATATAAAGAATTGAATTTGAAGATAAAAGTTATAAGAATAAATTTAGAACGAGATAATATTTATTTAATTTAATAATAATATATTTAGAGTTCATTTTTAAATAAATGCTAAATATTATTGTTATTTAAGTTAATAAATATTTATCAAATTAAAACGTTCAAAAATAAATTAAGAAGTTGAAAGATATTAAATTATGAAAATGATTTAAGTTTGCATGAATGAGTTTAAAATATACGAGATTAGTTTAAAAGATAAAATGTGTGAACTTGATTAAGATATTTTATTATAGTGCGCATGAGATTAAAGTTAATAAATTAATTTAAAGTAAAGTAAAGTGGAAAGTTAAATAAAGTAATTTAACAATTCACTTAAAGTGCATGAAGGAATAATAAAAGAGTATTTTATTTAAAAAGAAAATTAATTGTGCATGAATGAATTAATTAAATAAAATTATTCTAATTTAGAAGTGGTGGTGACATAAACCCTAAAGGGTAATTAGATTCTATATTAGAGGATTTTGGGGTCATTATTAGGGAGTTTTTTTTTAGACAGGTTTCAGGGAACACACTTTTGGAAAGGGGAACAAAGAAATCTTTGGAAGCTTGGAAGGGTTTGGATTAGCAAGGGTTTCACCAGATTGTTAGCATCAAATTAAGGTAGGGTTTGTGAACCATTCTAGAAACACTTTCGGATCTTTGTCTTCTTCGTGCTTGTTGGAAATTGCTTTCTCAAATTTTATTGAATGAATCTTGCTACCTTTCTTCTGAATCTTTTGCGATTTGATTTCTTCTGGGAATCGGGATTGAAAAACTATTTAGATAACCTCGTTCTACAATTGAAAGGAATTAGTGTTAAATCGAGATCTATTCTTTGGATCAAAAGAAGAAATTAAGAAATTAAAATTTGGAAGGGTTTGTTTTTGGAAATGAAAATCTTAGGATTGAAAATTCAAAGGGTTCGATTTATTTTTCCTATTAGACTGAAGTTTCAATCATGGATTAAAAATATATACATATTTTAATATGAACTGGAAGAAGTATTGTGTAAAAATGATATATGTGTGTGTGTGTGTGTGTGTGTGTGTGTGTGTGTGTGTGTGTGTGTGTGTGTGTGTGTGTGTGTGAGAGATAAAAGAAAGTTATAAAATAAATTTTATATATACACAAAGCTTTTAATTATAATAATTATAATAATAAAAACATTTTTTGAAATTTTATAAATTATAATAATTATAACAATAAAAACATTTTTTTAAAAATTTTATAATTTTTAAATTTTAAAAAAATAATATATAAAATTGATTGGGTGGGGATATACCCCCCCCCCCCCCCCCCCGTACCTGCTGCCAACAGAGTCTGTCGCGGTAGCCAGTACTGCTGCGCACAGCAGGGTACCTGCTGTCGCAGGTACCAGGCCGACAGGCCTTTAAACACGCCGAAATATGTACATATTTATATTTTTTTTTTTTTAATTAATTAAATTTTAATATGTTTTAAAATGTATTTAATTTACATTGTAATAAATTTACTTTATAATTTAATAACATTTTTGTATTATTAAATTTTATAATTATTTAACTATTAATTTATATAAATGTTTTGTAATTAAATAAAAATTAAATAACTTTATTAATTATTAATTAATCTAATTAAACTTGATTTAATTAGGATCTATTAACAATAAGAATTAATTAATGAAGTTATTAATTTATCATATTTAATAATATTGATTTTATTAAAATTATGGTTATTTTATTTAAAATCAATGAACTGTTATTTTCTTTTTATAACCTAAATGGAATAAAATGATTATTCTAGATTATTCTACTAGGAAATGACTTTTATTATGATGGTAATTTTACATATTTAAGTCGAATAATGAATGGGTTATTGGGTAGAATAAATCGAGAATCTTATACACTTAAACGTTCATTGAAATGCAAATTGAAAATGTTATTTTTGACTCTATTATGTCTTTTCAAATCAAACCCAACTATGAACTGTATTGTTTGTTTGTAATATCTATGCCTTGGGATTTGTGAGTTGTTTAGATGTTGACCAGTCTAGGATGTACACCAAAGGTTTTGTGAGATTTATTTTATACTATTGATATGTTTGGATGTCATGATGTGTTTTGACATTCATATTGGAGATTATATTTATGAGTTTTATTTGTGGAGCTTTTATGTGTACTCGAATGGGAGAACCATCTTGTTATCAGGTTGCCTGTTAAGGAACCGAGTTTGATTTTTATGGGTGTTGTGGTATGGGACACAACTATATTTTTATGTGCTTAGGAGAGGTTGTCTAGGTACGTGACTTGGGAGTGGCTTGCATAGGGGTCCGGGACCCAAAGTGGTCAGTACCAGGGTAACCTAATGCAAGTTATGTAATAAGTGATAATCTAGTAAGTAAAATTTATGGGGGGGAAACACACTAAAAAGATAAGTTAGAGATATTTGATCTACCCATGCCTTTAGTGCTTGTATAGACTAAGGATGGGAATGAGATGAGTGCCTCGTCTTCTTGAGAGGGCTTTCTAGTTTCCATATGTGTGACGTTGAGGGTCTGGGGTTCAGAGTAACCAGTCTAGGGTAACTCAACGCTTGAGGGTCTGGGGTCTATTAAGAGATCAGTCCAGGGTAACTCAAGCAGCCATGTGATGACACTCCCTAGTATGTAGCCTGAGTCTGCTCTGTAAATTATGTGTACCTCTGGTGGTGTATTTATTGTTGGATATGTTCATTATGGTTATTTACTTTCATTAATGATGATTGGTGATTCATGGATGTTGTACTTTTGGACATGTGGCTTTTGACTTGAGATGATTATCTTTCGTTGACTTTATCTTATGATCTTGGTATTTGGTTTATACTTGGTTTGTGAATGATGTTTGGTTATGAGCTGTTGGTATTGGATTGAGTGCTCTTACTTTTGGATTATTTTATCTTCTTGAGTAGCATGTGTTACCTTTGAGGTAGTTTTGGCTATTAGGGGTACCTTGCCTAGGAATGTTTTATGTTTGATTAGTCGTATATGGATCGTTCATTATCTTCCCTACACGGTGGGAGTGGAAGCCTGACTAGGTAACCACGCGGTCGGGAGGTAGTGCCTTCTTACCATTTGGGTTCCCCTCACATTGCCAGCTGTTGGATGTTCGTTGAAGAAGATGTACCTTTATCAATCTTATTTCTTATCTTAGAGACTTCTTTTCAGATGATGTATATACGTTATCATGTATCATGATGTATTGTATCTTTTCTCACATACCCTGCGACATGTGCAGTGGATGTTATGGATTGGATGTACTTTCATTGTATTGTTTATACTTATGTATTTGCTTATGCAATTATGTATTTGTTATTTCTTTATGATCTTGAGACATTGTACTTGGAACTTAAACTAATTAATAAAAAAATTATTAAATGTGACTCAACGTAAAGGAATCCTTGAGGAATTGAAACTGTATCTGTAATTGCAAATGTGTATTTGATATGTATGTTCTTATTGCTTCCGCATTAATGTTATCTTGATGTTGTTTAAACTTTAAAAAAAAAAAATAGTTCAGTAAACATTGTAACATCTTAGGTTTAATTCTCTTGGGTTCCCGAGCAGGGCATTACACCATGGATCTCCCAAAGCTATAAAAAAAAATTCTTCAAGGATCTGATGCTTTGATACCAATTGTTAGAAACAATAGTCTAGCAAGATAACTGAGAGGGAGGGGTGAATCAGTTATCCAATAATTAAAGCATTTTTCTTCTTTAAAAAAACTTAACCAATCAACCAAAGTAAATAGCAACCATAAAAATATGCACATAAATAATTACACCAGGTATATTGACTAGGGAAACCCTTGATCAGAGGGAAAACCCCGGTGGGAATGATGCCCACAAGATAATGTACTAATATAAATATTCTTTGTTAGATTATGGACCCTGTTAGGAGTCTATTACAACATTTATTACAATGCATCTCTATTGGGAGACTTTGAATCCCTATTAGGAGATTCCAACCCTATTAGGAGTTGTAGTACAATGTATGCAAGAAGAGCCCATTGCCCAAACATGCAATTTCAACTACAAGAAGAGCTCACTACTCAAAGAAATAGTTTACTATTATTTTCTTCTTTCCTTGTTCTTTCCTTTGTCCTATCAACTGGATGAATCACTATCAGAACTTGTATACTAGGTCACAAACCTTGGATCCAAATATCAAACCTTGGATCACTCGATAAAACATCGGGAATGAAGTTTCCTTCATTTTCGCACTGCTCTGCTCAACTTTCGCATTCTACACTCTGCTACTTTTAAAAAATTCACAATTCACATATATTCATACCTTGATAAAGGAAAATATCCTTCCTTTATACCAAGTCCATAAAAAAATTCCTTGAGTCGACTGTTATTCCTTCTCTATTAGTTGTTATAAGACCACATTAAGAACACATTACACTTAGTGATAACACAAATCTTCTACCTTGCAACTTGAATAACTTTCCACACGTGCAATATTATAACACATGATCTTAACCATGTCATCCTCAACATGTTTTCTCCATGTTCTCAACCTCAATCCTTAAGACATAATATTTACTAAGAGATATAACAAGTTTACCAGAACATGCTTCTGTAAACTCTATCTAAGAATAAGCATCAGCAAAAATTACATAACTTCTTCTAGACTTATCCTTTCTGCTTTTGACATTAACTACATATGCCAAATACTCAAAAGTATCTCCCATAACCTTGAGTGGTTATCATGCTCAACTAGTTGTCCATACCAACTTGATTTTTCTGTTGTTCTTCTATTAGATACTATAGAAGACATCAAACATGCTATGTTGACATCAGTGACAAACTTAGTCATGAATGTAACATATCATCATCAAACCAATCTTCCAACAATAAACACACGAGGTGGGTTGAATTTATTCAAGAATTCACCTTCACCATAAAACACAAGAAGGGAGTGGAAAATAAAGTAGCAAATGTTTTGAATAGAAGAATCCTTGCAGTGCAAGAAATCAAATTGCAAAGTGTAGGAATTGATTCCTTGAGAGAAATGTATAAGAAGTATGAAGACCTCCATGACATATATTAGGTATGTTCTAATTTTTCAAAGGATTACCATGTCAAATATACATATTTTATAATAAAAAATGGTATACTGTTCAAGGGGCACCAATTGTGCATTCATAAGTGTTCAATGAGGGAAAATATCATAAAGGAGAAACGTGTAGGCAACATGAGTGGACATTTTGGCTTGGACAAGACTTTGAAATAGGTGAGAAGGTACTACTATTGGCCTAAGGTTCAAACTGATGTAAGAAAGTATGTGGAAGCATGCACCATATGTCAGAAAGCCAAGGGAACTTCAACAAATGTTGGTTTGTACCAACCTCTTCCTATACCCACTAGACTATGGATCAGTTACAACATGGATTTCGTTATGGGTTTTCCTAGGACTCAAAAAGGTTATATAGATTTAGTAGAATGTCACATTTCATTCCATGTAAAAGTACTAGTGATGCTACCTATATTGCTAACCTTTCTTTAAGGAAATTATAAGGCTTCATGGATTACCACAATCCATAATCTCTGAAATAGATGTGAAATTTATTGGGCACTTATAGATGACATTGTGGAGGAGATTAGGCACAAATCTTAGTTTTAGTTATGTCTACCATCCACAAATGGATGGGCAGATTGAAGTGGTCAATAGATCACTTGGAAACTTGCTTAGTTGTCTTACCAAGAAATATGGTGAAAAATGGGATCAAGTACTACCTTAGGCTGAATTTTCTTTTAATGATTTAGTAAATAGTAGTATGGGGAAGAGTCCATTTCAAGTTGTTTATGGTTACAGACCTAAAGGCATATTGGAACTTAGAGACATCCCATCAGATGTATAGGTAAGTGCTCATGGAGAGCAATTTTTTGATCACGTGAAGGATGTTCATGACTAGGTAAATATGGTGTTATCTAAGAGTGCTATGAAGTAAAAAGAGGTCAAAGAAAAGGGAAAAAGAGATGAACATTTGCAGGTTGATGATTTGTTGTGGGTTTATTTGAAGAAGGAAAGGTTACCAAACGGCCAACACACCAAGTTTCTCATGAAGAAGGTTGGTCCATGCAAGGTGTTGAGAAAGTTGGACACAAATTCATATGAAGTAGAACTTCCAACCCACATTGGCATCTCACCAATCTTAAATATTGTAGATCTCACACCTTACAATGGTGGTGAAGAGGAAGACAGGGAAACATACAAGGAAGAGTTTGAGGAAGATATTGCAGCCATCCCTTCACATGTAAAGAAGGAACCAGAGATGATCTTGGATACCAAGGTCATTAAGAAGACCAAGAAGAATGTCTAAAAGAAGTACTTAGTGAAGTGTGTGGGATAACCTAAAGAAGAGGTTGTTTGGATTGACAAGATGGACATGAGGAAGCATGGAACAAATTTGCAAGAACTCATCTCAAAGGGACTTGAGATCAATCAAACCTGGGAGTATGGTGTAGGATTACACTTAAATTCATCCAAGGGATAATATATTTTAACTCTTCATTTCATATTTTTAATAAATCCAAGGGGCACAAGGTGCTTTATAAGCCTTGTCTTCTAACTTGGGTCAAAATTGGACATTTCTTGCATTTTCATAATAAGCATAGGATCTTAGGCTTTAAGAGATCCTATTTGATTTGTATACATGTTTCTAAACTCCTCTAATCAGTTCTTGGTCGGCATTTTATGATTTTAGAAACATTTTTGCAAATCAAATAGGACCTCCTAAAGCCTAAGATCCTATGCTTATTAGGCAAATGCAAGAAATGTCCAATTTTGACCCAAGTTAGAAGACAAGGCTTATAAAGCACCTTTTGTCCCTTGGCCTTACAAACTTGGACTTATTAAAAATATTAAATAAAGAGTTAAAATATATTACCTATTGCATTTTAGGAGTTTAGAACATTTTGTTTAAAGTTGTCAAGTTGCTCAATTAGCAACTTTTTGTCAATTTGCAAGTTTATTGCACTAAGTGCAAAAACTACTCAAGAACCACTTTATGGTTGGAGAAACTATTTTTTCTAGTAAATATGGAATATTTAATAATGTCCCTAAAGGGAGAGAAGTGGTTGGATAGCAGAGGTTTTGAAATCAATGAGAAATTTTTGTTTTTATTGAATATTGACTATTTTTGGGCATTGTATGGACATGTACACATTCATTTTTGGAAAATCGTGTTATGATTAGATATAGGTATGAAATACCTTTTGAATACAACTAGTTTGATGTTTCTATCTATCATACATTTCAATTTATTGAAGTTTTAGTCTAGGTTACTACATTATAGCTACACCTAGGGCTTCATTACAAAATTGCTCATATCTCACAACTCCACCATGAAAAATCTGAAATTTAGTGGTTTTCAATGTATAAGGATGTACTATAATATTATTTTGGTTTCATACAGTGGTAATACATGCTATGGAAGGAATCACTAAACCCTTGGTGCAAGCATTAAGATGTGATTGTCCATAAATGTGCTATTAAGAGCATGGTGAGAGTTTGGGATGGAATCTATTCATGAAACATAAAATTGGGTGTTCTTTAAAATTAAGGAACATGTTCAAAGTATTTTAATTGAGAGGGGGTTGTAAAAAGAGTACTTCATTAGTAAAGATTCCAAATTAGGCATATTCCCTAAAGTGGTTGTCATGATCATTAGGGGGCTTAAGATACTAATCTAATTCCCAACTTTTGGAATATATTTTGGTAAGTTTCAAGGGTCATCCCAAGCCATTGGTGGGCTTGGAGGAGATTTTTTAGGCCTCTAAGAACCAACTAATGATTTTCAGCCTAGTAACCCTCTTGTAGGTTTGGATTGGCTTAGTAAGTCAAAATGCGTAACTGCATATGTCAAGTTGTAGCATTGGGTGTTTTTGAGTTGTTCATGGTGTTAGAGAAGTGAATTTCATCCCCCAAAAGGTCTTAGTATACCTTTGAAACTTTTTTCCTATTTTGGTCCATATAACCAAATAGATTAGGAAATAGTGGGAATGGTCTACCAAGTAGAGTCCCAATTTGTCTCGAAGAAAATTAGTTGATGTTTGGTATATTCTAAGCAATAGATAAGTGTTGGAAATTTGGATATCTTGGAGCTCTGCACCATTATGATTGCTTAGTTGGGGGTGATGTGATCATCTGATCCATTGGATGAAGTGACCTCATCTGAACTTGATGTGTTACAATCTTCCTTCTTCCATGTTTTGTTCATCTACACTTTGACCTTCTCAACATTGGCCTTTTCTTTTCCTTTATTGTTACCATTACTTGGCATTGATGATCTGATTGGAAATTTTCTACTAATATGACTAGTCTTCAAATAGTTAAAGCATGTAGTCTCACTCAACCATCTATTGTAGTTACCTCTAAAATGTGTTCTAATGAAATTTTTAGGAATATGTCCATACTCTTGACAATAGTGACAATTGTACCTTGTGTTGTAATCCCAATTGTAGGATTTTTCATTGTGTTGTACCTTAGTCTACTTGTTTGATGTCTAATTGGCATCAAGTCTACATTCATATGCTTTATGTCCATACTTTTTACGATTATGGCAATATCCTTCAAATCTTTGTGTGCTTAAGGTCTTGGTCCTGCATTCATGTGCCTGATGTCCTTGCTTTTTGCACTTATGATAGAAACCCTTGAATTTTTTCTTAGTGTTCTTATTTGCATTATTGCTACTGCAAACATTTTTTGTATGACCTAACTTTCCACAATTATGACAAGTGGGTTTTTAGTTCTTACCTTCATAGTTTCTTTGTTCACCTCTTTTAGATGATTCTCCTTCCTTAGTACTGGTGTATCCCAATCTATAAGTAGTATCATTATTAGGTCTAGGAGATCTCATTAGTCTCTCAAAGTATTTTATGGCTTCACTACATTTGTTGAAGCTTTCAACAAATTCCTTTTCTTTTCTTGGTCCATTCCTCAATTGTTCATTTTGTAACTTTAGGGTTGTGATCTCAATATCCTTTCTATTTAGTTCATGATTAGCAATCATCACTTGATTCATTGTTTCTAATTGCATGTGAGCAATCCTATATACCTCTGATGACTTCTCTTACACTTTGTTGGTCAGTGTTCTTTTGTCATCTTCAATCATGACTTTGTCTTCCTTAGCTTTGTTTTTCTACTCAGCCACCTCAAATAGAAATATTGATTGGACTTATTATTCTATCTTAGTATTTTTTACCTCTTCAGTCAAGGCACCATTCTTTTCCATCAGATCTACAACTGCTGCATCAAACTCACTCGAGTTTCTATTCTCAAATAATCCATTAGTGTCTTCATCTTAGTAATGAGTGTCATTTTTCTCAATAAGTATCTCTTTCCTTCTCTTCAATGAATGTTACAGTTCATTTCTTACTCCCATAAGTTGATGTAGGGCAAGTTGGATTTCAATCTTCTACTTCTCAATAGTCTTTCCAACTTGTAGACTTCCATCTTCAAGATATGTCCTCAAAGTTGTAAAGATTTCCTTTCTAGGGAACAAGGCTCTGATACCAATTATTGGAATTAAAAATGAGAAAGTAAACTTTGATAGCGGGGTGTGTTAGAAATAATAGTCCACTAAGATAATTAAGAGGACAGGGGGTGAATTAGTTATCCAATTAAAATATTTATTAATCTTAATTAATCCTATACATGCAACCAAAATAAACAACAACCATAACAAGAAGCACATACACAATTACACCACAATTGTTAACTAGTGAAACCCTTAATCAGAGGGAAAACCCCATTAGCAGTGATGCTCACAAAGATATACTAATATATATATTCCGTGTTAGATGATTAACCCTATTAGGATTCTATATACACATTCAGTACATAAGACTCCCTATTAGGAGACTTTGAATCCCTGTTAAGAGATTCCAACCCTGTTAGGAGTTGTAGAAGGTAGAAGGACCCATTGTCTAAACAACTTCTAAGGAAAGACCATTGAACTTCACTGTCCAACTAATCTCTCAACTATTCCTTGTAGAATAATTATTTGTATTGTGATTTATCCTCTTTCCTTTGTCTTGTCAACTAGTCCAATTACTGTTAGACTAGGTTAGGAACCTCATATCCAAATATCAAACCTCGAATCTTAGAATAAAACCTTGGCAATGAAGTTTTCTCCAACTTCACTCTACTCTGCTTATCCTCGCATATCAACTTGTTTCTCTTCTATTCTTCTCTTTGTGCTTCATGCAATAATTTATACATAACAAAGGAAAATTTCCTTCCTTTATACAAAATCCATAAAATAATTCCTTGAGTCAGCTATTGCACCTTCTAAATTAATTATTATAGGACCTCATTAAGAACATGTTATACTTAGTGATACCAACAATTAGTCATTTTGTAACTTGAATAATTTTCCATACATGTAATATTATGATGAGTGAGCTTAACCATGTTATCAAAAAAATTTCTTCTACACATCTTTAACCTTGCTTCTCATAATAACAACTCTGCTAAGAGATATAACAAGTTTACCAGAACATGCTTTTGTAAACGCTATCTTAGAACAGTTTTCACCAAAACTTGCATAACTTCTTCCAAACTTAATATATTTTTCTTCCAATGTTAGATGCATATACTAGATACTTAGTAGTATCTCCCTTTAACCTCACTAGTAAAAATACTTAATGATCTATCTATAACAACTTGATCTTTCCCATTGTTCTTCTGTTAGATACTAGAGAAAATTGTTATGTTGACATTAATGACAAATGCAGCCATGAATGTAACATATCATCACGATAATGATCTAATCATGTTTGTACAATACTCCCCCATAGAAGTGTCATCAGAATTCATGCTTCCAACAATCTCCCCCTTTGGCATTGATGGCAACATAGATGAAAAACATCTAGTTCCAAGAATACCAACTGCTAAAAACTATTATCCTTTCTTTTCAAATCCTCTTCATCAATCATTCTCCCCCATTGATATACCTTAATATACTCTACATCAAAATGTTTTTCATGTTGTAATCTCTCCCCCATTGACATCAATGTCAAAGGTTTCAACAACCATCTGTCTCTGCAACAACTATCTCTGATTTTCTCAAGTGTCCAAAGACATTATTCAAAACAACATCTATCAAGAGTCCTAGATGACTATGTCCATCATAGATACTCCCCCATATGGGAAGCATCAACATTCAGTCTAGACAAACAATAGTGCTATGTATTACTAGGCTAATGCACTCTTACATCATCTACTTTGATGTAGGTAGGGGCATAACCCCTAGCATACCTCGTAAATACTCAAAAGTCTCTTTGGGAAGAGGTTTGGTGAAAATATCTGCAATCTACTCTTTGGTGCTTACATACTCCAATCTAATTTCCTTTTCTACAACTTTCTCTCTCAACATGTTATATTTGATATAAATGTGCTTAGTGTTAGAATGAAATACTAGGTTCTTAGACATATTCATTGTGCTTGTGTTATCACAATGTATGACAATAGGTTCACTAAGTTCTATCCTTATATCCTTCAGCATCTGCTTCATTCGAACAACTTATTTACAATTTTTTATTATTGTAAGATATTATGCCCCTACTATACTCTGTCAGATATAGTCATGTGTCTTTCTTAACCAAGAAACCAATCTTCCTCTAAGAAAAAAAGCTCCACCACTGGTGCTCTTTTTGTCATCCATATTGCTTGCCCAATCAACATCAGTATAAGCATATAAAGTGAAATCATTAGTTTTTCATACCACGATCTGAACTCTAGTGTTCCCTTCAGATATCTAAATATTATTTTAACTACTACATAATGTGCTTCTATGCGATCAGCTTGAAATCTTTCAACAATTCTAACTACATTTGTTATATCTAGCCTTATGTGAGTTAGGTATTGAAATCCTCCAATCATAAATTTGTACTTCTTCTACTCAATAGTAGATGTCTCATCCTTTGTAGATAACTTGTGTCCAATAATCATAGGTGTTCCAACTAGTTTATATGTTTCCAAACCAAACCTTTTCAATAGATCTTTCAAATACTTAGTCTAAGAAATAAAGATTCCTTCTTTATCCTGTACAATCTATAATCCTAGGAAATATTTCATTTCCCCTATCATGCTCATTTTAAATTCCTTCTTCATTTCTTCTACAAACTTTTCACTTTCACTATCATCTCCTCTAAATATGATATCATTAACAAATATTACCAAAATCATCAATCCATCATCTATTTCTTTCAATTATAAATTATTGTCTGTCATACCTTTGCTGAATCCAAGTTTTGTCAAATGCTTGTCCAACCTTGCATACCATTTTTTGGGTGCTTGTTTTAAGCCATAAAATACTTTCTTTAATCTACATACCATTTCCTTGTCATTTGTTAAATTAAAATATTCAAGTTTTTCTATGTATACCTCTTCTTCAAGTTCTCCATTTAGAAATGCTGACTTGACATCCATCTAATACACCTTGAATTTCTTATGTGTTGCATAGGCTAAGAATAACCTTACTACTTCAATTCTTGCCACAGGAGCATAGGTTTTTTCATAGTCTATTCCTTCTTGTTGTGAGTAACCTTTACATACCAATCTTTCTTTGTTCCTTACAACTTCACCTTGTTCATTCATCTTGTTTCTGAATACCCATTTTGTTCCTATCATGTTCTTGTCTACTGGTGTAGGGACCAATTATCATGTCTCATTATTCACTATCTAGTCCAATTCTTCTTTCATAGCTTTCTTCCAATAGTCATCTTTGCATGCATCATCTACATTCTTTGGTTCTACTTGAGATATCAGACATAGTTCTTCATTGATTCTACTTCTTGTCATCACGCCTTTATCTCTACTATTGATGACTTACTTTGGTGGATGATTCTTTGTCATATTCTTACCAGAAGTAGGAGTTGTTATCTCAACTCTTAGCTCTATTCTAGGTTCTAAAAAATTTTCCTACCTTAACTCTCCTCCATTCAGTCTCAAAGACTACTTCATCATTCCTTGGTTTAGTAACAACAACATTCTCATCATTATAATTGTAGGCAATTATTCTTTATTGTATCCTAAATTTCTCATCGACTCTTACATTTGCACTTTCAACAATAATTACCAAATTTATCTCTTCTACTACTTCCTCTTTAACAAATTTAGGCTCATTATCATGGTCATTCAAGAGTCTTTCCATACTTGCTTTAAATTATTAATCTTTATCAGAAAGTGAACTCTTTCTAGTTTTTATTATTCTCTTAGGACATCTAGTCAAAAAATGACCAAACTCTTTACATGTCCAACAAATAAAAAATTTCATATCTTCTAGCTCTCGTTTCATAAGAAGATCAATATCTTCCTTTATCTTTATGTCTTCTTTAGATCTGGATTTATCTTTGCTTGTGCTTCTACTCGTGTATACAATAGAAGGATTCTAGATCTGGAAACTCAATGCTCTATTCCTTAGACAAATTTGGTAACTCACCAAGAATTTCTATCATCTGGGTGTCAAAATTTCCTCTATCATACTTAGGACTATCTTTTATGAATATGTTAGCCATGGATCTCCAAAAGTTGTTAAACTTTATCTTCAAGGACCTGTTTGGTGCGGGGGCGCCTATTCACGTGTGGTAAAACCACTAAAATGTATAAAAATAGAGTGTAAATGATATTATATAAGTCATAAAGTCATTTTAACCATATTTCAAGTGTTTAGGGAAAGTTTTAATTCATTTGGATAATAATTGTAAAAGTTGTTCAAAAGTTGCCAAAATTGTAATGACAACTTTTACAACTTGGTCACAACTTTTTAAAAGTTGGTTTAAAGGTGTTAATGGGTAGTTATAGGTTGGTTGGAGAGTTTAATGTGCTTCCAAATTATATATATTTGGTCTCTAAAATACAAAATTGTAAGTTGGAGAAGTTGGATGAAGGATTTGGAATGGAAGAAAATTCATTTTGATGTTGTCTATTTCAGTTTTCTAGTTTTTTTTCCTACAATTTCTCTAATGTTTTGAGTGGTACGAACTCATTTTGAAAGATACAGATCTGAAACTTATATTTTTGGAAATTTATATGAGAGATATTTTATTTTATTTTGGTTTTAATTATTTTTATTATGGTTAGAAGAAGTTATGGTTGTTTTGGTGAAGATTGGTCAGATTCTATCATAGTATGAACAACATTGAGGAAATTGCAATAACTTTTATTTCTTTGCTTGGATTTGGCTATAACTTGCAGAAAATTTTTGAAACTCACTATTATTCAATCTCACAAAAAGTATTATTTTAATTCTTTAATTTATGGAAGTTCTAAATGACTAAATAAGAGTTTTAAATTCTTCCCTATTTAAGAAATTGTTCTTAAAAGATGCAACATTCTTGCATTCATTTGACTGGTTGGAAAAGATTATAAATGTGAATCTATACCTATAACTTCAAAGTTTTGTGTAAGGCCCATATAGCACACTTTTATTATACTCTCTACATCAAGTGGTATCAGAGCCCAAAAGGTCTGGGCAAAAGATATTTTGTGGTTGTGTGTTTGTCTTTTATAGGTTGAAGAGAGGGAACCTGGATATTGAGAGACTAGGCCAAGAGAGAAAAGAGGAGAAAGGCCTAAGGAGAGGTATCAAAGACAAGAAGAATAAAGGTAAAAGAGACTTTCTTTAAAAGTGATTCATTTATAAAATTGATGCATGGTAATTTTTAGGGTACGGATTCAAAAAAGAAGAAGAAGGAAGAAAAAAAGAAAAGACAAGAAAAGATAGAAAGATTGGAAAAAGAAGAAAAGGAGCATACAAAGAAGTTGGAGGCACTTCTTAAAATCCTAGAGTAGTGAATTGAAAATGGTGAGGGAGATGAAGAATTTAATTTTTTAGAGGTTCAAGAAGTTGAAAAAGATGTGGGAAAAGAGAAACAAGGATAGAAGAAACAAAAGAGGAAGAGTTGATTGAATCTAATATGGAAGTTGGACCAATCAAAGACTCCATGAAGATGGACATTGCTGAAAATGATTATGTTGAAGTATTTTCAGATATCAAGAATAATAATGAACAAATATTAGAGAGTTATCAGATTTATGATGATAATGATGGTAAAAGGGAAGAGTTGTCAAGAAGATTGGAGAAGAAAGATACAAATTTTGGGGTTTATTTTGATAATAATCAATTGATTTTTGCCCAATGATTTTTTTATTATACTCATTTCAATGTAGATGATGAAGAAATTAGATTGGAGAGAACATAAATTTGTTCTTAATAGGTTGATATTTTCAAGCAAAAGGATTGAAAGACCAAAAGTGAAGATGAAGAGATCTTTTGAAACCTCATTTCCAAGAGGACTTGGAAAATTTTCAAAGTTGGAGAGTATGGTGTAGGGGCACCTATTCAAGCATGGTAAAACCACTAAAATGTATGAAAATAGAGTGAAAATGATATTATATAAGACTTATAGTAATTTTAATCATATTTCAAGTGTTTAGAGAAATTTTGAAGCCATTTGGATAATAACTGTAAAAGTTGTTCAAAAGTTGCCAAAATTGTAATGACAACTTTTACAACTTGGTGACAACTTTTTAAAAGTTGGTTTAAAGGTGTTAATGGGTAGTTATAGGTTGTTTGGAGATTTTAATGTGTTTCCAAATTATATATATTTGGTCTCCAAAATACGAAATTGTAAGTTGGAGAAGTTGGAGGAAGGATTTGGAATGAAAGAAAATTCATTTTGATGTTGTATATTTCAGTTTTCTAGTAATTTCTCTAATGTTTTGATTTGTACAAACTCATTTTGAAAGATACAAACTTGAAATGAGTTATATTTCATTTAATTTTGGTTTGAATTATTTTCATTATGTTTAGAAGAAATTATGGCCATTTTGGTGAAGACTAGTCAAATTTTGTCATAGTATGAACAACATTGAGGAAATTGCAATAACTTTTATTTCCTTTCTTGGATTTGGCTATAACTTGGAGAAAATGTTGGAAACTCACTATTATTGAATCTCACAAAAAATATTGATTTAATTCTTTAATTTATTCGAGTTCTAAATGACTAACTAAGAGTTTTAAATTCTTCCCTCTTTGAGAAATTATTCTTAAAAGATGCAACATTCTTGCATTCATTTGACTAGTTTGAAAAGATTATAAATGTGAATCCATGCCTATAATTTCAAAGTTTTATGGAAGGCCCATATAGCACACTTCTGTTGTGCTCTCTACATCATTGTTGCTATACTACCAGTTGTTAGAAATAATAGTCCACTAAGATAACCAAGAGTGAGGGTGAATCAGTTATCCAATTAAAATATTTATTAATCTTAACTAATATTAACCATGCAACCCAAGTAAACAACAACCATAACAAGATGCACATACACAATTACACTAGATTTGTTAACTAGGGAAATGCTTGATTAGAAGGAAAACCTTGGTGGGAAAGATTCCCACAAAGATATACTAATATATAAATTCCTTGTTAGAGGATGGACCCTATTAGGAGTCTATAAACACATTCAGTACATAAGAGTCCCTATTAAGAGACTTTGAATCCCTATTAGGAGATTCTAACCTTGTTAGGAGTTGTAGAAGGTAGAAGGACCCACTGTCCAAATAGCTTCTGGGGCAAGACCACTGAACTTCATTGTCCAACTAATCTCTGAACTATTCCTAGTAGAATAATTGTTTATAGCATGCTTTATCCTCTTTTCTTTGTTATGTCAACTAGACCAATTATTGTCAAAACTTATAGACCAAGTCATGAACCTCGGATCCAAATACCAAACCTCAGATCTCAAAATAAAACCTCAACAACAAATTTTTCTCCAACTTCACTCTACTCTGCTTATCCTCGCATATCAACTTCTTTCTCTTCTATTCCTCTCTTTGTGTTTCATGGAATCATTCATGCATAACAAAGGAAAATTTCCTTCCCTTATACCAAATCCATACAATAATTTCCTAAATTAGCTATTATACCTTCTCAATTAATTATTATAGGACCTCATTAAGAACACGTTATACTTAGTGATACCATCAATCAATTGCTTTCTAACTTGAATAACTTTATGTACATGTAATATTATGACAAGAAATCTTAGCCACATCATCACCAACATGTCTTTTATATGCCTTTAACCTTTATCCTTATAATAAAAATTATGCTACGACATATAACAAGTTTACTAGAACATGTTTTTGTAAACTCTACCTCAGAATAATCTCCACCAAAACTTGCATAGCTTCTTCTAGACTTAATATCTTTTACTCCCAAGGTTTGCTATGTATAGTAGATAGTTAATAGTATCTCCCTTTAACCTTACTAGTCAAAAAACTCAATGATTTGTCCATACCAACTCGATCTTTACCACTGTTCTTCTGTCAGATACCACATAAAATTGCTATGTTGACATCAATGAAAAAAATAGTCATGAATGTAACATATCATCATGATGATTATCTAATCATTTTTCTACAATACTCCCCAATAGAAGTATCATTAGAATTCTGATCAACTGGATATATAAATGCTATCCCTTTCGCTAAGTCTTTTCTCTTCACACTAAAATTTCACTATAATCTCCCCTTATGCTACTTTTCTTCTGTACATACAATGATGCATTCATCCTCCTTATAAAGAATGTGAAGATTTAGGGTTAGGTATAGATCTATGATCCAAATTAAATCTCAAATTCCTGCTTATACTTTGCATTTTTCTTATTGGTTGCATACCTTCACCATTTTTTTGATTGGTTGCATGCAAATTTCATAGGGAATGTAAATGATTCATCCTTATCCTTTTTCTCCTTTGAAATATTTCTAAGTCAACTCCAAAAATGATTTACATTTAAGTTTGTGAGGACACAGACTTATATGCAGGTTCTATGTTACTCAGTACATATTTGACTACTGGTGCTCGGCACATACTATCCTTGATTACTCGGCACCAATAACACTCTATCTTGCTCGGCACATATATAGTTTTCTAGCTTACTCGACATATACTGCATTCTGGCTTGCTCAGCATATATATGATTTTCTAGCTCACTCGACACCTACATATCACTCGGCACATATATGTTGCTCGGTACTTGATGAAATGCTAGCTTGGCACACACTGTGACTCGGCTTCAAAAAGTGATTATGTGTGTTGACACTCAAATGTCAAAACTATCTAAGGACTAACAATATCCCCCTTTGACATGAGTGTCAAAAACACTTAACGAATCATTACTATTATGTCCACAAAATTTCAATCAAAATTCTATGTTGACTATGCCTGATACTCTTTGTCTTTTGTCCTATACTTTTATTTTGCATCTAATTTGTTAGAGCTTATGGATTTTCTTATGTTTGCATTAGAACTATTTTTTAATGAGTGCCAAAATTTCAAAATTGTGTGTCTCCTCCTCTTGGGCTATCAAAGTGTATAGGTATCTCTCCCTATCTTGTATCTACCTTATGTTTCCCTTAAACATATATCTCCCCCTTTGTTCATTCTCCCCCTTTTTTTGACACTAATTTCAAAGGGTTCTAAGGATTAATACCATATTTGGCCAAAAAAATTCTATTTACCTCCATTAAATTTTTTAGAGTTGCATCCCAATTCTCCAAAGTAATGTCCAATGACTTGTGCTGGATGACAGTCTCTACATCAAGGTGTACAAGTCCATCAAGAGTAGAAAGATTGGAATCTTTCTTTAATACTATATCAGCATAAACTTTTTCCTTGTGGAGGACTTCTAAATGAAGGGTTATAGAGGATTGGATCTGCATCAATTTAGCCTTTATATTTGCCTCCTCTGTTGTTAGCACAGCTAACTCCCTTTGTGTGTAAAGTGTCTGTGCAAAATGCTTCTCACTTTGAGCTAGATCTCTAGTTAATTGCATACTAGATATTTTCAAGTTCCTTTCCAAGCTCATTATTTGTTGATTAGTTTCTTGTGTGAAATTGGAAAAATCACACAACTTGCTATATAATGAAAAAATATTTTTAAGAACAATTTTGGCCTTATCAATTGTCTTGACCAACTCTACCTGTTCAAGTGCAATGCCACTTGATATCTTCTAATTAACCTTACCTTGAAACTTTCTTTCTGACCATTCCATTAGTTTAACATTGGTATCCTGGTCCTCATTTTTCACCTGGTCAACCATGTCTGATATTGCTCAACTATTGGTTTTCCTTCATTTGGTGACTGCAAGTTGAAGGCATCCATGAAGATGTCCTTGATATCATGAAGTGCTTGCTTTTGTTTAAACTCTTTTCTCAGAATTTCCTGCCTCATCCTTCTATCCAATGTGTTTTGCATTTCAGTCATTTGTGCCATTGTGATATTTTTGGAATCATAGGAGGGTATCACAATTTCTTCATCTAGTTCAGGGTCTCCATAATGAAGTACCCTAGCCACTCTTGTTGAACTCGAGCTTAGTGTAGAAAATTGCAATGAAATAGCTTTAGTGCTTGGCTTTTGAATAGTCTTAGTAGGAGTGCCAGTTTTTGGTAATTCTACCAATGTCTGAATGGCGACCTACTCCTTTTCTTTTGTTGTATCATCGTTCTCATCTGATTTCCTCTGCTCTATGTTCATCATCTAAACATTATCAGTAATTATACTTGGTGGAGGTGGTGGTGGCAGCATCAAAACTTTAGTTTTGGTAGTAGTGTATGTAAAAGTTTGTTCCTTTGGCTTCACCTTCTGTATTTGTGGTGTTGCTACTGCTCTTTGTAATTCATCTACACTCACCAATACAGGGCTTATGCATAATTGTGCCTATAAAGTAGATTGGTGAAGGATCTTTGAGAGATCCTCTGTAGTGAGTGGGTTAATGTTCTAAGTTTTTTTGTTAGTAACATCCTTTATAATGACTATCTCTACAGGTGTAGTAGTTGTGTGAGGAGGGCCAGGAGGTGGCAATTGTGTGTCTTGCACACTCTATTCTTCTTCCTATTGCTAGTTAGTTGTTGCCATAATTTCTTCTCCCTTAGTTGATTCCTCCTCTTCTTTCTCTTTGTTCTCCTCTTCTCCTTTCTCTTCCTCACCTTTCTTTTCCTTTTCCTTCTTTTCTTCTTCCCTTGCTTGCTCCTCTCCTTTTTGTTCTTCTACCTTTTCTTTGGCATGTGTTTCTACCTTATTTGTTTCTTCCACCTTATCATTAGTTATCTTGTATATTCTCTTCCATATTTGTGTAGATTTATTTACAACATCTTCAATTTTATTTTGAAGACTACAAAAGGCTCTATATTTGGGTGCAAACTTCCCACTATGTTTCTTATTAACCTTGGTTATTTGAGCCTTTGACATGTCAAGTTTCACTTGTGCTAGGGTAGATTCTCTAATCTCCCTTTCCATTTGTAAACAATAATGCCATTTATCTTCTACTATCTCATACAATTCCTTTGGCATAGTGTTATCAAGCTCTAGAGGTGTGTTTTTGAATTTTGCCATCATGGCATACACAAATTCCTCTATTTTATTATGTTCCTCCCCAATGAGCTTATTAAAATTTAAGGACTTCAAATCATTCAAATCTACATTTTTAATTTTGTTGCAAAGTTTATCTATTGCATATTTTGGAGGATGGCTTACCAGTTTGAATTGACTTATATCTTTAGATTCTGTCTTTTCATCATTTGTGTCTGGTTGAGCCACATATCTTCTTCTTTTCTTTTATTGCCTCTTTGGCCTTTTGAGTTGATTCTCTTGTTGTGGCCCTTGTTGTTGTTGGCTTTGCTAGAGTTAGCTTGGTTGGAGTTGATTTTGTTACCTTCTTGGGATTTGACTGAAATGTAGGTTGTGTTTTGCCTTTCTCTTCTTCTGCTCGACAGGTGTAGGTGCTTCCTCGACTTCTTCTTCCTTGACACCTTCCTCTTTATCTTCTTCTTTCCCTTGTGTCAACTCTTCTATCTCTTTCCCTTGCTCTTCTTCTTCTTCACTGTCTCCTTCCACTTCTTCCACTTCTTTTTCTTCACCTTCAATATTTGCTCCAAATATCTTCTTTATTTTTCTCACCATTTTATCCTTCTTCTTAATAACTGAAGTAGTTTTTAGTTCTGTCTCAACTTTGGACCTAACAACATCATAAGTTCCAAAGTGGGGGGTTGCTTTATCAATTTCTTCTGCTAGCAATGTTGTGATTGCTATTAAGGCCTCATCAATATCCAGTTCATATCCTAATGGCCTTAGCCATCTTACCCTTGGTATTGCAGCTTGTATGTATGTGAAGTCAATATCAACCAAGAAGCATATGTCATTGACATGTTTCTCAACTAGTGAGACTGGTATCCTCATCCTTTGCTTCATAGACTTCTTGAAGTCTTCAAAATAGCTAGTCATCTAGGCTTCAAAATTGTTTCCCATTTGATCAATGAACTCATTAATTTGAGTGACTGTTGTCTTATTAGAATTCCATTTTACCTTCCCAATTAAAGGGAATTATTCCATCACATAAAAGAATATACACATGAGAACTAAGCCAAATTTTCATTGTGCACCTTTTGATCTCCTTATGGCTTTTAAGTTCTCATTGATTTGCTACAACATGAGTTCAACCAGATCATAGGTGTGATCTTTCTTCACCAACTTGTATGCCACATCAACAACTATGCATGGAATGTTGTTTAATCTACTAGATTGATAAAATTTATGCAAAATTATCCTCACAACAAAGTCAAGTAGGGGATCATTCACAGTATCAATAGTCATTCCTTTATTGTTCCATTTTGCACCTTTATTCTTCTCAATCACCTCCTTTCTATCACTTCTCAATGTTTTTGGCCCATCTAGGGTTGGAAGGCCAATAACCCTATGCACAATCCTCTTAGTAATCTTGACCGGTCTTGACTCTAGCCATAAACATCCATCATGAATTTGGCTCAAAATAATGTGAATCCATTCTATTTTAAACACTATGGGAAAAACTAGGGTTTTAGTTAGACCCTTCTTCTCAACAATTGAAAACTCATCCTTCAATATCCTACTTTCACATAACTTATCATAGGCATTAAAGATTTCTAGTTCACCTATGGCACCAATTTTGTAATTGTAGCATTTCCTTATGTCTTGAACCATGATGACTTTGGGTGGAATGGCAGATAGTGTGCTAGCCGAGTCATTTTTATAGGCTACTTCGAGGATTGTTCTGAATTCGAGCTATTTAACTTCATTGCTAACTAGTTGAATCTCATGATCTCCCTTAGCCTTATGGTTTCTTGAGATAGAAGCCATATTACCAAAATAGGGCTTTAAAATGTGTTAAAAATTGAAACTCTACATAGCTCGGCACTTAATAAATACCTTTAAATCAATGAGTTCATATTGAATCTATGTTGTATTGATTTGAATGACTGTAAGGTAGCTGCTTGATCACCTCTTAGCTCTTCTAGTCTTTTCTCTTTGTTTGAATGGAATGAAGGTGAATAAAATTCATCCTTATATCTATCAATGAACTAGCATTAAATGCTTTCATGCATACAACTGTAAAACTTAGCACTTGAAGGATTCAGCATCACTTGTCTTCTACTAGGCTACTCGGCTTCAACTATCAACTTGGTAGTTGTTGGAGCTTCACTTGGCATCTAAGAGTAACTCGATAGCCTCTTCAAAATTTTGTTTGGCATCTTTTCTCATTCAAATTTCTTCTTTGCAACACCCCTTTTTTATTCTTTGGAACTGATGTATCATTTGATTTTGTAAATCAAACCCATGCACTTTTCCTTGCTTAGATGAATGAAGTGTGATCACTTGACCTCTTAGATGAAGTGATCTCTTCATTAGATGCATTATATTCACCTTTATTCTTCCAAGTCTAGTTCATTTGTCCTCTTATTTGTTCAACATCAACCTTTTCTTTTCCTTTGTTGACTTCAATCTTTGGTGTTTTTGACTTTGTAGGATAGTTCCTACTAATATGACCAGTCTTCAAGCAACTAAAACATGTAGTTTGATTCAACCATCTACTGTAACTTCCCTTAAAGTGTGTCCTTATGCAATTTTTAGGAGTGTGCCCATATTCTTGACAATAGTGGCAGCTATACCTGGTGTTGTAATCCCAATTGTAGTGATGTGCATGATTGGTTCTTCTTGCAAGCTGATTAGGTGTCCACATAGGCTTTGATCTACATTCAAATGCTCTATGTCCATATTTTTTGAATTTGTAGTAGTAACCCTCAAATCTTGGTGTTTTCATAGTTTTGGTTCTACAGTCTTGTGTTGAATGTCCCTGCTTTTTGCACTTGTGATAGAAATTTTCATTTGTAGGCTTAGCAATTTGATGACTATTCTTGCTTTTGCACACACTAGAGGTATGTCCCATTTTACCACAAAATTGACAAGTAGGTTTAGCGTTCTTACCTTTGTTTATTGTTTCTTCTGTAGCCTTGGATGATTCTCCTTGTTTAGTGTTGATGTAGCCAAGTCCTGAAGTATCATTACTAGCCCTTGGTGATTTTAGCAGTTGCTCAAAATACTTAATGGCCTCATTGGGTTTTTTGTAGCTTTTTGCTATTTCCCTTTCTCTCTTTAATTCATTCTGCAATTGTTCATTCTGTATCTTTAAGGTGGAGATCTCAATATCCTTCATGTTTAGCTCATGATGAGCATTCATCATTTGGCTTAAGGTGTCCAATTGCATATTTGAGATCTTTTCAAATTCAAGTATCTTCTCTTCTAGCCTATTGATGAGATTTCTCTTGTCATATTCTATCATGGCCTTGTCTTCAATAGCTCTTTTTTTTTGTTTAGTTACTTCACAAAGCAACATGGCTTGTGATTCTTGTTCAAGCTTGAGTAATCTGATTTCTTTGGCTTGTGCTCTATTTTCCTCCATTAATTCTGCTATTGCTACATCAAATTCCTTGGAATCTCCATTGGAAAACACTTGTGAGGTGTCAATCTCCTTGTAGTGTATGTCATTTTTAGCTATGGCATTCTCGTTTCTTCTTTTCAGGGATTTTCTCAATTCCTCCCTGGCTTCCTCTACTTTGTGTAGAGCTAGCTGCACATCAATCACTTGATTGTCTATGATCTTCCCAAGTTTGAAGACTTCCATCTTCTAACCTTTTTCTCCAAGTTGTTAGGCTTCTCCTTATGAGAACCAATGCTCTGATACTAATTGTTGGAATGTTCAAATGGGAAGAGTACTTCTGAGAGGGGGGGTTGAATCAGAAGTACCAATTTTCATCCTTTTAAACCCTTAATAACATATGACTAAAATTAACATGCATGCAAGTAAACATGTAAACAACCATGAAATGAAAACATACATCAACAAATAACACAAATATTTGGTAACCCAGAAACCCTCCAAGAATAAGAATGTAAAACTGGGGTGGGGATGACACCCACAAAATCACTGCAGCAATATATGTTCAACCACTTTTGATGGTTTTCCCTATGAAAGGCAATAGTGACCTGTTGAAAGGATTTAGAAACACTTTACAAGAAGTGTCACCCTGTTAAAGGCTTTACATAAAGGTTGTTAAAATGACCTAATACATAGGATTTTCTTTAACCTTCTCCAAAGGCTCTCCTACCTAGCTATTAAGCTAACCTATCACCATAGGATTTCAACCTCTAATACAATTGTGAGAGAGTATTGAAACATTTGACTTAATTGAATGCAATCTTGAATTGTTGGGTTCAGGCACTTGATCTACTCTTTTTCTTCTGATCTCTACTAGATCTGATCTCTAAATATGTCCCCTGTTCTATTCTGATCAACTAGATATATAAATGTTATCCCTTTTGCTAAGTATTTTCTCTTCACACTAGAAATTCACTATAATCTCCCCTTATGCCACTTTTCTTCTGTACATACAATGGTGCATTCATCCTCCTTATAAAGAATGTGAAGACTTAGGGTTAGGTATGGATCTACAATCCAAATTGAATCTCAAATTCTTGCTTATACTTTGCATTTTTCTTATTGGTTGCATGCCTTCACCATTTTTCTAATTGGCTGCATGCAAATTGCATAGGGAATGTAAATGATTGCTCCTTATCCTTTTTCTCCTTCAAAATCTTTCTAAGTCAGCTCCAAAAATGGTTTACATTTAAGTTTGTGAGGGCACAAACTTATATGCAGGTTCTATGTTGCTTGGTACATATTGGACTACTGGTGCTCGACACATACTATCCTTGATTACTCGACACCAATAACACTTTGTCTTGTTCAGCACATATATGGTTTTATAGCTCACTTAGCATATACTGCATTCTAGCTTGCTAGGCATATATATGATTTTCTAGCTCACTCAGTACCTACATATCACTCAGTGCATATATGTTTCTTGGCACCTGAAGTCACTTGGTACTTGATGAAATGCTAGCTCGGCACACGATGTGACTCAGCTTCAAAAATTGATTAAGTGTGTTGACACTCAAATGTCAAAATTATCTAAGGACTAACAAAAGGTCTTCCCTATTAAAGGCTTACAAAGACAATTAAATTTTACCTTGTGAAAGGATTTCAACACCCTACTAAAACTATACCTTATTAGAGAACTTAAATTTGTAATAAAACAAGCACTTGGTTAAGATATTTACACAAGCTTGTTAAGAGTACTATGTTAGGAGATTTTCTCTATATCACCTATTAGAATGGTTCAACACCATGATCCTTTGATTAGCACTTTGTTGCTAGATATTAGATCTTCTCTTTCCGAGTATATTGTTGATCCTCCTGATCAGATATTTCTCCTCTATCATTTAACTACCCTACTCTATTCTCTCTAACTGATTTTGCAATTCATATCTCTACCATAAACTCCATAGTCACTATGAATGCTCTCTCTCTACAATTAGCATTCATTCTTCTCCTTTCATATCCACATGCAAACTCTTTAGGGTTTTCCCTCCTTAAGAAGACTTATGTGAGCTATGGTTAGGTAGGAATCAATGATTGTAATTCATCCATTTTGATGCTTAATACATCCCTTATTTTGATTGGTTTCATGTGCTACATGGGGATTCTCAATATACCTTCGTATATATCATCTATAATCATAAAATAATCCTTAAGTCAGCCCAAAATGGTTTGCATAGGATTTTATGTCATTACAAATAACTATGCCAAAAACTATTTACTTGGCACTTGAAAGCTCTCATGCTCAACATTCACTATATCCTTAATGATGTAACTCATCTCCTGAATGACTTGGCATCAACTATTTTACTTGACATATATGATTTTCTCAGCACTTGAATGACTCAACACATACCATCTACTCAATACATATTGGTGCTTAGCACTAATTATGTATATTGCTTGGCATACACTACTTACTTGGCACATACTGACTATGGTTAAGTAATGACTTAAGTGTTATGTCACTGCCTTGTCAAAACCAAATTGATATCAACATCAAACACTTAAACAATTTCAAATCTTGTCATTCCATTTCTTGGCCTCTATTGTAAACTATTTGCAACATTAATTGGTTGTTCATTGTTCTTAAAATAACATACTTGCCTAATGTAAACTTAAAATAGTAAAGCATCACAAAAAATATCCACACAAGTTTGACTCTATGGTTTTACGTGGAAACCCAATTTAGGAAAAACTAGTAGCAACATGTTACCAATTTTCACTCTTATAAATTGAGTCTTGTTAGGATTCAACGTTGTTAAAGGTTACAATACACACTATTAAAGATGACAGTGTTAAAGGATTTAATAATCCTATTAGGAGTGGCCACGTTAGAGGACTTTAGAACATTCCATTAGAATGTCAGTCAATTAAAGAACTTACATAAACTATTAGGTCCTTATTACTATTAGGTTAACCTTGATTAAAGGATTTCAATTACTATTCACAATGGTTAGAAAGTTACATCAGGTTTGATATGTTTCGTATAACTCACTTTGCATGTCCAAATCTTTGTTTAGCTCCTCATACTCATTCACTATCTAGCCTTCATTGTCAGCTTGATTTCAAATTTGGCTAGAAACTCTTCAAGAAATCACACTAAACTTCTCAACTCAATTAAGCCTTCAACTTAGATTCATCAATCAACAACATCAGTAACAACTCCAAATCTCTGGAACTCTTTCAAACATGCACAACTACTCTACACTCTTCTCTTCTATGTACACACACTGAAAGTTTACCTTTGTACCTTCTTAAATAGGTAGTTCTAATCTTTTGTCACTTAATCAATATTTTAGATCTTAGGGTTTATGATTTGACCCATTAGATACAATGTACCTAATCAACATTGTATTTATCATTTCTTTTCTAGAAACTTCTCCTTGAATTTATCTCTTAGATTCCTTACCTAATCTTGTCCTAAAATTAAATGATCCAACTCATCAATCCTTATCTTCAACATGTTTTCCATATCCCAAGAAATCAACTAAGTCTACTAGAAATTACAATTTCTTGTAAACAATTAAAATGCTTTTCCTTGTCCAACACTAAGTTCTGACACTTAGTCATCACTGAATTGCTCGGTTGATATAAAACTTCTTTCTCAAAATCAACACTATCACTTGGTCGATACTAATGCTCGATCAACAATGAGTTTTCTATGCACTTACTATGGCTAGGTTCATACTAGCATCACTCAGCATGTACATCAAATTTCCTTGGTCTTTTACTATGTTGCTCAGTCAACCCTATATAAGTGATCTATGTTGACTTACACTATCAAGACTTGAACATCACTATCTTCTCCCCTATCAACATGATTTAAACAATCACTTTATCTTGTCAAATTCTAACTAATAAAATGTCCACTTGTAGCTTCCTCTTCATAACTTAACCTTTCCTCTAGATGCTTATGTTATGAACAACTTCTCAAATCCTCTTCATCAATCAAATAGATATGGCATTTAGATCAGATAGAAAACTATCTTATCAATAGATTTGACACTAATGATAATACAAAAATTGTTCTAGTTGTAATTCCCAACATGAAACACACAATCATGTTGTCAATCTCTCCAAAGTTCCAATAATGCTAGGATAATCACCCATAGGAATATCATTAGTGTTCATGCTAATAGATGTTAGGATATAATAGGGATGATTTTTTCAAAAGACATGTTAATAGATTTTGACACACAATGAGGAAAAGGGAAAGGATACCCTTTACCCTAGTATAATAATATAGGAATGGTATATACTTCCTAGTAGGGACAAACACATGCATGATGTAGATAGTAAATCCTAGAACCCACTGGCTTACTAGATTCCAAAATAAGATGACAGAGAAAAAGGTAAGGAATTTCATATAGTTGATACCTCAATACTTTTTGATAGAAAGCTACCATCTTTTGGTATTGGCTCAATGAGAAGAAGCACAACAACCAGAGTGGAAAAGGATAAGGAAGGAAATAGGAAAGAAGCTAAGAAAGAAAGCAAGAGGAAGGAGGTAATTGGTACCAAGACTACAAGCCCTGGGAGACAAAAAAGTGATGAAATAAACTATGACTCATGAAGAGAAATGACCTCATTAGAACTAGAGTCAAGTGAGGAAGATGAGAACAAAAAAAAGAAACTAAAAGAGTTGTCAAGGAAAAATAAACATTTGCACAAACAAAACCAAATTCATCTACAAATGAGTCATCATCAAGAACAGTGAAACCTATAAGACGAGGAGGTAACCCAACTCCCTCACTCTCAATCAATGACATACTGAATGACATAATTCATAATGAAAATTATAATACAATAAGGTATATATATGAACTTATGAGTAAGAAGGATCATAACAACATTATAAGTGTAGTATCAATAAGCATTAGGACTTACACTAGAACACCAGGCATGGTAAAGAAGGTTCTACCAAAAGAATTGGTAGATATTATAATCAAGAAGTGGCAAAATGGTGTTGCACAATTAAAGGAGATTCTTAATGATGTACTAACAAAAGTCAGACCATAATTTGTACCCTTAAATAGACAGATCTACTTAGAGGCATACATCAAGAAATTCTTAACACATGCAAATGTTGCATTAGTCACAACAGGAAGAGAAAGAGAAATGTTTAAAAAATAAATAAAAAGATAGAAATGGATGATGGACTAAGTAGAGATAGTATGTATGAAAAGGCTAATAGAAAAAACCAAACCTCTAATATGACCTTATCTAAAGGATAAGGGAACAAAAAGACAATTACAATTATTGGAACCAGTAGAATAGTAGAGTTTGAGGGATATATTGAAGAACAAGATGAAGAACCTATTAACTTTAACCCTCTAACATCCCCAAGAAAAGTGGAGTATGCAACAATATGTTGTGCCATGGTTGTAGAAAGAAAAATATCACCAGAATTGGTGAATCATCAAGTCAGTCCAACCATGCATGTACAAGCTGACAACCCAAAGAGAACCAATATGCCACTGAAAAATGAAACAAAAAGGCATTCACAGCTCAATGAAGAAGATGAAACTCAACTAAGAAAACTAGAAGAAGCTCAACACATGCATGAAATCTCATCAACAAAGGTCATAGAGGAAAGAATCAAAGGAAAAAGAAGTCTAGAAGGGAACATTGTAGAGAATCCTCTACAAGAGTAGAAAGATGCATAGAGGGAAGTTGACCAACCAATCAGGAAACCAACACTAGTAGAACATAAAGGCTTTATGAGGCCCACATCTACAAAGAAAAAGCCACAACTAGAGAGAGAAAATTCCAAATAACCCAAAGAGAAAAGGATGAAAAGAAAAAAATGTCATCCTCATCTTTATTGTCTTCAAGCTTTGACAATGAAGGAGAACTTTGTGAATGACACACTTTAGACATGGGAGATCTTGAGACAAATCAAAATGAATTCGATAAGTATGTTGGAAGAGTGAAGCAAAGATATTAGTCATTATTATCACTTGTTGCAAAAATTTAAAATGATAAAGAAGGATAATCTAAGAAAGGAGTGTGTACATACCATTATTCAAATAAGGACATTGGTCATAGGGATACTTGGTTATGTACAATATGACACTGATGTAGATCTTGTTGAGAAACTAGAGAACATACTCAAGCATGCAAATGTCAATGAAGAAATTGGTCTACTTAGTAAAGGAAAAGAAAAGGAAAATGTAAACTGATTGAGCATCACTCAAAAGAACTTGCAGTAGCAAGAAAAAATGTAGTTGCATTATTGAAGGATATCTCTACAATCCTTCACAAAATATTGATTCACAAAACTTTAATGATTGATCTAAGAACAATTCATGAGGGACTTCAAGTCATTCAAACATCATTTAATGTATTAACTAGTTTAGCTAGTGTGTATAATGGTTAAGTTTAAGAAAATATCCATCTGATCAATTAGGTTACTATAGAGAAACACAAGATTAATTTCACAATCTTTAAGTTACAATGTTTCTAAATCCACATCATAGGAATCATCCAAGGATATGTCAAAGAGGTAGATATCCTTTTATCCATAATCCAAAGGACACCATTGAAGCAATGGATCAACATCTATCAGTAATCATCAATATGACCTTGGCACTCCACAAAATTCAAGATACATGGAAGTAATAGCTGGAAGGTGAAGAGTCAAGATACCCTTCATCATTGATCATTAAAGGGGGACATGAAAAGAGATAAGCAAAGGGGGAGATAAAAAGAGATCGGAAAGGGGAGATGAACAAAAGAGATCAGTAGGAGGAGATGAACAAAAGAGAGAGATGAACAAAGATATAAATAAAGGGGGCATGAAATGAAGAATTCAATAGAGAAAAAACCCAAAGAGGGAGAAAAAACCTAGAGAAGAAATAAAGTCAAAGATACACCATAAGGGGGGTAAAACAAAGGAAGATGCAGAAAGGATAAAAAATGATTAAGGCCATTTACTGATAAATATTCTACTAGTATAAATCACAACAAAGATTTTTTGTGTGTTTTGCCATCAATTCCAAAGGAGGAGATTGTTGACCCAACCAGTCACATTAGCATTACGAAGTATAGTTGGTGTAAGGGTGTTCTAATTGATTGGTAACTAATTAAGGAGTGTATAAAATCTCATGAGCACCATTAGACATCTTCACTAATCCATATATAAACATAAGAAAAAATAGGGACTATCACAGTTAGTATGAGGAGCCATCACCATGACTTGGCAGATCAAGTATGATGATAATTCAAATTTGGTCTATACTCCAAAAAGAATAAATAAGTTCAAAAAGAGTAAAATAATTGAGGTGGGGCCTAGAGTAGATAGAAAATTTTACCAATGTAGACCCTATATTGTAGGTGTCATAAGTTGCTCGTGAACCACTCAACAGTTGAAGTTCAAAATTTGAATTCACTAGTTTGAGTGTGATAATCATCTAGGATTTTGATGTCTAAAGATATAAGGGAGATCTCACTTGTTCAATGTATAAATGGAAAAATGGTGACAAAAATATAGTTGATAGTGGAAAAGAGAGAGGAAATAATGAAAGGCATGAATGACACAAAAAGATAGTTAGTGGGAAGAACATAGTGAAAGAACATATGAAGTTACTTAGAACATCAAGACACATGGTCACATCTAACCAGAGGTAGAATAATGCATTGTAAACAAGGATAAGTAGAGGAGAAAAGTGAGAGATATTGAAGGGTATCATTGAGTGTGCCCAAGTGACAAGAGGAGATCACCACATCTCTAAAGGTACTCAGTGGAGATCTATCAAGCAAGAAGTGATTTATTATATAGATCACATTTGATTTCTCTTTAACAATTGTAATCATCTTGTAAGAATTTAACTAAACATGCTTTAGTAGTTATCATAACTTAAATCCTTTATCAAGGTGCCTCTTAGAAGGAGTGATAAATCTTGTAACTAGGTAGTCATAATAGGTTGACTGTAATCCTAATAAGTTATTGATATTCCTAATAGGATGTGTTCTTACACTAAACAAGTTGTAGCTCTTAACCAAGCAACCTTTTACCTAAAGTAAAAGGCTAGTGGGTATATTATCCCCCCTATGGTTTTCATCCTCTCACTGAGGGTTTCCATGTATAAAATATGTATGTTCATTGATGAATTATTTTGTGTGAGCTTATTTTTTTCTATCGTACTACATTCATAATCTTATTAGCACTTAAGTGGCTCCTAGTTAGTATAGTAGAAATAATTAGAAGTTGGTTTTAGAGATGGTACTAATTCACCACCCCCTAGCTTTCATTACTAGTTGGAACCAACAACATCAATCATGTGTATTTTTTTTTGTTTAATTATGTGTATTGTTCTTTTCTTGAAAATTATTCTTGATAATATTTTTGATTTGGTAATAGCACTTTTTTACAATCTATAATTTGATTTACCTATAAATATTTGATTTAAATTATGTTTTAGTATTTGAATCAAAGAGAAACATCTATTCAACTATCAATAATGAGGTTAGTTAACAAATTAGTGTGTTAGGTTGAACATGAAGATAGCATAGGCATTTTTTTGTCCAAGCTCTTGAATCTTTTATAGACCTATTGCATAATAACTCTTGTTATTTCATGTTATAGTTCTGATTGTAGTGTTTAATTATGATGTTATTCTTCTTTCCCCTAGTCTTTTATAGTTTGATATAGTTCTTGAAAAATAATTTTCTTTGACTTGAACTATTTTTATATAACCTAGCCATCTATTTTTTCATGTATAAGGTGGTTTTGGTGCAATGTTTTTGATTAATTTTGTAATTTTTCTATGTTGAAGTATTTTAATTTGGTATACTATACTAAAATTTCATTTCATAAGTAATATTTCAAGTTCCATATATAACTAGGCCTAAGACAATTAGTGTATTTGGCTTAGTTTGTGATGATTATAGACCAAAGTTTTGATAGCTCAATTTTATTTTCTTCTAGCCCGTAGAATCATGCCACATAATATAAGCAAAGAATAAAATGGGAAGACACTTGCTACATTATGGTCTAACTTCAAATGAAGAGGTGATGGAAAATGTTATTGTCCCTACATAAATTGCAAGGGTCTAAAGATTAGAAGAGTTGACATCAAAATAGATAAGAGACATTGTAGCAACCATGGTCACATGAAGGGGGAAATTATTATTATGAATTGGTAAGATGTTCATTATATCATTTAATAGTTTATAGAGATAATAAATCTCTTGATGGTGTGATCACAATCATGGTTTATTTATGTTGATCATTTTTATATAGGTTGACCTCCCTAGGGAACTTGATGTGGACCATTGCAACATTGAGAATATGGTTTTAGAAGTGGAGTAACATGGAGGTGTGGATATCAATGATGAAGATAATGTTCCCATGGAAGATGATGATCATGTGCCAAAAACACATTTGAAGATGATGGTACAAATATATTGATTCATGACACATTTGGTACCAACAAAAGTGATGATCATGATCATGATGATGATGACATTGATGTTCATGATATGCCTTTACTTGAGAAGGAAGTCATGACCCTTTATGAAGGGTCTCAAATAACTCTTCTTTGTGTGGTATTGTTGGTGGTGAACTTGAAGGTTATGAATGGTTTATGCAACATAACAATGTCACACATGTTAAGGTATGTCATATATGTCATTATAGTTAATAAAGAGTGAATCATGGGCCATTAATATTGTTTCTATGAACAAATTATATTTCTTTCTATAGATTGATGGGTGAGTTTTTATTGCCACCATCAAATATTCTACATCACTCATACTAAGAAATATATGTCATTATGAAATATATTGAAATGGAGTATCTAGTAATAGATACATATCCCAATAATCATATTATATAATAAAGAACGTGGATTTTTATGAGAATTCCCTTTTTTCATATGAGTAGATATCAAAAAGATCAAATAACAAAAAATGTGCCTCACAAGGTTCTTCGTTATATTCTCATTATTCCACATACGCAATAGTTATTTAGGTGTAGTAGCTTGGCTCAATTTATGTATTCCCATGCATGCAATGGAAGTCAATATGACTTCATTTGAATGCCTATGAATAGTTTGACATTTATTGACATAGAGGAAAAGTGACTGCACTTTAAACAAGTACCTCATAATCTCAAGCTTTCATTAGCAGTGAATAATGTGAATCCATTTGGAGAGATGAGATTTTTTTTTTTGGTATGGCCTATTTTTGCTATCAACAATAAAATTCCTCCATGGATCTCAATAAAGGGGGAGCACATCATATTGGTAATGATTATTCTACGTATTTTTTTATTTAATATTTGTGTACATGTAATTATAAATTTTGCAATAAAATAGTCATAATAATTATGTAATTTGTTGTTCATTCAACTAGGTAAGTACCAAGTTATTGACAAGTTTTTTGAGTTATGGAAGGGTCTCACTATGTATGATGTCTCTAGACTAATAGGACAAAGACACTATCAATTCTATGCAATTCTTGTATGGATGAACATGATGCCCCAAGGCGAACACATTTTAGTGGTATGTTAAAGTGTTCTAGTTGTGCATGATAATTATAATTATGAAAATTACCATATTTAGTCCAATTATATCATTATGTTGTAGAACTTCAAACAAAGAGAAAATTTGAAAGTCTAGATTTTGGTCCAAAGATGAAGTCTCATCATTCAAAAACTTTAGGAAAGTGGGTGTTTGATTAGTATAGGCACTTCCTCCATATGAATCATAAGTATTGAAGTGTTAAAAAACATATTTTCAATATGAAAGAAGGAACTATGTCAAAGCCATGAAGGATGACACCTCACCTATGGAAGTTGGAAAATAATAGCATTAATCATCAAGGAAATGTCATTCCACCTAATGGTTTATGTTTGGAATTTATATTTTCTATTTTTTTTCATTTATTGATGGCATAATTGTGTTGGTATCTATAACTATTAGTGTCTATCAGTATCAAACACTTAGTCATTTACAAGGCAGATTCAGATGGTCATCATTGTGATCAAGCTACTCTATATAGGTCGAGTCATGTACACAAGTCTGTGTCAAGCTCTATAGGAACCAAGTAAGTGTATGATAAATAAGCATTTTCTATATAAGTCAAGCTCAACATAAATGGAGCACTTTCAAGCATACAAGTGTCAAGTTACATAGTATGTATCAGGCACAATACAAATCAAACAACAACAATGTCAAGTGTTAGAAAACAATAAAGACCAAGCAATGCAAAGTTTACATAAAAGTCAAGAATGGAACATATTTTGAGGTAAATCATTTTCAAATCAACATGGGTGGAACATTTAATATTTTTAGATATTGTTACAAAGAGTTCAATGTATTGACGATGTGGATTACATATCCCTATGTTTTGTGATCAATGATTCAAATAGAGAGGCTAATTATGGAAGCATCTAGAAAACTCTTTATTAAACTCTTTAAATAGAGAAGATCTTAACCTAAATCATATGACATGGAGATGAAATGTGAAGAGTTTGTATGCAAACAAGGAGAAATATGTGAATAACAAAGTGAAAGATTGAGATCAGATCAGAAGTCAATGAAGTTGTTATGTTATCTCTTAACAGAGCAAGTGACCCAATTAGAGTAGTAAAGGGGAATAAAGTATTATTATATTAGAGGAGAGGATTAGTTAGTAAGGAGAAGACTCAAAAATAGCTTACAAATCATATTGAGAGTAGGTATTGAATCAGTTCTAACCAACTTGAGTCAAGGTAAATCTCTTAATAGAGTGGTCTTCACATATCTTATAAATCTCTTAATAGAGTCTTTACTTTATTGTAAGTTTTAAATCCTCTAACAAGGTGAGGCCTAGAAGTCTCTTAAGCTTTTAACAGGGCAGACCCCTCATAGTGTAGATCATATTTTATTCTCAAACATTGTAACCCTAAAAATTTAACTTTATTTTTGTAGCAATGAAGATTTGTGGGTGTCATCTCCCCCCCAGTTTTACCTTCACCTTGGAGGGTTTCTAGGTAACAAACATTGTATTATGGGTTTATTTTCATGCATGTGATAGATCAAATTTATATGTTAAAATAAGTTTATTATTACAAGTTTTACATTCATATGTTAACTAGTGAATGTGTGAATGAATTGATGAAAAGAAAAAGGGCTTAAGATTTTGATTCACAAACCACCCCCCCCCCACTTTAGTATCTTATTATCATGTTTATACCTCCATCAATCAACTATTGGTATCAAAAAATTGGTTCTTTGAGAGAAGCTTAATTGCTTGGAGATGAAGGCTTTTAAGTTGGACAAGGTTATTAACAATTAGGTGATTGACATCCAACTCATACTATAGAAACTTGAGAAAGCGGGACAATATTTAAAGGAAACCCTAAAAAGGAGAAAGAAATTGGTTATCCAGATAAAACAATTTTTCTATGAAGAAGTTGAGCTGAAAGACTATTTGAATCAGTCAATCCAATTGGCAAAGCATCTACAGATCTACTTGAAAAAAAATAAACTTCTAATTAAGAAATAAGACAATTGAAAAGAGAACATAAAATTCAATCAGTAAGATTATGTGAAGTGACTGAACAAAAGAAGAAAGTTGAAGAAGATAGGACTATGGCTATTTAAGACAAAAGAGTAATGGATACTAGTCTTGAAGAAAGGATATCAAATATGCAAAAGCTCACAAACACACAACTAATTCTTGCAAATTAGGAATTGAATCACAAAGATACCGAAATTGCAAATCTCAAATCATAGAAGGACATAGTGAAGAATGAATTGAAAATTGAGAAAGAATCTATGGAGAGATTCAATAAAATAAAAAAGGCAATGAAGCACTTTGAAGAACTTATGAAGTCATCTAGCAGTTCTAATGGGTTAGGACATTGATGCACTAAGCAAGGAGAATCATCTAGAAATGGAGACTTGAGGAATGTAAAGCCAAAGGACAAACTAACATGCTATCACTTTGGAAAACTTGGTCATACTGCAAACATTTGTCGAAGTAAACATGGTATGCAAAATCCTAGACCTAAGTTTTTTGGTTACTATTTTTATTATAAGAAACAAGAACATTAAATACATGAGTGTAGATCAAGAATGAGAAATGCATCTACTACACCTAGATCTGAAGGATATTGCTATAACTATTAGAAGTATGTGCATAAAGCATATGAATGTAGATCCTAGACAAAACCCTAATGGACAAATTAGAGGAAGAGTTATGTACCTAGAAATGCATGTTCCAAATGTCACAAGTTTGGACATCTAAAAAATAATTGCAAGACTCAAATACATTCAACAAATCAACCAAAAGTCAAAGGAAAAGGTAAAATAGGCATTGAGAAAATTAAGAAGGAAATGAATCACAAATGGAAAAAGAGAGTAGAAGATGGAAATAGTGGAGCAAATGGAGTTGAGGTCATCCAATCCAATGGAGAAGGTGATCATGTCATCTCAAACTAAGAAAGAAAGGTATATATGGAACTATATATTTAATTGATATATCATACATCATTTCCTTACATGAAATGTGCCAAAGTTCATATTTTCATATATGAAGATGTATAAGAATAGAGTCATGGAAGGTTGTCAAGCATTAGTAAAATTATCTATGTTGATTGAGCATTGTAACATAGATTGAGCACTTTAGAATTGAAATGATAGAGACCAAGTGATATGGAAGAGACTGAGTTGTAAAGCAAAGATCTAGTTCAAAAGGCACCAATATCAAGTGAGACAACTGACTTCCACCTACTTGAGTACACAACATTAATGGAAACCATAAATCAATCAAAAGAAGGTATGTATAGAATTTTGAAGATGTTATCTCATACCTTACATACAAATTTCAAGAGCACAGATCGATTTGGTAATTTGAGCGACTAGAAAAATATTTCAAGAGAGATTTGGATGAGAAGCCTAAACAAGTAAAGAATTAAAATATGTCAAGTAATTTAGAGGAGAAAGAAAAGACTTCAAACCCTAACAATGAATATGGTAGCTTCATCTACTTCTAGAATGAGCCAAGAGGTTAGTAAAATTCAACCGGTGAAGGGTGATGCTTTTCCTCCACCCAAGTTTCATGTTGTTCCATAAATTGCAATAAAAGGAGATTCAATGGGTATGTTATCTTCGATACCGCCCAAAGTTATTATGATCCATGATGTTAGGAGATGTTATATGTGTAAGATTGGAGAAGTAGGAGACTATGATATCAAAGAAGCCTATGATAATTTATGCAATGGAGGAATCTTGAAGCATGAATATAAAGCTGTTGAAAAAAAAGGGTTAACTTGTGCCCTAGAATTTCTAAAGAATTTCAGATTGAATGGACCTATGATAATTTATGCAATGGAGGAATCTTGAAGCATGAATATAAAGCTGTTGAAAAAAAAGGGTTAACTTGTGCCCTAGAATTTCTAAAGAATTTCAGATTGAATGGATTAAAATTATTTTGAGCAGAATCCATGATATGAATTATTGGTTATAAAATGGACCCATAGAGATCATGAAGAAAATGATTCATAGAGTGACAGGCTATCCAACCCTAGATAAGAAAAAAAAACCATGCGATGTTTGAGTATTTAAGAATTTGAGGAAAACACAGGAGCCGAGTAGAATGGATGAGGTTCATCCATTACAAACATTTCTGATCCACTAATCAAATTTGTAATGAGGGTTATTTCTCACAAATTTTATCAAATAGATTGAATAGTGTATCATGTATGGCAGTGGATCAAGCATGGAAGATAGTAATGAAAGATCATGAATATGATCTTGCTAAGCTACAAAGACTATAACTAGTAGAGAATATGTCATATATAAGAAAGCAAAGAATTCAATGTATATAGACAATACATTTATGTAGGTAGTGAAGCTAAGGAAGGCTTGGATACAAAGTTTTTATTATGAAATTGATAGTGATTTAGTGAGTGCAAATATTGTTGCACTATTGAAAGAATAGATAGACACTAAAGCTGAAACTTTTGGGAAATATGAGGAAGCTAAAGAAATAATAAATTTAAATATCAAAACAGCTTCTAAGGAGAAGAAAAGGAAAAGAATGATTCAATACCTAGAAGAAAAACTAGGCACCCTAGGCAAAGAAAAGGAACCGTTATAGTTTATACAAGGTCTTGGAGAGGATGAAGAAAAAGACAGTGGTGATGAGGAAGAGGAAGAATGAGAAGGTGACAAGTGTAAATCCCTAGTTGTTGTCACTCCACCAAGAAAGAAGGATCAAGGAACCAAGAAGAAGTCAGTAGTGACACCCCTCTCTCCTCTACCACCAAATAAGCCAAGAACCACAACAACTACTAGTGTTGAGCAAACTACAACATAGAGAATAGCAGAGACTACTAAGCCCAATGCCCCTAAAAATAAGAGAATTAGATTGGTTAAAGGACCGCCTAAAGAGCTATCTAAGTCTACTAAAGAGGTATGTACAGATCTAAGAAAATCTTCAGGATTATCCCACTTTATACTTCTAAAGTATGATACATTAGATAATACTGATAGAACTAAATTTGAGGAGGTTATGGTGAATATGGTTACTAATCATAAGCTAGCTCCTAAAGGAATTGAGAAGAATATATATAACAGTTTATATGAGGGATTGGAAGGAATATGGTAGAAGGAAGAAGAAGAGAAAAAGATAAGAACTGACACTTTCGTCAGAGTCATGTCTGATTTATTCCAAGAGCAATAGGAAACATTTTTCGTAAAGTATAGAAGAAATTTTTTTCCTAAATATAGAATTTTTTTAATCTTATAGAATAAAATGGAAGTTGTAGTGCAGCAGGATGAATTGCTTTGGAAAAGCATTTTTGGGTTATCAACCAAGACAACAGAGATAAAGAAAGAGATTGTAAACATCGAAGCTAATTATAGCAGTAGAGAAAGTTTAGGTGTGTCGAGTTTTCAAGGCAGCATGTCACCATTATATGTCGACACCCCTGACAGTCCAAAGGTCAAGTAATCAAGGCTCACAGATATAGAGGTAGGAACTAAGGTGGAAGACACAAGTAAAGACAATAAGACTATTTCAATGCCTTACATTGAGGAAAGTAAAGGAATAAGAAAATTTGAACCAAGTGCCATTTTTGTCTCAAGCACTAAAGTACTAGCATGATCGAGTGGTGAAACTCTCTCACCCACTCCAAAAGCAATGCCAAGAAACAACACTCCTTTGCTGAGTATAAAAGGAAAATCAATAAAGGATACTTCACCAAATATTGAAGTTAGTCTAGATGAATTAATTGAGATGCCATAATTAGACTTGGAAAATCTCATCTTGAAACAAATAATTTTGTTACAATAGATTTTGCAAAAGAAGAAATGACAAGAAGAGATAAGGAGAGAACATAAGAAAAAGCAGGTACTCTATGATGTGAAAATAAAATTGTCAATAATTTTGATGAAGAAGCCTCAATCATTACCCAACTTGTAAATATTGTTGAACAAGTCAATGCTGGAAGTATGGAATCAAATAAAAAATTCATGGATTGACCAACTAGAAGATTTGAGAATAAGCTTACGGAAAAAGTTTCCATAACCATTGCCAAGTAGAAAGTGCAATTGCAAGATTGAATATAGGTTATGATAGAACTAATATAAAAGGTACAACATTTTGTCAGATGTGCCAAGATTCACAAGTGCTCTTTAGGCACAAATAAACTAGATTCAAGATGAGATGAAGAGATCTAGAAACATTATTTCATAGTCAACAGGATCTAGCATTGATCATTACAATAATTTACTGAATGCTCAAGGTACATTGGCTGAGCTTTAGACAACTGAAAACAACATGAGATCTAAATTGATCTCTATTCAAGCAATGTTGATACCTCATTTGGAGGTCATGCAAAGGGAGTCACAATCAGCCCAAGATATTATCAAAGAAGATCACAATCTTTCAATGATTGATAGCTTAATTGATTTAGTTGCAAGACTACAATTGCATAATCACATTCTAGAAACAACAAGAACCACATGGGATAATGAATTTTCCATGATCACCTGAGTTTATAAGACATTCATTGATAAATATGGATTGCTTCCACCTATTCAACCCTAGTAGCCATGACATAAATGTTCAAAAACAAGGGGAAATAGATTTGTTAAAGGGAAAAATAAAGGGGAAATGAATTTTTTATCATTTTCATTTTATATTGTTTATTCATTATTCATTTTTTGGAATAAATTATAAGACTTAGGGGAGAGTTTATATCAGATTGTATTTGTAATGATATAAATATGACAAATTATTTTTTCCACTAATGTCAAAGGGGGAGAATGTCAGTATCTCTAGCTATTGTTTTCTATTAGTTTCAAATACTTAGTCATTTACAAGGCAGAGGTAGAGGATCATCACTATGACTAAGCTACTCTATATAGACTAAGTCATGTACACAAGTATGTACTGAGCTCTATAGGAGTCAAGTCAGTGTATAGTCACCAAGTATTTTCTATACAAGTTGAGCTCAACATGGACCAAGTAGTTTCAAGCATACAAGTGTCAAGTTACATAGTATGTGTTGAGCAAAATATAGACCAAGCAATAGCAATGTCGAGTGTCAGAAAATAATAAAGGTCAACAAATGCAGAGTTTACGTAAAATTTGGGAATGGAATAGATTTTGAGGCAAATCATTTTCAAGTTGACATGGATGGAACATTTTATAATTATAGAGGTTGTTATAGAGATTTTTATGCATTAATGACATGGATTACAAATCCTTATGTTTTGTAATCAATGATTCAAATATAGAAGCTAATTATGGAAGCATCTAGAAAACTCTTTACAGAACTCTTTAAATAGAGAAGATCTTAACCTAGATCATATGGTATGGAGATGAAAGGAGAAGAATGTGTATGTGAACAAGGAGAAATATGTGAATAGCGAAGTGAAAGATCAAGATTAGATCAGAATCAGCGAAAGTGTTTTGTTATCACTTAACAAAGCAAGTGACCTAATCAGAGTAGTGAAGGGGAAGAAAAGTATTATCAAATTAGAGGAGGGGTTTAGTTAGTAAGGAGAATGCTCAAAATCATGAGCATACTAAGGGTCAAGTACTAAATTAGTTCTAACCAACTTGAATTAGGGTAAATCTCTTAATAGAGTGGTCTAAACATATCTTTGTAAATCTCCTAATTGAGTCCTTATTTTAATGTAAGTGTTAAATCCTATAACAAGGTGAGACCTAGAAATCTCTTAATCTTTTAATAGGGTAGACCTATTACAAATAGGGAATATTGAGAGGGGGGATGAATCAGTATTCTAAAAACCTTTGTCACCAACTCGATATTATTTATTACTTTGAACCATGCATAAGAAAGTAAATACATAATGTTGAATAGTAAGAGTAACCATGCACAAATAGAACTCATAACACCATATTTTCTTAACTAGGGAAACCCTAGCCAAGGGAAAACCCCGGTGGGGATGATACCCACAAGATGATATACTAATATAAATATTCCTTATTAGAGGATACACCCTATTAGGAGTCTATAAACATGTTTAGTACATAAGAGTTGTTGGAAATATGATTGAAAAGCTCATTATTGTCGAAGATCAAAGAGGGAGATTGTTGTAAAAGATTTTTTTCAATCATTGTTTTTCCATTGATGTCAAACCTACTATATGTAGGGATGATATTTGCTTATAAGATTCATGCACTATCACTTAGTCAATTGATGAAGATGATTTGATCAACAAGATGTAACGAGAGCACCTAAAGAAAAGGTTGAGCTATGATGTTGTAATGAAGTGCAAGGATTAGTTAAGACAATGGTTAAGTAATGTATTGATGACATACTCAAAGATACAAAGGTTGGTCACACTTAGATATATTGGAGGAAGAAGTTGTAACAAGGTTGACTACAAAGCTTTAACTAAGATCATTAGTAGGTGCTAAGAAAGTTAGTTGAAGCCGAGAAAATTTTAAGTAGAAGCCGAGTAACAAATATTTTCAATTGGTTCTGGGTGATCTTCAGGTGTCGAGCATTAGGAAAAACATAGTTGATGCCAAGTAACATAGTATGTGTTGAGCACCAGTATTTCAATAGTGCCAAGCTACTGCATTATTTCAAATAATGGAGATTTGCCAAATTTGAGCCGACATAGTGGTTGCATTGAATTTTGTGAACGAGTTGGAAGATAAGGATGATGAGTTGTTGGCACAAAATCTTATGTAAACCATTTTTGGGTGAATTCTAAAGGATTATTCAAGAAGTTTCTAGAGGAAATAGAATATGGGTTATATACAATGAATCCTACCTAATCCATGCGAATTGAAATTGCAAAATGAAAGAATCAAGCAAGAAAAGGAACTTTAGGACTTCTATTTAAGAAGTCATAGACCAAGAAGCAAAGAGTTGCTAATATTGTTGCTACAGAAGTGCCAAAATTTTCAAAGTGATTGAAAGGGTGTCAAGAAGGAGACATCTAGGAGAAGAAAGAGCATGGAGGCTCTACTTCTACAAGTGGTCATGAAGAGATGATTACACTAGTACATTGAGTATGGAGACTCAAGGAGACAAAGCTTGAAAGAGAGGGCAAGTTGTTAAGAGTTGCAAAGATTGAAGGCCAGGCAAGGGTATGAGCTAAGAAGTGATCTGAGATCTGAAAGATAACTTGTATGTTGTAATCAGGTCAAGATTTTCTAATACTCTCTAGCAATTGTATTAGATCTAAAAATCCTATGGACTTAGGTTGGCCTAACAGCCATTTGTAAATCCTTTAACAGGGTGGCGTTCCAAGTGAATGTTCTAAAGTCCTCTAAGTAGGCCCACTTCTAACAAGGTGGTTAAATCCTCTAACAAGGTCACATTTAACAGTGTGTTGTAAGCCTTTAATAGGGTAGGCCTTTCACAGGGAATCACTTTAGAAGGGTAAAAATTGAGTAGCATGTTACTGATGGTTTTTCCCAAATTCGGTTTCCATGTAAATCATTGTGTCATGTGTTGATTTCTTGTGTTTTACACTTGCATGTCGATTTACAGTAACTTGTTGATTAGATAAGTTAAAGCTTGGATGAATGAATGGTTGAATTGGTTCACTACACTGAAAGAAAAGTTTGAATAGGACATTTGGACCTTGAATAATTGATTCACCCCCCCTGCCCCCCCCCCCCCTCCCCAAGTTATTCTAAAGAAATTATAAAAATTGGTATCAAAGCCATCTACTAATTTAGTTTCAAGGTACTAGAAGCAGGAAGATCAAGATGTCCGAGAGAGAAGTTCCCAAGCTTAACAAAGACAACTTTGCTGCATGGCAGAGTTTGATGAAATTGCACCTTCGATCAATAGGTGACTATGTAAAAACCTCAATTGGAATAGAGCATGTAACTCCAACAGGACCCCTCACTACAAATGACTTAAACAAAAAGAAGGAGCATAATCAAGCAATGTTGGAGATTGCATATGCACTTAACTATGTTGAATATGATGACATCAAAGACTGTAACACTACATTCAAAATGTGGAAAACCTTATCAAAAATCTATGGAGGTGATTAGAATGTCTAGAGAGAAAAGAGAGAAAGCCTAAGAGGGAAGTTTGATGACATGAAGATGGAGAAAGGTGAAAATGCTGCTCAATATGCTACAAGAATAAAAGAAGTGGTGAGTGCAGTAAGAAGTATAGGTGGACAATTGGAAGAAGAAACATCCATCAGCAAATACTTAAGAACTCTACTTCCTATCTATGCTATAAGAGTTTCAGCCATCCAAGAGTTGAGGTGTGTAGAAGGGAACACACTAACCTTTGAAGGAATAGTTGGAAGACTTACTGCATTTGAGCTATCCAATTTTGACAACTACAAACCTGAGAACCTTGAATCTACTTTCAAGGCCAAGATGACAATAAAAGATACTGAGGAGGACACATCAAGCAAGAAAAGAAGAAAAGGAAAACATGCATCCAGTGATAGCAGCAAAGATGAGGAAGATGTGGAATAGTTAGAAGCACTACTGGCCAGGAGATTCCATAGAGGCAAAGGAAAATTCAAAGGTAAGCTCCCTATCATATGTTTCAATTGTAATGAAGTAGGTCATATAGCTGCAAGATGCCCACAGAAGAAAAACTCTAAAGAAGGAAACAAGTTCGGGAACAAAAAAGAAGATGATAGCAAAGATTACAAGGAGAAAGGCAAGAGATGCTACATTGTTGAAGAAGACTCTGATGAAAATGATGATGAAGTAATCTGTGTAGCCATGAAGGATGAATCAAACAAAGATGAAGATGAAGCAATAGCATTGTTTACCTATGTGAATAAGAATGACAAGTGGATCATAGACAGTGGATGCTCACATCACATGATAGGAGATAAAAGTAAGTTCATTACCTTTACTCAATATGATGGAAATAGTGTTAGATTTGGTAATGATGCTCCATGTCAAATGAAAGGAAAAGGATCTATCAAACTTACAAATAAAATTTCATGTGATAATGCATACTATGTTGAAGGATTGAATTACAACTTGTTGAGTGTATCACAATTAGGCAATGTAGGTTGCAAAGTTGAGTTTGGAAACAAAACTGCAAAGATTTATTACATTGATGGAAATTTGATAAGAAAAGGTGAAAAAATTAGGAGTAATTTGTTTTACCTAGATATGGAAGAACCAACATGTCTTGTTGTTAGATTTGATGATGTGTGGTTATGGCATAAAAGGTTGTGTCATGTCAACTTTGATAATTTGATTAACATTAGCAAGAAAAAGAAAGTCAGAGGATTGCCCAAGTTGAAGAAACCTAAAAACATAATGTGTAAATGATGTCAACTATGGAAAATGACTAAGTCTAGTTTCAAAAGCAAAACATACGCTTCCAACGAAGTACTAGAGTTAGTTCATGCAAAACTATGTGGCCCAATAGAAGTGCAAAGCTACCTAGGAGATAGATACATAATGCTATTTGTAGATGATTATTCCACGATGATGATTGCTATGTTTTTAAAGAAAAAATCTGATGCATTCCAAATGTTCAAGTGGTATTTGGCTAGAGTTGAGAAGGAAATAGGAAAGAACCTAAAATGTCTAAGGTTAGATAGAGGAGGTGAGTTCACATCAAAAGAGTTTGAAACATTTTGCAATGACAAAGGTATCAAAAGGAAAACATCAGCACCAAGAACTCCACCATAGAATGGTATTGCTAAAAGGAGAAACATATCAGTGATTGACTATGCTAGAACCTTGATGATGGAGAAAAATGTTGAATTAAAATACTGGAGAGAAGCTGTAAGTATTGTAGTGTACACATTGAATAGAGTTCAAGTCAAGAAAGGTACAAATGCAACACACTTTGAATTGTGGTATGGTCATTCACCTAATGTTAAACATTTCAAAGTGTTTGGTTGTAAATGCTATATTCTAAAAGACACTATAAATGGCAAGTTTGATGTAAAAAGTGATGAAGGCATATTTCTTGGATACTCCACTAGAAGTAAGGCATATAAGTGTTTGAATACTAACACTAAAAAAGTTGTGGAGAGTGCAAATGTAAATTTTGATGAGCATGTAGAAGTTCAAATTGATTATTCAAGGCAAGTAGAGGATTATAGATCCTTTGTATACTTCTACGAAGGAATGACAGTTGAAGACAATGATGTAAATCAATATGGGAATAAAAAAAAAAATTCAGTATCTACCAAGTCTCAACCAGTGAATGTCGAGTTACATTCAGAAGCTGAGCTGTAAAATGTGGAAAATGCACATTCTGATTCTAAAAATAGTAAGCAAGAAAGAAATGATGAAATGCCAGATGTAGAAGAATGAAATGACTCTGAAGTTGAAGGATCAAATGTGGAAAGAAGGACTGAACCCAGATTAGCCAAGTATGTAAGAAGACATCACCCTATAGATCAAATCATTGGTGACAAGGAATAGACTGAGGAATGAATCATGTACACTGAGCAAGGTTGAACCCAAAACAGTCAAAGATGCACTACAAGATGATGACTGGTATAAGGCCATGAAAGAAGAGATAGATCAGATTGAGAAGAACAAAACTTGGTCTCTAGTTCCTAGACCAGTTGACAAGAATGTGATTGGTACCAAATGGGTGTTTAGAAATAAACTTGATGAGAAAGGTGAAATAACATGAAATAAAGCCAGATTAGTTTGCAAAGGCTATGCACAAGAAGAAGGATTGGATTATGGATAGATATTTTCCCCTATTGCAAGAATGGAAGGAGTAAGAACATTACTTACATATGCTGCATATAAAGGTTTCAAAGTGTACTAGATGAACGTGAAGTCATCTTTTCTGAATGGTATACTAGAAGAGGAAGTCTACATAGAACAACCAGAGGGATTTTTTTGATGAGAAGAATAAGGACATTGTCTGCAAGCTACACAAAGCACTTTATGGATTGAAGCAAGCACCTAGAGCATGGTATGAAAGGTTGCACAAATATCTTGTGAAGATAGTATTTGAAAGAATAGATGACAACAGGAACTTGTACATCAAAGCTAAGAAAGATAAAGACATTTTGATATCAGAAATCTTTGTTGATGATATAATATTTGGAGAAAAAGATGTTTTACGCAAATATTTTGCTAATCAAATGAAGCATGAGTTTGAGATGTCAATGTTTGGAGAAATCAAATTCTTTGTTGGATTACAAGTACATTAGTTGAAACATGGCATATTTGTGACCCAATCCAAATACATCAAGGAAGTACTCAAAATATTTGGGCTAGAAGACTCAAAACCAGTTAGCACACCAATGGCAACAAACCATAAACTATCAAAGAATGATGAATTTGTTGAAGTAAATCAGACAGTGTATAGGTTAATGATTGGAAAATTGCAATATGTTGTACACGTAGGCAAGACATTGCATTAGTTGTTGGAATAGTAGCAAGTTTTTTTGCCAATCCAAGAGAAAATTATTTAATGGTAGTGAAGAGAATATTGAGATACTTGAAAGGAACTTATGACTTTGGTTTATACTACAAGAGGAATGAGAAGTTTGAACTAAAAGCTTACACTGATGCAGATTGGGGAGGCAACATTGATGATAGAAAAAGCACCAATGGAGGAGCACTTTTCTTAGGAAAAAGGTTGATCACATGGACAAGCAAGAAGCAAAGTTGCACCTCACAATCTATTGTTGAAGCTTAATATGTGGCAGCTACTATAAACTGTACCAATATTGTGTGGGTCAAACACTTGCTGCAAGGTATGAAGGAAGAGGTAATTGAGCCAATGAAACTTTATTGTGATAATACAAGTTTTATCAATATATCAAAGAACCCAAGCACATTGCAATCAAGTATCACTATGTAAGAGAACTGGTGGAATAAAAACAAGTGAAGATGGAATATGTTAGCTCAAAGGAACAGATTGTTGATATCTTCACAAAAGCACTACCTAAAGATGCTTTTGAGTACCTTAGAGGTAAGTTAGGGATGATACCCCTAGCTAAGGCTACTTGAACCAAAAAGAAAGTATGTCCTACATCAAATAAGCAGAATGTTGAAGATTTTACACATTGATGCAAAGGATGTTTGCTTTGGGATTCATGCCTAAAGTAATAGAAGTGTTGAAACTTCAAATTAGTCACAAGCAAGGTGATAGAGGGAGACATTAAATAAACTTCTAAGATGCTAATGTGTCTTTGGCATTGTTGACAAAGAGGGAGAAGTGAACAACTGATCAATAACTGTTGAAGATAAAGGATCAAAGAAATAGAGGGAGATTTTAGAGGTTGATCAGAATAGTAGAAGAGGAATAATACAGAGGGAGAAAGATAAAGAAAAAGCATACAGCAACAAAGACAAAGAAGTGTAATGAGACAATCAAAATAGTAGTATGTTACAATTTACTTTTTGGTATTTGACTTAATGTTCTAACCTAGTAAGCTTTTGGTGGAATAGTTTAGTCTAATGGTTAATCAGTTTGATTTGTCATCAATGCCAAAGAGGGAGATTGTTGGAAATTTGATTGAAAAGCTCATTGTTGTTGAAGAACAAAGAGGGAGATTGTTGTAAAAGATTGTTTTCAATCATTGTTTTTCCATTGATGTCAAACCTACTATATGTAGGGATGATATTTGCTTATAAGATTCATGCACTATCAATTAGTTGATTGATGAAGAGGATTTGATCAACAAGATGTAACAAGAGCACCTAAAGAAAAGGTTGAGTTATGATTTTGTAATGAAGTGCAAGGATTAGTTAAGACAATGGTTAAGTAATGTATTGATGACATACTCAAAGATTCAAAGGTTGGTCACACTTAGATATACTGGAGGAAGAAGTTGTAACAAGGTTGACTGCAAAGCTTTAACTAAGATCATTACTGGGTGTCGAGCAAGTCAGTTGAAGCTGAGAAAATTCTTAGTAGAAGTCGAGTAATAGATAGGTGTCAAGCATCAGGAAAAACATAGTTGATGTCGAGTAACACAATATGTGTCAAGCACTAGTATTTCAATAGTGTCGAGCTACTGCATTATTTCAAATGATGGAGATTTGCCAAATCTAAGTCGACATAGTGGTTGCATTGAATTTTGTGAATGAATTGGAAGATAAGGATGATGAGTTGTTGGCATAGAATCTTATGTAAACCATTTTTGGGTGAATTATAAAGGATTATTCAAGAAGTTTCTAGAGGAAACAAAATATGGGTTAGATACAATGAATCCTACCTAATCCATGCGAATTCAAATTAAAAAATGAAAGAATCGAGCAAGAAAAGGAACTCCAGGACTTCTATTTAAGAAGTCATAGACCAAGAAGCAAAGAGTTGCTGATACTATTCCTGTAGAAGTTCCAAAATCTATGAAGTGATTGAAAGGGTGTCAAGAAGGAGACATCTAGGAGAAGGAAGACCATAGAGGCTATGCTTCTATGAGTGGTCATGAAGAGATGATTGCACTGGTACATTGAATATGGAGACTCAAGGAGACAAAGCTTGAAAGAGAGGGCAAGTTGTTAAGAGTTGCAGAGATTAAAGGCCAAGCAAGGGTATGAGCTGAGAAGTGATCTGAGATCTACAAGATAAGTTGTATGTTGTAATCAGGTCAAGATTTTCTAATACTCTCTAGCAATTATATTAGATCTAAAAATCCTATAGACTTAGGTTAGCCTAATAGCCATTTGTAAATCCTTTAATAGGGTGGTATTCCAAGTGAATGTTCTAAAGTCCTCTAACCAGGTCCACTTCTAACAAGGTGGTTAAATCCTCTAACAAGATCACATTTAACATTGTGTTGTAAGCCTTTAATAGGGTAGGCCTTTCACAGGGCATCACTTCAAAAGGGTGAAAATTGAGTAGCATGTTATTGGTGGTTTTTCCCAAATTGGGTTTCCATGTAAATCACTGTGTCATGTGTTGATTTCTTGTGTGTTATACTTGCATGTCAATTTACAGTAACTTGTTGATTAGATAAGTTAAAGCTTGGATGAATGAATGGTTGAATTGGTTCACTACACTGAAAGAAAAATTTGAATAGGACATTTGGACCTTGAATAACTAATTCAATCCCCCTCCCTCTCAGTTATTCTAAAGCAATTTTAATGCCTATTAGGAGACTTTGAATCCCTGTTAGGAGATTCTAACCCTGTTAGGAGATTCTAACCCTGTTAGGAGTTGTGGTACAATGGATGCAAGAAGAGCTCACTGCCTAAACATGCACTCACTTTCAATTACAAGAAGAGCTCGTTGCCCAAACAAGTAATTTATCCTCTAGGTTCCTCAAATACAAAAGTATAGATGTTGTACCTTCTTTCAACTAATATTTGACCTTAGCTCGATCTTGGATCACAAAATCAGGTTATCAAAAATTTTCTTGTCCATAAGATAAAAAACTTTACATTCACAACTTTCACATATACCTTCACAACTTGCTTCACAAATCACTTACACATAATTTCACAAGATGTCTTTGCATAAGTACCATGTCTTTTTAAAAAAAATTTCTAGGTCAGCTAAGACCAAAATAAACTTTTAAAATTAAAGTAAACATCTAGGATGTTGTTCCTAATTGGTCAAGTAATTATTTTGTAAACAAAATAATTTATTTACCTTTCATTCCACTATTTTGTAAATCTAACATATCTCTTTTCTATGTTGTCTATACTAATGTTCAAGGTTATACACATCATCATCAATATGTATATTGTTCTCATATATCTTCTCTCTCAAGAATAATATCATATAAACAAGTTATACATAAAACAATACACTGTTGTAAACCATTTTCATACTTAAACAATTTTCTGAGTACCAAAAAGTGAAGTATCTTTATTTCTGAAGTTTACTATAAACATGTACATCATGTGTTGTCACTAATGACAACATTTACATATCTACATATAGCCAATTGTCAAAAATCTCACCCTTTGGCATTGATGGCAACAAAGTAGGAAAATTGGCTAAGTATCAAAAACTTTTCCAAAACTTACAACATTACTATTCTTACCACCTATTACAAATACTTCATCTTACAAAGACTCCCCCTTTTGACATGACTACAAGATACATAACTTGCAATTTTCTCATACAACTTCTCCCCCTTTGACATCAATGACAAAGGTTGGAATGTCCAAAAATCGTCAAAAATTTATGTTGTCAAAACTTTTGTCTCACTACCTCAAGCTAATATCATTTTCATAAAAAATCAAAATTTGCCTTTAGATTGTCCATACCTTTCTTCCATGTGTCCTTGGTTTCTTCGATTGTAGTAAGAATTGCACATAAGGCATATGATGCAATCTCAACTGCATTAAGGTTAAAGTATATGAAATTGGAATATGTGTCCTTTTCTAATACATTCCTCTAATTGTCTCTCAATGGCTAATAGTTTTAAAGGTAAATATTCTTTGAAATATGATAATCTTCTCAAAATTAGCTCTTTCTCAAGTTGCAGTTTCCTAATATTAGTGTGAACACTGGTAGTTTGTCCTTAAAAATCATCAATTCTGCTAGAGGGTTGTTGTAATTGACTTGTCAGAGCTTCCAGTTCACTCAGCTTCCCTTCCATCTTATTATCAAAAAATTTAGTCAACCTATGAGATAAAGTACATTTGATATATAGTACCTTTCTATCTTGTTGACATCTTCAAAGTTCCTTGACATAAGTATCAAGATTCAACAAATCATTCTTTATGTTCTAACAAACAGTGTTAAAAAGATTAGCATCATGAGATATTTGAGCCTTAGATTTTGCTACACTTGACAAATCTATAAATTCATCATCAAAAGATTTTACTATAGCTTTGGCTCTCTATTTGGGATTTGCTTCTGTATGTTTGGTTGTCAGAGTGCTATGCAATCTATTAGTCACCTCTGTTAATGCTCTATATAGACTCTTGACTTTCCTATTCTTCTCAATTAATTTGTTCAAAGATGAGATCAAGTTAGATTGATCATCATCATCACCTATAAGGTCAAAAAGAGATAGTGGAGTGGATGAGCTAGATGCTTTAGTCTCATCTTCCTTTTGTTTCTTCTTTGTTGTCTCCCTTGTCTTTCTCTCTTCTTCTTCCTTCTCGTCTTTTTCCTTCCTTTCATGTTCTTTCTTTTCTTCTTCCTAGTTCTCCTTCTCAAAAAATTTTGGCTTGGCTTCTTCAATCTTTTTATTTTCCTCTTCTAACTGCCTTTTCTCCTCTTCAATTAGTTTTAACTAATCTAGAATATTTTTGGAATGGGACTCAGGCTGATCACAACTTGCAAAAGGATAATCTTCAATATTAATAGTAACATTAGTTTGATCAATTTGTATTGTATCCCCACTTACTAACACTTTTGAATTTTTCTCTACAATGGTAGGTTTTTTCTTTAGCTCAATCATCATCTTGTCGGTGGTTGTAGTTATTTCACTTATTATGACATTCTTCTCACCTCCGATTAATAGAGATGGCCTCATCTTACTTCATAAGTAAGGTGCTAGATTGTTCATCAATTTCCTAATTTTTTCTTCATCATTGCACATAGTTCTTAACATAGATTTCTAAAGTTCCATGTCTTCTTCATGAATTAGTGTCTTCTTAGCTATAATTACATCATAGAATTTCTGATTTATAATGTCTTCAAGTTCCAAATTGTTAAGAATCATATATCTCATAGTAGAGATATCAATCTATTCTTTCTCAATATCGTTGTACAAATCATAAAACTTACTCATTTGCACAAAGTTCCCCTCATTGGCAATAGTTGTGTTAATCTTTTCTATCTTCAGTGTCTAAGGTTGCCTTTTTTTATTTGATGGTTACTTAGGAGCAATAACTCTTTTTTTGTTGTTTGACTTCTTGTTCCTCATCATCTTCCTCACTGGAATCTTCAATTGTCAACAATGTTTTCTTCCTTTTCTTATATCCAATAGCTTGTTTCTTAACTCTTTTTGACTAAATCTCAACTGCTACTAGTCTTTCAGAATTCATTTTGGGTTCACTAGGTTGCTTGGTTGATACAACAACATATGAAATTCTTTTCTCTATATGATTTGCTACAATTGATACACCTAATGCTTGACCAACTGATAGAGGTGTCACATACATTACACCTCGTTCTCCAGTTTGCTTTAGTCCAAATATTATTTGTCTGACTACCTATGATTCTTCTTATGACATATCGACCTCAAACAATGCTTTCTTCATCATAGTCTTAACCTTCTTATGAAATGCTTTTTCTAAAGATGCCTAGAAAGCTGACTGAATTAACGCTTCATATGTTCTAAACCTATATGAAGCTTGATCCATTTCAAATTTCAACAATAGATCTATGTAACCAATAGTTGTATCATCACTCAATTCATAACCTAAGGGTTCAAGAAATGTCTCTCTTGGTTCTACTACTTCAACATAAGTTAGGTCTATATCTACCATAAAACATATGTCATCCTTAAATATATCAACAATTGCTAGTGCAATTTTGAATCTTTGTTTCATTTCAATCTGGAATGTTCTCATAATCAAATTACCATTGTCTAAGATTTTATCTGTAGGATGCCTTCTACATACATAAGTTATCTTATCCATAGTGCATCTTTCACTACTCATAATCTATGTAACTAATAGAAATGGAAATCTTTTAAGTACATGAAAGAAAATATGATTGATTAGTGATTGAAATCTAAGTACACCATTCTTAGTTCTCTTAATATTCTCTAGATTGTCAAGGAGTCGTACTCTCAAAATCTCACTCAAATTCACTTGTTCTTTCTCAACATAAATCTTGTAGGCTGCATAGATAAAGTGTGTTGACAACTCATCACTCTTAGAACTTGCACAAATATAATATGCAATGATTCTACTCAATAATCTCACATCATATTGTCTGATGGTGCTAACCACCATTGCCTTACCATTATAAACTACTTTAGTATTGGGTTCCACCTTCTTCTTAACTAATTTCTCACGAATGGGTACACCACCTTGTTTTCTAATATGAGTAACCTCATGAATAAGGTTAGTAGAAATGTCAACTACATTGTCTCCTATCCAAAACTTCCCATTATGAATTTTGCTTAACATAATTTGAGTCCATTCTTCAGTATCAAGTTCACTGTAGAAATAATATTTGAATAAATATAAATCTTTTAGATATTCAAATCTAAGCTTTGTCAGAGTAAATTATTATTATTTATGTTTTACTTAAGTTTACTTAGGTCAATGCATTTATTCATTAGTTGTAGTCTAGGATTTGTTGACAACATGGGAGTTTGCTCCTATCTAAGTCTTACTTATCTCCTCACCTTGATCAAGGACATTCCACCTTTTGTGGATGTATTCTTAGTTGTCATTCTTATCTCCTAGCATCTTCTAGCTTTTTCTAGAAGTCTCCTTGAGGAATTTATATTCAAGGCACTCTCATTGTATTTCATAACTCATTTTCAAGGCATATTGTACAAAAATTTCATTTTCCATTGTTGCAATATTTTCTCTCTTAGTCCACTTAGTTTTTCCAAGCTCCACCTCTTCCTTATTTGGGTTCCCTTCAACAAGTTATTAGCATCCAGGTGATTTTAGTGAGCTGTAAAGTTGGCTTTCATCAACTTCTACATGCTATCAAAGCCTCCCTGCTGCTTCTTGGCTGAAGGATTTTTGAAGTCGTGATTCGGAGACACAAACCCTAGTTTGTTTGTGATTTTTTTCTTCAATCGGGAGGAAGAAAAAAATTTTGGGGCACTTTGGGGCTAAATGGATGCTATCATTGAGTTTAGAAGGCCCATTATAGTCAAGATTCATATAAATTTTTATGATTGTAGAGAAAGTTACTTCGGAGGTGTTAGATTATGGTGACTGATCAAAAAAGTGTTGTACATACTTTATAAATTCTTTGAGGCTCGAGGCATCGCCCTGAAAAAAAAAATTGGGCCCTATTTCATTAGGATTTTGGGTGGACATATAATTATTAATTATAACCCTAAAGTGGTAAAAATACTTGTATAACAAGGGCTTAGGGTTAGGGATTGTTTCATAGTTGTGATGCAAAATTAGTTCTTGTGGTGGTATTGAGCTGTAAGGAATTACATATTGTAATTAGGTTGTAATCACTGGATTGTAATAATATTGGACTTAAGGTTGAGCCACATTAAATCTTAGTGTCTTGTGTTCTTTTATGTGTGATCTATTATTTTTTTGATATTAGTTATATTTGCATGTAATTGTTATTTCTATCTATGGTTTAATCCTAACAAGTGGTATCAAAGTGAGGTTGTTTTTCAGTTATCCTCTACAGGAAAGTCTCACAATTGAGTGGGAGTCTCATGGTCAAGTGGGAGCGATGGTAGATGAGGGTAAGCTGAGGGTTGACAGGTTTAACGAGCAGAACTTTCAATTATGGAAGATGCAAATTGAAGACTATCTTTATCATAAGGATTTATGGAAGCCATTGGAAGGCAAAGCCCAAGTATTAGGGATCTATTTCAAATGACAAATGGGATCTTTTATATAGAAATGAACTTGGAAGCATTTGATTATGCCTAGCACCATTGGTGGCATTTAATATTACAAAAGTGAAGACGATAGAAGAATTGATGCAAACCCTAGTGAAATTGTGTGAAAAGCCCTCCACTTCAAACAAGGTATTTCTCATAAAGCATTTATTTAATATGAAAATGGCAGAAGCTAGATTTTTTGTAAATCATTTAAATGATTTTAATACTATTACTAGTCAATTATCTTCTGTGGGTATCAATTTTGATGAAGAAATTAGGGCTCTCTTGATTTTGTGTTCTTTGCCTAAAAGCTAGAATGGCTTGGTAATGGCTGTGAGTAATTCTATTCCCAGATCTAGTACCCTAAAATATGATGATGTGATCAGTGTTATTTTGAGTGAGAAAACTCATAGAAAAATCTCAGGTGGATCTACATCTAGAAGTTCTTTGAATGCACAAAGTTGAGGCAAAATGACTAAGAGAGGAAATAATTCCAAAAATCATGGGAAATCAAGAGGAAAGTCAAAAGGGAGGAGGTCTTAATTGAAAGGACCAAATGAATGTTGGTACTATGGGAAACTAGGGCATAAAAAGAAAGATTGTTGGAATCGAAAGAAAAATGAAGGAGATAAACCAAATGGAGACAAGGAGGCAAATATGGTAAGTAACAAATTTGAAGAGGATGCTTTGCTTCTATCTTTAGAAAGTGTTGATGATTCCTGGGTTTTAGATTCTAGTGCTTCATTTCATGCTACACCTCATAGAGGTTATTTCATTGATTATGTCTGAGGGGATTTTGGACTTGTTTATTTGGGGGATAATGAACCATGTCAGATTATTGGAAAGGGAAAAGCTAAGATTAAGTTGCAAAATGGAAATCATTGGCTACTACATGAGGTAAGACATGTTCCAAGGCTGAGTAAAAATTTAATTTCAGTAGGGCAACTCAGTGATGAGGGTTGTGTAGTTACTTTTAATGATAAAAATTGGAAGGTTTAAAAAGGTTCCCTTGTAGTATCAAAAGGTGTGAAAGTAGGCATATATATCTTTGTACAAGTCATATTGTTCCTTCTACTTTACTTGTTTCAAAGAAAAATGAATGTTCAGGAACACTTGCTACTGTTGAGTAGGGAGAACAAATAGTTGTTGTAAATATTGATATAGCATTGTGGCACAACAGACTTGGGCACATGAGTGAGAAAGGTATGAAAGTACTTCATTTAAAGAAAGTTCTACCAGGTCTGAAATGTGTTAAGATGCATTTCTATGAAAGTTGTGTGTATGGAAAACAAAAGAGAGTGAGTTTTATGAAGACTAGGAAGCAAAATAAAAAGGAGAAATTAGAGCTTGTGCATACAGACGTATGGGGACCAGCTCAGGTATCTTCCCTTGATGGCTTTCATTACTATGTTACATTCATTGATGATGCAACTAGAAAAGTATGGGTTTATTTCCTTAGACACTTAATTGAAAATGGGACAGGTAAAAAATTAAAATGTCTCAGATATGATAATGGTGCTGAGTATTGTAGTCATGAATTTGAAGATTATTTCTTGACTAATGGTATTTGTAGATAGAAAATTGTTCCAAGGACTCCACAGGAAAATGGAGTGGTTGAACACATGAATAGGACTATAATGGAGCATGCAAGGAGCACGAGGTTGCATGTTGGGTTGCCCTTACACACGTGGGTAGAGGCTATTAATATTATTGTATATTTGATTAATAGAGGTCCCTCTACTCCTTTGGGTTGTGGTATTCTAGAGGAAGCATGGATTGGTAAGAAGGTGAGTTATTCTTTTTTCAAAACCTTTGGTTGTGAAGCTTTTGCTCACATAGATTCTAAAAATAGAACCAAGCTGGAAGCTAAGTCAAAAAAATGTGTATTTGTTGCATATGGCATTACTAAATTTGGTTATAGGCTTTGGGATTTTGAAAATCAAAAAATCGTAAGAAATAGGGATGTCATATTCAATGAGAAAATGTTGTACAAAGCTCTATTGCAACAACATGAGAAGAAAGAAGATGATTATGTAGTGTTGGATGATACTCCAAAAGATGATGTTCCAACCATTCCTCATGATGTACAATAACTATAACAATAAATACCACATACACCAGTGAATGTTAGATGGTCAACAAGGCAAATTAGACCTTCAAAAAGATTTTCTCTCTCTTTGTATTCTATTTTATTAATAGATGCTAGTGAACCTAAATGTTATGATGAAGCTGAGTAGGTGGATACTAAGATTCAGTGGGAGTCTGAATTAAAAGATGAAATGGACTCTTCACTGAAGAATAAGACATGGGATTTATGCAAATTTCCTATAGGTAAAAGAGATTTTAAAAATAAGTGGGTTTACAAGTTAAAAGAAGAGGATGGAGGTAAGAAAATATTTAAAGTTGGATTAGTTGCAAAAGGATTTGCATAGAAAAAAAGAATTAATTTTGATGAGATATTTTCTCCTATTGTTAAAATGACTTCTATCCATACTATTTTAAGTATTGTGGGTACTGAAGATTTTCATTTAGAGTAGCTTGATGTTAAAGTCTTTCTTCATGGTGATTTGGATGAAGAGATATATATGGCTTAGCCACAGGGATTTGAGGTCAAAGGTAAGGAGAACTTAGTGTGCAAATTGAAGAAAAGTTTATGTGGCTTGAAGCAAGCACCTTAGCAATGGTATCTGAAATTTGATAGTTTTATGCATGATCATGGATATAATAGGTGTCATTCAGATCATTATGTTTACTTTAAGAGGTTGGATGATGATAGCTACATTATTTTATGTTTATATGTTGATGATATGCTTGTAGCTAGGTCTAACATGGATCATATTAAGGGGCTGAAATATTAGTTAGCACATGCATTTGCTATGAAGAATTTGGGGGCAGAAAAATAAATCCTTGGTATGAAGATTTGCAGAGATAGGAAGAACAAGAAATTGACGCTATCTTAGGCTAATTATGTTGAAAAGGTTTTGCAATGTTTCTCTAAGGAGAATCCTAAAGCTGTCAGCACACCTTGACCTGGTCATTTGAAGTTGACTAAGGAGATGTGTCCCAAGACACAAGAAGAGTAGGATAAGATAACCAAAGCACCCTATGCTTCAATTATAGGAATCTTGATGTATGCTATGGTATGTACCAGGCCAGATATTGCACATGCAGTGGGAGCTGTTAGCAAGTATATGAGTCATCCAGGTATTGAGCATTGGCATGCAATCAAATGGATTCTCATATATTTGAGAGGAACATCTAATAAGTGTTTACACTTTGGGGGCCCTACTACTGATTTACAGGCCTATGTTGACTCAGATTTGGCAAGGGATATTCATACTAGGTGAAGTACTATAGGTTATGTCTTTACTATTGGTGGGGCAGCCGTGAGTTGGGTTTCTAGGTTATAGAAAGTTAATGCTTTATCCACTACAGAGGTAGAGTATGTAGCTACTACAGAGGTAGCCAAGGAGATGATATGGCTTTAGTTCTTCTTAGAAGAATTGGGGTATCCTTAGAAGGATAATTATTTGTTTACATATAGTTAGAGTGCCATTCATCTTGCCAAGAATTCAGCTCTACATTCAAAGACCAAACACATATAGTTACGGTACCATTTCATTCGATCAATTTTGGAGGATGGATAGTTAAAGTTGGAAAAGATACATACAGATGAAAATCTAGTGGATATGTTTACCAAGGTAGTGACAAGGGAGAAGCTAAACTCCTCTTCAGCTTTGGTTGGTCTTCTAGACTGAACCTGAATAAAAGAACAGCATAGTCTAGTGTGGTTTGATCCAATGGGAACTCTATGTGGTAGCACTATTGCTACAGGCTCAGTGTCCAAGTGGGAGATTATTACTTAGAGTGGAGCTTGATCAGTCTCCAAGTGGGAGATTTTTAGATTATGGTGACTGATCAGAAAAGCACTATACATACTTCATAAACACTTTGGGGCTCGAAAAAAATAAATTTGGGCCCTATTTTATTAGGATTTTGGGCCAACATGCAATTATTAATTATAACCCTAAAGTAGTAAAAATACTTGTATGAAAAGGGCTTAGGGTTAGGGATTGTTTCATAGTTGTGATGCAAAATTGGTTCTTGTGGCAATATTGAGCTGTAAGGAATTACGGATTGTAATCAGGTTGTAATCACTGGATCATAATAATATTGGACTTGTTGTTTGGTGTATGTAGCCCAAGGTTTGGGTGAACCACATTAAATCTTGGTGTCTTGTGTTCTTTTCTATTTGATTTATTATTTTTCTTATATTGGTTATATTTTTGTGTAATTGTTATTTTTCTCTTTGATTTAATCCTAACAGGGAAGCAAAAAAAATTCAACTGGCTAGCCATACACTTTGTACAAAAAATTTTGTACAAAAAATAAATAAATAATATTTTTAGGCACAGCCACCCAGCGACCACCAGTGCTCCACCGCCACACCATTAGCACTTGGCTAGGGCACCACCCTGCTAGCAAAGACACTAGCCCTCCACCCCAACAGCGGAGACACTAGCTCACCACCGGCCATGCCTCCTACTAATGTTGCCTCTGTCGGGTTCTGTTGCCTTTGTGCCACTTAGCACCTCGCTACCACTTGCAACCCTCTGGGAATTCTGAGCACCATTTGGCCCATTCCATAGGTACCACATGGCATGAGTGCCATGTGGCCCTTGCCATGTCACCCAGACACGTCAGCCTCTTGCCACATGGATGCCACATGACATGCCATGTATCAATTTTTTGCTGCGACAGCCCCGTGGCCATCAATTTTAATGTAGTGACTTGTTGACATCAGCATGATGTTAGCACTACATCATCAGCCTCACTTGCAAGCACTCCAGGTCCTTTTTTGACCTACTCATAGTTTTTTGGCCATAACTTGAGCACACAGAGGTATTTTTCTGATCCAAAAGAAGCGCTAGAAAGCTAGTTCCAAGATGGAGGTATTGGTCTCAGTATTTTTTGATTTTTATGCAGTTTTATGACTTTTTTGTAGTTAATGTCCAAAGTTCTATTTTTCACTCTGGCGATCTTTTCTTTTGCATCCCATCTCTATTTTTTGAAAATGTTATATTTTGGAAAGTTGGTTTTGTCATCTTTTCAGAAATGTTGTCATTTCCTTCATATTCTGCCCCATGCTCTTTCTATCATGTTTTTGGCATTTTTTCTCTATGGTGGATATCTTGGGTGTTCCAGGTCTGAGGATCATTTTCATGGCATGGGATCTTTTTTTTTGGGCTATATTATCTTTTGTATCAGCTTTTTTCCTTTTTTTATCATTGTTGATATTATTTGTAAGCATCTTTATGCAAATGCACTGAGATAAAGTGCCACTCTTGCATTTCAGGTTCATGAACATTGTTTTGACAGAGTTGTACTTGCACTATTTTATAAAGCACCATGGGGGGGTTAGCTGTTGTTATTTTTGTGCCCTCTTCCTTTGTCAAGTGTCCCTTCCATGACATTAGCCCTGTGATGTGTCGGTGACATGTGTCTTTATAGGTGTTTGTACCTTGTCCTCTCTCTCATTGTCCTTAGTTCTTTCTACAAAGGATTTTGGCCCACTTTTTTAGTTGCCTATCATCTCACCCCATTTGCATTAAGGGGGGGTTATTCTATTGTTATAATGCTTCCTTGGTTCAATATACTATTGAGCTATGTATTTAGTATTTGATCCTATATACTACACAATTGTAGTAGTTGGCTATCTATGCATTTCAGTGAGATGGATCATCTACCATATAGACACGCTTAGTTCGTGCCTTCTTTTTTCTATGGAGGTTATTTAGATTAGTAGTTTCTTTCTAACAGAGTTTGTGTCTTCTTCATGCTTTAGTGATGTTCTTCATGATCTTCTCTTTATTCCTATTTTTTGGGACATTCCTCTAGTTGGAGGCTTCTTCAATCCTTCACTAGGTTTTCTTACCTCTTTTGGGAGAAGGGTTTTTCCCATATGGTTTTCGCTCTTTCCCCATTTTTAGAGGTTGCATTTCTTTGCATTGTACATGGGTACCTAACATGGCCTCATTGTTAGGACCCATTATGCATTTCATCTTAGCTTTTTGTAAGCTTAAGTGCATTCTCCTAAGTTCCACTTAAGGGGGGGTATTAGAGTAAATAATTATTATTTATACTTTACTTAAGTTTACTTAGGTTAATGCATTTATTTATTAGTTGTAGTCTAAGAGTTTTTGACAACACAAGAGTTTTTTCCTATCTAAGTCTTACTTATCTCATCACCTTGATTGAGGACATTCCACCTTTTGTGGACATATGCTTAGTTGTCATTCTTATCTCCTAGCATCTTCTAGCTTGTTCTAGAAGTCTCCTTGAGGCCTTTATATTTGGGCTCTCTCATTGTATTTCATAACTCATTTTCAAGGCATATTGTACAGCAATTTCATTTTTCATCATTGTAATATTTTCTCTCTCAGTCCGTTTAGTTTTTCCAAGCTCCACCTCTTCCTTCTTTGGTTTCCCTTTAGTGGGTTATTTGCATGCAGGTGATCTTGGTGAGCTGTGAAGTTGGATTTCATCAACTTCTATAGGCTTTACAATCATATCATGATTAAAAATAATTTCCATATCCTTGTTCATAAATTCATCTCCAATATTATCAAACTCGCTAGACAAATAACTTCCTACATCTTCCTAGTAAACTAAATTGTTCAAAGTTGTTAATAGAGCCAAATTAAGGTTTCCTTCTAAGGGTTTCATAGGTACAACCTTCAATTTGGGTCCCTCAATATTCTCAACATTTTTAACTACTAACATATCCATGATTTCACCAAATAGAAATTTATGGAAGAAATTTTGTGTGAAAAATGATAAAATACCTTTTTTTGAAGTGGGTTTTTCGTGAAATTGCTTTGTCAAATCGCTTCTGAGTGCTCTAAGCTTTTGAGATAATTGCAATGTGGAAATAATCAATTTTATACTCTATTTATCCAACTATAACTTGTATTAATTGTGTACTTTTCCAAATCAAAAAAGTTGTTAATTTCATTATGAAATTCAAATATCTACTCAAAATCATCTCACCAATCTTCAAATGCTACCCAAGATTAATTGTAGCTTCCTTTCATCATGAAAATGCTCCAAAAAACTTCACTCCACAAAATTTGTTGTGAAAACATAGATTTCATGTTCTGACAGAGTAAGCTTTCTCTGTTATAATAATAACTCTTATTTCCTTCGTAACTTATTCTGATAAGCTCCAAATTGCAAGCAAGCTTAGCTACAATCTAAACTCATCTAGATACATCTTCTCTCTACCTTACTACTCTTAGCTCTATCTCTAAATGAAGTTTCAAATTCTGGTGTTGTGAATAAGCTTAATTCAACTTGGTTGAGTTAAACTCAATTCCTGACTTCAATCTTCCTTTATCTACATCATCTGACTTTTCTTTTGATCCAATAGTTATTCCTTTACAAATATTTCATCAAGTTCTTCTCGAAGTTCACTAATTACATTTCTTTGATCTTCATTATCTTTCTTAGTTATGGAGTTACTTCCATGATTCCTTTTATCATTTTTGAAGTTTCTTCCATTATTGCTTTTGTTTCCAAAGTTTCTTTCATGATTCCTTCTGTCATTTCCAAAGTGTCTTCCATTGTTCCTTCTGTCCATTCTATAGTACTTTGCTATATGTCTAAAGTTTTTGCATAACTGACATACTGGGGTTCTGCTTCTAGGATTATTTTGATCAATAGGTGCTTGGCAATTCTAGGCTATGTGTCCAAAGTTGTTACACTTGTAACACATGATTTTCTTTCTTTCTTCAAAAGGTCTTCTTTGTCTTGATGTCCTCTCATTAGATCTTCTTCTATCTGTAGGGTTAGTATTTTCAAACATTCTACTATTCCTATTATCATTATCATATTTAGGTTTCTTACAATAAATTACTTTATGACCAATACCATGACAATTATGACAATAAAAATTTGTAACATGATTAAATGACTTATTTGTACAATCTCTTTTCATATGACCTATTTCATTATCTAAAAAACACTTACCTCTAAATTCATACCTAGTTTCTTTAGGAGATACAACTTTCTTAGGTTCATCCAATTTCTTAGTTTCCTTCTCTTGTCCAACTTCTTTAGATTTGTTAGAAGATTGACTGGATTCAATATCGTCATCAGATTTTTCTTTTCTTTTGGATCTGATCCACTTTCAGTTTTCTTCACAGACATATTAAATAGGTAACTAAGACCAATCTTATCATAGGTAGGTCTTTGTACTGACATTTGTTCATCAAGCTTTTTTCTGCTAGAATAAAGTTTTTCAAGTTGTAACTTGTTGTGAGTTAGTTCACTTTTAACAATAGTGTTTTACTTATGAAGTTCTTCATGATCTACTTTTAATACTTCAAGTTTAGATGCTCTCTTTGCTAGATTCGCTCTAATATCTAAATTTTTAGTCTTCAAATCATATTCAACTTTGCATGATCATTATTTAAACTCAATTTTAGATTAGTAATCTTCAATTCATGCTTCAATATCTTGTAATTTTTTGTTAGTTTTGATTATTCATCATCACCAGTTTCAAATTCAATAGATTTAGGTTTGAATTTGAGATGTTCAATCTTGTCCTTCAATTGTACAATGTATAATTTGGAGTCTTCATATCTATCTTTTAGCTTATCTCTTTCTTCAATAAGGAGATCAACTTTCTCAAGTGCCTCTTCAAGGTTCTTTATCAACTGTTCCATATCCATAGGGATCTTACTTAAGTTGTTAAGTCTCTTCTAGGTAACTAAGCTCTCATACCAATTGTTAGAAATAGGGAATATTAAGAGGGGGGGTGAATCAGTATTCTACAAACTTTTTGCACCAACTAGATATTATTATTTGTTACTTTGAACCATGAATAAGAAAGTAAACAAGTAATGGTGAACAGTAAGAGTAACCATGCACAAATAGAACTCATAACACCATATTTTGTTAACTAGGGAAACCCTAGCCAAGGGAAAACCTTGGCAGGGATGATACCTGCAAGATGATGTACTAATATAAATGTTCTTTGTTAGAGGATGGACCCTGTTATGAGTCTATAAACATGTTCAGTACATAAGAGTCCCTGTTAGGAGACTTTGAATCCATGATAGGAGATTCCAACCCTATTAAGAGTTGTGGTACAATGGATGCAAGAAGAGCTCACTGCCCAAACATGCACTTTCATTTACAAGAAGAGCTCATTTCCCAAACAAGTAATTTATCCTCTAAGTTCCTTGAATATAGAAGTATAGATGTTGTACCTTCTTTCAGCTGATCTCTGGCCTTAGCTCAATGTTGGATCACAAAATTAGGTTATCAGAAATTTTCTTTTGCATATGATACAAAACTTCGCATTCAAAACTTTCAAGTATACCTTCACAAATTACTTACACATAATTTCTCAAGATGTCTTTGCATAAATACCATGCCTTTTCACAATTTTTTTCTAGGTCAACTAAGACCAAAATAAACTTTCCAAATTAGGGTAAATATTTAGGATGTCATCCCTAATTGATCAAGTAGTTATTTTGTAATCTTATCATCAGATTTATCTTTTTCTTTCGGATTTGATCCACTTTCAGGTTTTTTCACAGACATATTAAATAGGTAACCAAGACCAATCTTATCATAGGTAGGTCTTTGTACTAACATTTTTTCATCAAGCTTTTCTAAGCTAGAATAAAGTTTTTCAAGCTGTAACTTTCTGTGAGTTAAATCACTTTTAACAATACTATTCTATTTATGAAGTTCTTCATGATCTGCTTTTAATATTTCAAGTTCAGATGTTCTCTTTGCTAGATTTTCTCTAAGATCTAAATATTCAATCTTCAAATCAGATTCAACTTTTCTTGGATCATTCTTCAAACTCAACTTTAGATTGGTAATCTTCAATTCATGCATCAAGATCTTGTACTTTTTTTTTAGTTTTGAGTATTCATCATCACTAGTTTTAGATTTAGTAGATTCGGGCTTGAATTTGAGATGTTCAATCTTGTCCTTCAGTTGTCCAATGTATACTTTGGAGTCTTCATTTCTATCTTTCAACTTATCTCTTTCTTTAGTAAGGAGTTCAATTTGTTCAAGTTCCTCTTTAAGGTTCATCAATTGTTCCATATCCATAGGGATCTTACTCAAGTTGTTAGGCCTCTTCTGAGTAACTGAGCTTTGATACCAATTGTTAGAAATAGAGAGTAATGAGAGGGGGGGTGAATCAATATTCTACAAAATTTTGTCACCAACTAGATATTATTTATTACTTTGAACCATGCATAAGAAAGTAAACAAGTAATATTGAACAGTCAGATTAACCATGCACAAATAGAACTCATAAAACCATTTTTCTAAACTAGGGAAACCCTGGCCAAGGGAAAACCCCAGTAGGAATGATACCTACAAGATGATGTACTAATATAAACATTCCTTGTTAGAGGATGGACCTTGTTACGAGTCTATAAAAAATTTTAGGACATAAAAGTTCCTATTAGGAGACTTTGAATCCCTGTTAGGAGATTCTAACCCTATTAGGAGTTGTGGTACAATGAATGCAAGAAGAGCTCACTGCCCAAACATGCACTTTCAAGTACAAGAAGAGCTCACTTCCCAAACAATTAAATATCCTCTAAGTTCCTCAAATACAAAAATATAGATGTTGTACCTTCTTTCAATTAATCCCTAACCTTGACTCGATGTTAGATCACAAAATCAGGTTATCATAAATTTATTTCTACATATGATACAAAACTTTGCATTCACAACTTTCACATATACCTTCACAAATTACTTACACATAATTTCACAATATGTCTTTGCATAAATACCATGCCTTTTCACAAATTTATGCTAGGTTAGCTAAGACCAAAATAAACTTTCCAAATTAGAGTAAACATCTAGGATGTCATCCCTAATTGATCAAGTAATTATTTTGTAAACAAAACAATTCCTTTAAATTTCATTTCATTGTTTTGTAAATCTTACATATCTCTTTTATATACTTTCTATACTAATGTATGAGGTTATGCACATCATCATCAACATGTATATTGTTCCTATATATCTTCTCTCTCAAGAATAACATTGTATAAATAAGTTATACATAAAACAGTACACTGTTGTAAACCATTTTCATATTTAGACAATTTTTTTAGTACCAAAAAGATAAGTATCTTTATTTATGAGTTTATTATAAGCATGCACATCATGTGTTTCTATTAATGACAACATTTACATATCTACATATAGCCAATTTCCAACAAGACCCCTCATAGGGTAGATCATATTTTATGATCAATCATTATAACCCTAACAGGTTAACTTTATTATTGCAGTTGTGAGAATTAGTGGGTGTCATCCCCACCCTAATTTTACCTTCACCTTGGAGGATTTCTAGGTAACAAATATTGTATTATGTGTTTATTTTCATGCATGTGATAGTTCAAATTTATTTGTTACAACAAGTTTATTATTACAAATTTTACATGCATATCTTAACTAGTGAATGTGTGAATTAATTGGTGAAAAGTAAAAGTGTTTAAAATTTTGATTTACCCCTCCCCCCTCCCCATCTCAGTATCTTATTATCTTTTTTACACCTCCATCAATCAAGAAATTGATGATTATGAAGGTCGTCAAGGAATCAATGACCACCTTCCAAAGGGGCTAAAAAATATCCTGGACAAATTTATAGGTTTCCCTACTATGAGCAACAACAATTTTTACATTTGTTTGATACTATGCATATTGGAAAGAATGTAATAGGGCCATTATGGAAAATATTGGATGGAAGGTATGAGAAATAAAAAAATTGTCAAATTTTTTTACTAACATTCATGAATCCACTCATTCAATTAAAGATCCCATTCAATCAAATACACATGGAGACCATATCAATATAAGTTCCCTTCCTTGGTTTTTGACAGAGTAACAAAGCAATTCTATAAAAGAAGCAGTATAAAAAATGCAATTTCCCACACAATTTGTTGCGAACATAAGAAATCTCTTATCAAATAAAAGTGAATTGGGCTCAAGGTTGAAAATGCATGATTGGTATACCTTCATCAAGGTAAGTCGCATTGTTATATATTTACTATATATTTGTAAAATACATATAGTTTTAATTGTATTATATTAGAAAACAATGAAATGATCAATTATTAATAATTGTACTACATGCTATCTCCATGTCTGCCAAACCACTTCAACAATAATGTCAAGAAAATCATATATGGTCTTGGAAAATGCATGAGGTAAGTAGTGATATTTTTTCAATTTGTTGTATAGGTATATTATATTTGTGATTTATTTATCTTGATATGTAAGATATTTTACAATATTTTGTAAAGTCTCGTACCTATATGTTTTTTGTCTTGAATCTCGCATAGGTGGTTTTCATCTAAATAAATCCATAAAGATGATATAAAATATTAGAAAAGAGATATTCCTCATCTAATGTGTGAAATGAAAAAATTTCCACCTTCAATTTTTATTAATGCACGAGAACACTACCTTATACACCAAGTTGAGGAGATTGAAATATGTAGACCTATACACACTATGTCAATGTGGATGGTTGAGAGACACTTAAAATTTATGGAGGCTTTGGTTAAAAAAAGAGAACAAATCTTTACGATTCTATGGTGGAGGCATATATGGTATACCAAAGTATGTGTATGTTATTGAATATCTTCCTAAGATTGCAGCAAAGATCCATAAAGATCACATTTGGGATCCCAACCACATTAATAAATTTAAAAGGGAGTACTTGATGGGGAAAGGTAGATTGAGTAAAGTGAAAGGTAAATATAAGATTTTATTATAGTTAATTAATTATTAATCTTCAAAATAAATCATTTCTAAGTCACCTATTTATTTTATGTATTGTTAGTTGAGAGTGGGATGCATTGTATCTATATCTTGCAAATAATCTTGATTGGATGATGGTATGGATTGAACAATGTTGAGAATTTGGTCACATAGTAACATGTGAAGGTTTGTCTTCATTGGTTAAAGAAGCTCATTATAATATAGATTCAAATTTTATGTAAAAGGAAATTAATTTATCATATGGCTTAAGAGGTCATGAGGTACAAATAAATTTATTAATGACTTGTACGTTTATCAAGTCACGATGCAATTTTTTTCTACATGTTTGACATATTGTTGAAGGTCAAACACCACAAGGCTATGTGGTACAATGGTTATAAATTTCTCATTAAAAATTTGGATGACATGAAGAAAAATTGTGATTTTGGGATAACTATAGTCTTTGAAGTGACTAATCTTTCATCTAGAAATGACATGCATCCTCAAGAGTCTCAAATTGATACTATGACATTTTGGATGATATATTTGAGTGTGACTTAAATTCCTTCACAATTATTCTCTTCATTTTCAAATGGTAGAGATTGTGACTCAATGAAAATGATCTTGATATAATTGTTATTGAATATAATAATTGATTTATAATGGTTAGTACAAGGTTATTTGAGCCAATTGGGGATATGTCTTATGTTATTTCAAGCCAATGTGAGCAGGTATTTTACTCAGAGGTTCCACATAAATTGGGTTGATATTTTTTTGTTAGATATGATCTAAGAGGAAGGCTATTAAATTATAATGTGATAGAGAAGAAGATACCAAAGAAGTAGAAGATGATGTAGATGATCATCATCATCGATAGTTTATTAATGATGATCTTGACAGAGATATTCATGAAAAAGAAGAAGAAGATGATGATGATTATGATGATGATGATGATGATGGTAGTGGTGATGGTCATGATGATGGTAATGATGATCATGATGATGAGTTGGATAAAGAAGAAGATCAATGACATGAATGAAATATAGAGGTATGAGATCAATACTTAATCTATTTAAACAAATTTAGTTTCAATTGGTTTTTTTATTAATGTAACCTTTTGTATTTCAACTATAGGGGGTGTTCAACAAGATGAGGTTGAGAGAAGACAAAATGAAGTAGAAGATGATGTTGGCCCCTCAAGTAAAGAGTGGAAAAAATGTGTTCCTTAAATTAATTAAACACTTGTAACAATTATAAAAAAATCCTTATGAATTTAAGAAATGACACTTACCTCCTTAACCAACAAAATGGAAGCCAATATCATAGAAGTAATGAATATTAATCTAAGATATACAATTAAAGAAGAAGGAAGATTCATAGATTGGGATGCAGAGATTAAAAAAAATTAGAACTAGAAATATTGGAACCAAAAAAAATTGAACCACTTGGTAAACCCACATTTAATCTATCACAAATCAAATAAAAAGGCTAGAATAGACTACAAATGGGAACCACCTCCATCGAGGTGAGCAAAGCTAAATTTTGATGGAGTATCTAGAGCAAATACTGGCAAGGGAGGAAGTGGGTGCATTATCCACTTAGATGAAGGAAATTAGATGGCCAAATGAGCTAAACCTTTAGAAGTAACTCAAAACAATATAGTTGAACTGGAAGCACTAATGGAAGGATTGAACCTAAGTTTAGAATTAGGCATCAAAAAAATAGTTATTGAAGGAGATTCCTAGATGATTCTAAATGCAATAAGAATAAATACCCAAACAGGAAACTTAACTCCAAGCTTGAGGATGTACTAACAATCATAGAAAAGTATGAAGAAATTAGGATTCAATACATTTACCGTGAAAGGAAGAAGACCATTTAGATAATTGGAGTAGACAACAAAGACATTAAAATTTACAATAACCCCTAATGAAAATACTAACACAAACATAAGAAAATAGAGGAAGACATCTAGTAATCAAGCTTAGTTTTTAGCATTACAAACTAGACTAGGAGAAGGAAGAGTTGGGAAATGTTTAATCTTCAAACACTAGACTACCTTACCACACTTTTTACACTCATTAAACTTAGCACAAGTGAAATGTTTATATCCTAAGACTGTAATTATTATATAGTAGTATCCTTATTATCATATCTTCCCCCATCCTATACCTTAGCACCATCGACTCTCTCACTATATATTGAAGACGGTCCATGAATAAGTGAAGGATCACTTGGAAAAGTTAGAAACCAAGTATAAAGATAGGGAAGATCAGAGGAAGAAAGAGATTCATTTCAAAATTGGTGACCTAGTGATGGCATTTCTAAACAAAGACAGGTTACCTAAAGGTCTAGATAGCAAACTACAAATGAAAAGGATTGGTCCTTGCAAAATTTAGCATAAATATGAAAATAATGCATACAAACTAGAACTACCATAGGGGATAGGTATATCACCTATTTTCAATGTAGTGGACCTCACATTGTACAAAGGGGATAACAATAGCATGAGTTCCAATAGAAATAGCAGGGTAGATTCTAAAGTAGAATGGATGAAGGACTTACCACCCAACAAACCATTGCAGTTAGAGTGCATACTAGACACTAAAACAGTCAAGAAGATAATAAATAAAACCTAAAAGGAGTACCTAGTGAAGTGGCAAGGCTTACCTAATGTGGAAGCAATCTGGATGCTAGAGGAAGATATTGTAAAGCATGGCACCACTCTTCAACACCTAACAACTCAAGGGACTTGATTTTTTCAAACTGTGGGAGTATGGTGCAAGGGGCCAAGGTCCTAAACAAGGTGGTCAAACATCAATTTTGGATAGATTAGGTGGTTAATAAGTTTCCAAGTTGACACAAGGCAATAAGTCAATCTCAAGCATTCTTATAATGCATTTAGCCAAATTTCATGCATATTGTAATAAGGCCTATGGGCAAGTTATAAGTCAGTCAATGTTGGTCAACACTATGAGTTGACCAAAAATCTCCAATTTTATGTTTTTTAGAGTTCTTTCATGACTTATCAAGTTTTTTTAGGCATTGGAAGGAATTTGATTAGAAATATGGGAAGTTGCAAAAATTGACAAAAAGTTGCTCATGCAACAAATATTGTTACTGAACAACTTTTCTTGCAAATTTGGAAGGTCAATAATCAAAGTGTTGTTTTGATCAAACATGTAGGATGAGTACATAAGGTCAAGAGATATAGCCTATAAGTGAATGTTCTTCAACCTAGGAAACCATTAGATTTGATGTGTACGGATTTGAATTAAATAAGAAGCAATTTTTGGCAGGAAAAGTTGTGCAGACAACAAGTATTGTTTTGAGATTTCCTTGCAAAGCTACAGTAGGTGCACATTTTTTAATTATGAAAAGTTGTGTTTTTTTTCCCTTGTGAATGTACTAATTTGTTTGCAGCATGTGGAATAATCTTGAAACACTTTAGATTTATTTTGTGTATGTTGGTTAACCTAACCTGTGTTTAGGGTTTTAGTTGAAATTGAGTCTCTTTCCTAATACCCATGGTGGAAAACCTAGTTTTTGTTGTATAGAAGGGGTATAGGATGGATATGATTTTTTTACTTCTTATTTTACCACCACCCACCTACTTGGAGTATTTTGACAACATTTGAGCTAAGCATCTTTATGTGCTTAACATGCAGATAGTCAGATATCACATTGCAGAAGGCATAAGGAAGGTCATGGGTGCTTGATATTTGGAAGATGATAATGTGGAAGGATTCCCTAAGTTTTGATAGAGTTATTTCTAGTGTGGGTTTTTTTTTTAATGGTCTATTAGCTCAAACAGTGGTATTAGTCCTAATTAGTCCTAAACTAGGGCTCAAGAGTTAAGGGGTAAGGAGAATCGACCCAGAACCCATCTTGTGGGATTTCTTAGGTTTTCATATGTCATTAGAGATTTTATTAAAAAATTGGTGAGTTATTTGGAATTTTTTTGAGTTTGGTGAATAAATTGGTTGGACAGGGCTACTAGGAAAGAGCCCCTATTAGGCCTCATAAAGCAACTTGTAGTTTTGGCTTAGAGGAAAGCCCAAAACCTATCAGATGGTTGTAAAACTAGGTGAAATGATGGAAAATAGTACAAAGAGGTGTATTAGAGTATGAGATCCTAGAGGGTGCAAGGGATTGAGGTTTGAATAAGATTTGGTTTCCTTTTTTAAGGCTTGAGGATACTTTGAAGATAGAGATGGTATTGGGAGGTAAAGTGGAAATGTTGAGGAAGCCATTCACCACCACTCTAGTCTTGAGTATGTTCTAAGGAAGGTATTAAGTATTGGTTGAACTTAGGAGAAGTTCAAGGAAGGGTATTAGGGATAACCTAGTGATTGACACCCATTACTTGCATCACACAGATACGTCTCAGTGCATTGCATCGTCACACTTTTTAAACAATGAGCAAATTCACTTTGTGAGGATGTGACATATGTTGATCTAAGAGGAGATAAATGGTTTTTGTAAAGCAGCTAGCTTTCCACACGTTCTCAAGTCCCACTGGACAAGTGTCGTGTTATCACAATCTTGCTTTAGTTAAATAATTTGTATCTTGAAACTAGGAGAATGCCAATCGTTGATCTAAGAAGAGATCAACGGTTCCAAAAATAACTCACCAAAAGGGTTTTGAACAAGAAAATACATTACAAAGGCTAACCATGACATGACCTTTGATTAGGGATAAGTTACAAGCTAAGGTGAAAGCAATGATTTTTCAAAAAAATTCAAATGATTTGTAGAAAAAACTTTATAATAAGAAATTTTTCAAAAGGCATTAAGGATTTATTTACAGTCTACTACATAAATTCAAAAATATGAATAAATTGAACAATTTCAACAAGGAACCTAGGGCACAACTGATATTAGGACATAACCATTAGGGATTTTCTAGGGCATGATTAATCAAGAGGCATAAAAACCCTAATCACAAAAGGATACCTAGATTTTTCACAACAAAATTTAAGGGATTTTTACCATGTTGAAAACTGGGCCAATAGTAGCTTTGGATGTTAGATGTTTACTTCATGTGATAGTGAATAAATGTTATATTTTATTGATGGATGAAAGAATGAATGAGTGTTATATGTTAACAGGGAATTTAGAGTTATGTCGGGGGTGGGCGAGGGGAGTTAAGCTTCCACCTTCACATGGTTGTCCCTGTTAAGTAGATAATTGTAATATATTCTCAAAAAAAAGTGAAGCTTGATAGTATACTAAATCCAACCATTCTGTTTCTTAGATCCATTAATGATCAAGTACTCCTAGGATCCATTATTTTCTATAAGTCAATCACCTTCTCAAATCTTATCGCATCTAGATCAAACTCTCTTATCACTACTCACTAATTTCAAGATATGTTTGAAATATGCCTCCAATAAGTTGTTTAACTATCACAAGATCCTTAAAATGATCATTCCACATCACATATCCACATTACTCCACCTTTACCTTGTACATATCCTCTGCCAACTTCATGCTAACATCATATTATAAAACATCCTAACCCCTATAAGGATAGGGTGGTGGATAGAAATATCAAAGGTTTTTATGTCAAATTTTTAAAAGTTGCACCAAATAAGGCTTATCCCCAATGCTCCTTAATACATTCGATATGCTCAAATGTCTCAAACTTTGATTTTCCTTTCTATATGACCCCCAAGGTTTCTTAAGGCCTCAACTAAGCCAATTCAATCTAGACAACTAGGTTTCAAAGTCCCACAAACTCAATTGTCAAGAAAACTACATTGACCCTACTTATTAGGCCTAGTATCCTAATTAGACCTCCAACAACTGAACTAAATTCTTTTCATAAAAAAACTCCAAAGAATTTCCAAAATAAAATTCACTTTTAGATACCCATTTTCCTTTATTCTAATGTATCAAAAGATTACTCCAATGTATTTTGGATGAGAACCTTTTAAATGGAAAACTGATAGTTTTTAGGCCTCAAACAACCCACTTTTGCAAAGCTAGTGTATGAAAAACTTACTCTCAATTATTGGAACCTTAAAATAGTATCATTAGATGTCTCTAACTAGCCTATTATGAAATAAATTTTTACTTAAGAGTTCATTTTCTACTACAACCTCAAATTTGGCTTAAAATCCTCACCAAATCCTAATGAAACTATGGCATATTCAATCTATCAGCTCCCAAGGGTTCTCAAACTCAAACCAAGTTCCAAAAAGATATCCTAGGAATTCTCTAACTATTCCAAACATAAAATAAGGGTCTCCTTCAATTAGATCTCCTAGTGATGCACACTACCCATCAATTACATACACTTATGAGCACTTAATTTGGTGATCACCAACACATTTCAGCCTATCTTTGTATGATATTATTATTAGAGTCTATAATATATCCAAGGATGACTATATCATAGGAATCAAGGGTTTCATCTATACAATGGTCATAAAATTCATAAATATAGTAGTAAATTGTTATAAATTAACCAATTTCTTGAATTTTAACAATGCTAAGTTATTGAAAAGTATACAACCTTATCTCTATGCCATGCACAAATGAATTGGGCATCGAGATTCAATTTTACCACATAAATAAATTATCTTAGCCTCCAAATAGTATTGTATAATAACTCCAAGTTGCACCAAGCTCAATATAATTATTAAAACATAGAGAATTCAAATAGAAAAGTTCAAGAGTGGCTCACCAATTTTTATCAGATTGTGCATAGTCCCTTATGCAAATCCAATAGAGAAAAAATCACTTTCTACACAAGAAAGTTATGATTGGAATTCATCCATGTCCATATTTGGCATGGATATTTCCTACAGTTTAGCAAGTGTAAACATGAATTCCATGTAAGAATAGCTAAGGTGCACCAAAATTAATCTCAAATAAGAATCATAAAGAAAAATTAGATATATCTATTAGAACTAGAGTTACCTAATCAAAAATTTATTCAACCATCAAGAATCTATTCATGCTAAAAATCACCATGAAAACATTGGAGGATTGGTTTTCTCAATCAAAATTGATTATAATTACTGACAACAAGAATCTACCCACCAGACATTCTAGTGTCTGAAGGAATTGTTATTTTTTTTTCATGCATTCTTCATTGAGGAAACAAAGACATAAAGCATAATAATTCATTGGTCAAGAATGAGATTATGTAATATTGATTGATAGGGTGAAAGATTAATCCAAACTTGATTTTTCATATCTTCTTACCCATTCTTCATTTTGATAACTTTTTGGCCATGGAACCTTGTTAGTTAAAGGTATGTTTCTCTCCTAATTATTGATATTTTGCATCTCTTTATTAGGCTATAACCTACTTTAAGTTTTTAATGAAGTTGGTCTCTTTCTTATTTTACTTTCTATGAGCATTTTTGACATTTATATATAGTTTTAAAATTCAATTTTTTTGGTAGGATGTGCTTTGGAGACAATATTTTAAGGATTATTTTGTTGGATTCTATTTACAAGTTATCTATAGCTTGAGCCTTACATTTATTTGGATTATTATGCATTTAAGACTTTCTTCATCTATCATTTAATATAATTGATCTTTTGTATGGTTGAATATCATGAAGTACCCATTTTTTTGGCTTCAACATTTACACTATTCTAGTCAATCAACTATTTGCATTCATTTTGTGTACATCTAGAATCAAAGGTATATAAACTTGTTGCTTTTAAGTTGTAACTATAATTTGTGAAATCTTAACATTCTCATCCAATTCATTAAACAAAATCAATTCATAAAACAACACAATTTACCATTTACAGTCAGTAAATAAAATGAATAACCCAAAAGATGAATGATGGCTTTTATAGCATTAAAAAGCATTGCATCTTGTAGGCTTTTGTTAAATGATGCACCATTGATCCCACAAAACAAGTCTTCACTCACAATGGATCATGTTAACATTATTAACTCTACCACATGTGGAGTAACCCTATCATATAACTTAAATATTAGGTACTTCCTTTCCTTTTGTACCTTCTAAAATACTTCAGAAATATGGTTGAGCACATTTGTATACCATTAAATAAATATAATTTTGTTTATTCAAGTTATTTTTATAATTGAATTTCAAATCACTACTTTAATTCCTTTGCATTAAATAATGGATAAGGTAGCTCCAACAATGAAGAGCGTGGAACTATCAGTAAGATAACTCACACTTTTATATATATTAGAATGTGAGGTAATCATTTTATGTTCTATGTTACTTTTTTAATACCATCTACGTACATTGGCCATCAAAGATGAATAAGGAGAACTTTTAATAGCATACAACATATATAGTGCCAAAAATATTATAAAATTCATGGAAAGTTCTATAATAAGTGATGTTTTAATGGATCTCCTTCTTTTTTCAAAGTTACACTCAACGATTTTGTAAATATGATACTAAGTTTTATTCTACTATCATTTTATATAGTTTAACAAGATAAAAGATGTGGCTACCTAGCTATTCCTTCATGGTGGCAATGAGATGTTGTTAGAAATTGGTGGGTATTCTAATTGGTCTATTTTGGGGATGGTCTACAAGTTGGAATCTTTGTTGATTGTCTATGATTTTATATTGTCTAAGCACAAGACCAGTCAATTGAGCCTATTAATAAGGATGATACGAGGTTTCTTTTTTTTTTAAAGGTGTTCTTGGTTGATGTTTGTTTTGTGGGGGATTGGTGGAAGAACCATTTTGATGTGTTTTTCTTTGTTTCTTCTATTTGTAGTGGATTTTTCCTTGCTTTATATTATATTAAGGATTATTTTCAAGCTCTTGTGAGGAAATCTATTTGGGTTGTTTAAAGTCTAATAGGAGTATGTATATTTTGATGGGATTTTTTTATTTTTAATTCCTTTCTTTTCTTATTGTTATTGTGCTTAAGAAAGATGGTTTATGGAGGATTCTTAGTGACTATAGGGTCTTGTAACACAACCTCTAAGAATTGGTCTTTTTTTTTTCAACTGTCTTTCATTTTTTAAAGGCATTGGATGTATATTTTTCCTTGATCATGATTTTATACTACCTATTTTTTCTAGATTACCTTTTTATACAATCTACATTGGCCATTAACAATGAATGCTAATTTCAGATGTTAACTACATCAAACTCTTAGTTTCATACAGTGCAAGAGATGACCCTAGTTCAATATCAAAGATCAATGGTGGTCTTGCTTAGATGATTTTTCTTCCACTATCACACACACACACATACACAAACACGCACATGGTACTTTTGAGGAAGCAAGTCAAGAATAGTTAAAACCTCAATCCATATGCATGGACGATAGGTGAAGCTTAAAAACATAATTTCATGTACATGTTTGCATGTTTGTTAGAGATGTCTATAGGTTTTTTAAGTTATAACCAGTGGAAGAAATTGGAATTTTGATTCCTAGAGGTGAGGTAATGACCTCAACAAGAAAGAAAATTAGAATAGCTAAAACACCAAAAGACTTCCAATAAAAATAGATAAGAACTCCCCTATTTAAAACCTACCAATGAGTTTCATCCACCAACAATTTTTTGAATATAAGTCATCATATACAACCTTCACCTATATATAAGAGTTAATTAGAGAAGGTATATGCACAGGTGATGAGCATGTAAATTTGTATGAAGTACTTTTGTGAGATGACCTAGCCACAAATGTACTAGTGATATATTTAAATCTTACAAAATCATCACCAGTACATTTGGGGTTAGGTCAAGCGCTAGACAATGCTTCAAGAACTCTTCAAGTTTATCACCTATACATATACCTTCTCTAAGAAACTCATATTTGTAGAGGTAAAGGTAGTATATCTTAAGGATATTTAAAAAATTATTGGTGTTTAGAACTTCTTGGTGGTTTTTAACAAGGGTGTTCTTAGTTGTTTTGATTACCAGTCTTCTAGTCTTTTCTTTTATTTTTTGTTGGTTTATTTGGAACATTCCCTTGCCTATAAAAGTCAAAATTATAACATCTACAATGGTTTATAACCTTAAAAACCTATCCACCTCTAATAAAAAGAAAACATGTGTTGAAAAGTGTGGTTTTTTATCTTTGCCTATTGTCCATGAATATGGATTGTAGTTTTATTGCCCCCAAGTTGCTTCTTCAAAAGTATTGTTCACATGTCATTAGAATTATAATATAACCAAGAAATTTTTGGATGGAAATTTTGATGAATTTTGTTAGATGTCTGATGTAAATTCTGTTGGAAATAACAATGGGAAAGTAAGTTCTAAGAGGGGGTGGTGAATCAACACTTAAAACTTTTGCCCTTTATGAGTGGTTAGTCATGCCCTTTGGATTGACGAACGCCCCAAGCACCTTCATGCGGCTCATGAATGAGGTACTTAAGAAGTTCTTGGGAAAATTTGTTATTGTCTATTTGGATGATATTTTAATTTTCAGCAAGACTTTGGAAGAACATTTACTGCATATTCGTAGTGTCCTTGAAAGGCTAAGGGAAGAGAAACTGTTAATTAATCTAAAGAAGTGTGTCTTTGCAAAAAGGGAGTTAGTCTATTTGGGATTTGTTATATCACCTGAAGGTCTCAAAATGGATCCAGAGAAGGTAAAAGCCATCTTGGAATGGCCTACTCCAAGGTCTGCTACTGAGGTAAGATCATTTCATGGTCTGGTTAGTTTTTACAAGAAGTTTATTAAGAATTTCAGTGGCATATGTGCACCCCTAACTGATACAATAAGAGGGGATAGAAAAGAGTTCAAATGGACTGCAGCAGCTGCGAGAAGTTTTGAATTGCTAAAGAAGAAGGTGACTGAACAGCCTATGTTAGCACTTCCAGATTTTAGAAAAGTATTCCAGGTGGATTGTGATGCTAGTGGTAGCGCTATTGGGGCTGTATTAAGCCAAGAAGGTAAGCCTATTGCATATTTTAGTGAAAAATTGAATGATGCAAAGAAGAAGTATTCTGTTTATGATCAAGAATTCTATGCAATAGTTCAGGCCTTAAAGAAATGGAGGCATTATTTATTGCCAAAGGAATTTGTTTTGTATACTGATCATCAGGCATTACAGTACCTAAATAGCCAAGGTAAATTGAATCAGAGGCATATGAAGTGGGTAGAATTCTTGCAGAGTTATACATTTGTGTTGAAGCATAGAAGTGGAAAATCTAACAGGGTTGCAGATGCATTAAGTAGGAGATAGTTGTTGCTTACAACAATGCAGGTTGAAGTAGTTGGGTTTGATGAACTCAAGAATTTGTACCACGAGGATCCTGATTTTGCTGAAGCTGAGGAATTTGCTGAACACATCAAGCGTCTACATGAGGAGGTCCAAGCACACATTATCAAGATGGGATCGCATGGTAGACAAAGAGGGCGCGGTCAAGGAGGAAGTTGACGGGGAAGTTCTGAATCCTGTAGAGGAAAGGCTTTTTAGGGCCATTTCTAGGTTTGGGAAAAGACCTACAATTGAAGTGGGTATATTTTCGGGAAATTTGAAACCAGATGAGTTGATCAATTGGATCAATGAACTGGACGAATACTTTGAATATGAGGATATAAGGGACCCAGATAGGGTTAAGTTTGCAAAGGCCAAACTAAAAGGCCATGCCAAAATCTGGTGGCAAGAGGTTCAACTGGAAAGGCTTAGAAAGGAAAAGGAGATTTCTATTTTCGAGGCGCATAGGTGGCGTAAAAAGAAAAATAATAAAAATAGTTGTCATTCCATTAATCAAGGTGTATAAGTGGCAATTTAGAAGTTTGTGGAAAGATCTTAAATCATGTATTTAATATTTGTTGGGTGCTTAGTTGTATTTGGGTGGGAATTTAATATTTATTTAAAAGTAGTTGTATTTACCTTTTATCCCACATTGCTTGTGTTTGTAATGTCTTGGGTTAGAAGTGCCTATTTAAGAAAGGCTTATAATCGTTTGTAATCAAGTTCAAGGAATGGAAGCTCTTCTAAAGGAAGTTGGAGAAATGGAAGCTCTTCTAATGGAAGTTTGAGAAATAGAAGTTCTTGAATTGTAAGCTCTTCAAATGTAATCTCTTCTAGTGGATTTCAAGTATTAATGGATGCTTTATGATGCATTTTTTTTGTCATCTCTCTATCTCCATCTTGTTGCATTTTTGGTTGTGAGTTGGTACGGGTGGTGTGGCCCGTCATCAGTGGTATCAGAGCAGGAGTTCCTGAGAGTGCGAACAGATCGCTGAACGTGAGGCAGTTTGCACCAGGACCTTGAGTTGGTTGAAGTTTGTCAAGAAGTTCTTGATTGTGTAGATAGATCGCCGACTGTGAGGCAGTTTGCACAAGGTTCTTGTGTTGCATGAGGTTTGTCTTCTAAAGACTTGATTATGGAGAAGAGAAAGAAGAAGATGACTTTTGTGATTGGATGGATTCTGAGGATTCCTCGACTTGAGAAATTTAGAGCAAGAAATCAACAATCATTGCTAGTTGATTTGCAGAAGCAAGTGAATGAATTAGAAGCTGAGTTGCGGAAACGAAGAGCATGTCACCAGAAAAGAGATGTTGATAATTCCTTGGATGTGGAAAAGGAAGATGATCCAGTGGAAGAGCAAGCGGATGAAGAGAAAATTATTTGCGAACCAGAAGTTGAAGAAGATGAAAGAGAAGAGGAAGAGCATGAAGATAACCAGATTTGTATGCCAAAAGTAGATGAAGGTGATTGGAAGACTAAAACAATGGAGGAAGAGTATAGTGCCTTAATTGGAGATCAAGCAAGTGGAGTAGTTACGTGCATTTTTGATGACATAAAAGAGGCAAGTGAAGATGAAGATGTCAAACAGGTAAATTCTTATGAATCATGGGATGTTTTCTTTGATATGAGTTTTAAAGATATTAATGATGGTTTGCATGAGGATCTTGTTCATGATGTATGGTATGCAAAGGAAGATTGGTATGGTGTTGTTGGGTTTATTACAGGTGTGATTAATTCAACAAGATTGGATGAGGATGAGAGTTATACTTGGATAGAGTTCATTGCAAAGGAGTATTTTCAGCAGCAAAAGAAGGAAATATATCGGCACCGAATACTTGTTCCAGCTATGTGTTGGAGGAAGAGGAAAAAAATCTGTCAACAGTGGCTACTTCATTTTGTGAATCCATATTCACAAAATTTTTCCTACCATGGGAGTCGGATGCAGGAGCATCATGCATCAAAATAACTCATAACACAATAAATTTTGTTACCTAGAAACCCTCCAATGAGAAGGTAAAACTGGGGTGGGGATGACACCCACAAATCTTCACTACTATAGTTGCAAAGTGTGGCCTATTATGGCTACAATGTGTTTGATCATAATCTATGATCTACCCTATGAGAGGTCTTGCATGTTAAAGGTTTACAAAAACTCTTAGGTCTCACCTTGTTAGAGAATTTAAACTTACAATAAAGCAAGCAATTAGTTAAGAGATTTACAACAGCCTATTAGGATTGCTCGATTCAGAGATTTTCTCTGTATCGCCTATTAGAATGATTCATCACCGTGATCCTTTAGTTAGCACCTTTCTACTTGATGTTAGATCTTCTCCTTGTTGTTTAAACCTTGATCCTACTAATCAGATATGTCTCCTTTGTCCTTTCACTTCTTTACTTTGTTCTTCTCAAACTAATTCTACAATGCATAGCTCTTTCATATACATCTCATCCACCATGAATACCTCTAAACTCTTAGCATTCATCTTCTCACACACACATTAAACTTCTTAGGGTTTAGCCTTCTTTTATAAACATTGGTGATGATGGATTAGGTAAGAATCAATGGTTATGGTTGATCCTTATTGTCATCGAATGCTTCCCTCAATTTGATTGGTTGCATGTATTGTATATGGATTTGTGCTATGACTCCATAATTATATTTTATAATCATAAAATATGATTATCTTGGCCCAAAAATGGTTTACATAGAAGCTTGTACCATTACAAACATCTCTATCATAAATTGTTCACTCTACATCCAAAGGCTCTAATGCTTGACCTTTACTGTGCTCTTAATGTCGTGATTCAACTTTTTAATAGCTTGGCACACTCTATTTTCTTGGCACCAAAATCACTTGGCACATACTATTTACTCAGCTTCTTATGTTGGCTCAGTACCTGAATGAATTAGCATGCATTAACTACTCAGCACCTACTACTACTCGACACTAACTGTCATATTGCTTGACATGTACTATTTGAATAATTATGCTCAACAATCTTTGATCTTCATTGAATAATGACTAAGTGTTTTGTCACTACTTTGTCAAAACCAATCTGAGATTCACAATCTCCCCCTTTGACATGAATAGAAAAAACACTTTGTCATTTCATATACATTCTTATCTAATGCATAAAACATATAATGTTTCTTCATTACTCGGCTTCAATACAAAACTTCAAAATTTCAAAATTTGCAATATTGTTGTATATCCTTCATACCTTATTGCTCCATTACTCCCCTTCAGTAAATGCTTCATTTTTTCTCCTTCATTCATTACTCTTGCTAAGTAGATATCCAAAACTTCTCCATATCCCAAAAACTTCAAAATGCCACTTTTTGACACTTATGTCATTTGGGTTATACATTGATAGTGTGTTTATCCAAGATTTTTTTTTGTAGTTCCATGATAATCTTCAACATTGCATCCCAGTTATCACATGTTGTATCTAATGAATGAATCTATATTTCAATATTAGCAGCTAGGTCAACTAAACCTTCACGTACAAAAAGTTGTGAATCTTTCTTCATCAAAGTATCTGCAAAGGCTAGTTCCTTGTGTAACACTTCCATGTGAGGTGTTAACATTTATTGTATATTGATAAAAGTAGATATGATATTAGCATCTATTGCTTGCAACTCAATAAGCCTACTCTAAGTTGTCAAAACCTCTATGTATCTAACTATTACCAGGAGATAGTTTTAAAGTACTACCTATAAGTTGCAGATCTCCTTGTAGTTGGTCAATAGCATGTTAGTTTTTCTTAGTGAATAGATCAACTTTGCATAGCTTTGTGTAGAGAGTGAAAATATTCCCTAACACCTTCTTTACACTTTCCATTTTGGTTGCAAGATCAACCTATCTTAGTGCAATAGCACTAGATATCTTCTCTAAGACCTTTGTATAAAACTTTCTTTCTGACCATTCTAATAATTTGACATTAGAATCTAGGTCTTCATCCTAGTTGGTCTATTATAGGCTTATCTTCATTCATTTTTTGGAAACTAAAAGCATCAAAGAATATGTCTTTAATTTCATGTAAAACTTTATTTTTCTTATACTCTCTCCTTAAAATTTCTTGTCTCTTTTTCTATTGTAGAGCATCTTAAAGAATGGTCATTTCTTCAATTGTGATTTTACTTAGATCAAACTTTGGTAACTCAATCACTCCATCTAAATTTACATCCTCAAATGATGTAACTTCAGCACTCTTGGGTGTTCTGGAACTCGGCCTTGATATTTGTAATGGTGTGACATTTGTACTCGGCCTTTAAAGAGTGTGATTGTTGAGAGGAGATGTAGAATCTAGCCTTGTAACCAAAATTTGTATTGCAATTTTCTCCTCAAGCTTAGTAGTTAGCTTCAACTCTTTAGTCTTGTCTCCTTCCTTCTAGACTTAACCCTATGGTGGTGGTATAGGTACAAGACTTTCCTCCTATCCCTTATGCACTTCACTTCCATCCTTATCAATAGTCACTATAGCTTATAATCCTTAACTATTTAGGCTTGGCACTAATGTGTCTGAAGGTTGTGCTTCTGACTCTTTTATCTAAATGACAATGGTTGGCATGATAGATGGTGTCTGATTTTATCATCCTTCTATTCCAAGTTTACATTTTGATCTCTTTGAAGATAATGTGATTCCTTTTCTTGTATTGCTATAGTAGATAGGGGCATGTGTGATGTATCTTTTTCTATCTCCCCTACAAATGCCACTTCTACCTATTGAATCTCATCTACTCTCACCAATATAGGATTACTGCATAATAGTGTTGCATTGGTGGAGTCTTGCAAAATTTTCTTCAATTTATCTTCTATCAAAGGATTGAAATTTTGTGTTGTTGTATCAAGAACATCCTTGATTCTTATTGAGTCCTATTGACTCTCTTGATCATCATGTAGGGGACTAGCACTCGACATCTGTATGTCCTATACATCTTGATGCTCTTCTTCAATTGTTGCCTCTATTGTTTCTTTAGTACCCTCCACATTACATTCTTTGATCGAGTTCACCTCTTTATCTATATCTTCCTCATTCTTCTCAAGTTCTTTCTCATCATGCTCACCTTTCTCAGTAATTTCTTGAGTGAATAACCCATATATTGATTTCCAAATTGATGTACTTTTGGTTACCACATCTTCTATGTTCTTCTTCAAAATATGGAAAGCTTTGTATTTGTGGGAATTTTTTTCTTTCTACTTCTCCATAGCTTTGGCAATCATCTTTTTATCCAATTCAAGCATGACTTGGGCTAGTATTGTTTTGTTGATGTGTCTCTTAGTTTGTAAGTTGAATTACTACTTTTTCTCAACTTTGTCATAAAGACTTTTGGGTAAAGAGTTGGCAATCTCTAGTGGATTATTCTTGAAAGTAGACATCATATCATATATGGCCTCTTCAACCTTATTCCTATCAACACTCCCTAGCTTATCAAAATCAACATGTGTAAAACTTGACAAATATGCATTGCTTTTAATGTTTTCACACAAGTTGTCAATGTTAGAAGAGGGATTATGGCTTACCACTTTGTATTGACTCAAGTCATCTGACTCAGTGTTCTCCTCATTTGAATCCTTCTAAGATGTGTACTTCTTTCTTAATCTTTTGAATGTCTTTGGAGTAGGTTGGTATGGCTCTACTATAGTGCTAGATCTCTTTCATTTAGCCTTTGTCTCTTCTTTAGCCTATATAGTGGATGCCCTTGTGCTTGACCTAGTTATAGGTAAAGCTAGCTTTTGTTGTGACTTCTTCATAGACTTCTTAAGTTTCTTCATTCTTTGAGTCTTTGCTTTCCTTTTCTTCTCCTTTTCCTTAGGTGCTTCCTTGGCTTCTTCTTCCTTGACACCTTCAACATCTTCACTTAGGCCTTGTGTAAGTTTCAATGGTGCTTGGCCCTATTCTTCTTCTTCTTCTTCTTCTTTTTCTTCTTATTCTCCACCTTTACCTTTACCAAATGTCTCCTTCATCTTTTTAGCAAGTTTTTTTCATCCTCAAAACTGTAGTTGTTTTCAAATCAATGGTTATTCTAGATTTGGCTTCATCGTAGTTGCCAAAAAATGTAGCATCTTTATCAATTTCTTTTGCTAGTAATGTTGTGATTGTTGTAGAGGTTTCATCCACATTGATCTCATATGGTAAGATTTTTAACCATCTAACCCTGGGTATTGTTGCTTGCACATATGTATGATCTACATCAACTAGGAAACACACATCATTGTAATGTTGTTCCACTAGTGATACAAGAATCTTCAATCTTTATTTCATGGACCACTTAAAATCCTCAAAATAACTAGTCATCATTGATTCAAAATTTTTTCCAAGTTTCTCAATAAATTATGAAATTTGTTGTGTAATTGACCTATTGGTCTTCCAAGCAATTTTTCCAAAGGTGGGGAATGTGTTTTTCACATAGAAAAATATGCAAACAATCAAAGAACCAAACTTGCAAGATACACTTTTGGCCTTCTTAATAGCTTCCAAGTTTTCATATAATTGTTGTAGTTGTAACTTAGCAAGGTCATAGGAAAGATCTCTCTTTACAATTTTGTAATCTAAGTCCACTGCCATACATGAAACACTATTTAGTCGGCTTGACTAAAAGAGCTTATGGGCAATGAATTTGACTACAAATGTGATAATGGGATTTGAAATAGTATCTATTGACATCCCTCTCTTATTCCATACAATACCTATATTCTTTTCTATAACCTCCTTTGCATCACTCCCCATGCTCTTTGGTAGGTCAAGGGTAGGATACCCTATTACCCTCTACATAATCCTCTTTGAAATTATGATTGGTCCACCCTTTAACCACATCTAGTTGTCATGTATGAGGCTTAGAACAATCCCAATCCATTCAATTTTAAACATTTGAGGAAACTCTAGGGCACGCGTTAACCCTTTTCATTCAATGGTCTTATTCTCTTCCCTCAAAGGTCCATTGTCACATAGCTTACTATAGGCATCTCTAATTTCCATATCTCCTACATCTCTGATATTTCCAGTATAGCAACATCTTACATCCTAGATCATGAGAACCTTTGGTGGTATCATAAATAGTGCACCAGATGGATCTCCCTTGTATACAATCTCAGGAATTTCTCAGAATGGGGGTTGCCTAATATTATTTCTTATCAATTGAACATTGAAAACCTCTTTCCTCTCTTTTCTAACAGTAGACAAAGAACTAGCTGCCATTTTACTTTCCTAGGGTTTGTGATAAATGAAACAGTGTAACTTTGCACAAGTTAAATACCTCTTGAATCTATAGAATGGTGTCAAGTAGTGATTAAATCTGATTAGCAAACACTAGAATCTATTTTCACCAATTCTCCTTCATGCTCTTTGTGCTCTTCAAACTTGGTAAGTGCAAATGGGTTAAAAATTGACTATATAACCCGTTTAAATTTGGCATTAATTGCTCAGTGCTTACACACTTGTATGCTTGGGCAATATAGGATTTTCAACACACTCAGCTAACATAGAATTCCCATTATGCTCAACATACATAGTGATCTCGGCTCATACTAGCCTTGATTGCATCACTTGGTAATAACTAAAATTTCTTCCATGCTCGGCAACAACATAGAAAATAACATATCTATAAAATAACTCTTACTCTTAACTTCTTCATTGCATCTTGATTCATGCATTTTTATTCTTTTCAAATCTTGGATATTTGGAACTAATGCATAATATAACTTTTCAAATCTCAGTTGCACACATACATTTTATTGCCTAGTTTGGGGTGATGTGATCACCTAATCCATTGGATGAAATGATCTCATATGAACTTTATGTACTACAATCTTCCTTCTTTTTCCATGTCTTGTTCATCTACACCTTTAACTTTTCAACATTGACCTTTTCTTTACCTTTACTAGTTTCAATGCTCAACGTTGGTGACCTAGTTAGATAGTTTCTACTGATATGGCCAATATTAAGACAACTAAAGCATATTCTCTCACTCAACCATCTATTATAGTTGCCTCTAAAATATGTTCTTTTTCAATTCTTAGGAACGTATCCATATTCTTGACAATAGTGACAATTGTACCTTGTGTTGTAATCCTAATCATAGGAGTTTCCATTTTTGTGTACCTTCGCTTGTTTGTTTGATGTCCAATTGGTCTTAGATCTACACTCATATGCTTTGTGTCCATACGTCTAATAATTGTAACAATTTCGTTTAAATCTCTAAGTTCCCATAGTCTTGGTTTTACATTCATTTTCCTAATGTCCTTGTTTGTTGCAATTGTAGCAGTATCCTCTGTATTTCTTCATGGGGTTCTGATTGATAGTTTTGCTCCTACAAACATTTGTTGTACGACCCAATTTTCCACAATTATGACAAGTAGATTTGTAGTTCTTACCTTTTTTATTCCTTTGCTCACCACTTTTAGATGATTCTCCTTCTTTAGTATTAGTGTATCCCAATCCAGCATTATCATTATTAGGTCTTAGTGATTCCATCAATTTCTCAAAGTATTTTATGGCTTCACTTGGTTTGTTGAATCTTTCAATGAATTCATTTTCTTCTCTTAATTCATTTTGTAATAAATCATTCTAAGATTTTAGGGTTGTGATGTCAATGTCCTTTCCATTCAATTAATGGTTTGCAAGCATCAATCAATTCATTGTATCTAATTGCATGTTAGGAATATTTTGCACATCTGATGTCTTCTCTTCAAGTCTCTTAGTCAATATTCTTTTTGTCTTTTTCAATCATGACTTTGTTTCCCTTAGCTTTCTTTTTCTTTTTAGTCACCTCACATAGAAATATTGATTTTACTTCTTGTTCTCTTTTGAGATTTCTAACTTCTTCAGTTAGGGCATTGTTCTTTTCCTTCAGATCTACAACTATTGCATCAAATTTAATTCAGTTTCCATCCCCAAACAATCCAGTAGTGTCTTTTTCTTGATATTGAGTATCATTTTTCTAAATAGCCAATTCCTTTCTTCTCTTCAATGAATTCTACAATTCATCTCTTGCCTCCTTAAGTTGATGTAGAACAAGTTGTATTTCAATCTTCTAGTTTTCAATAGTCTTCCCAACTTGTAGACTTCCATCTTCAAGATCTTACCTCCAAAGTTGTAAAACTTTCCTTTTTAGAGAACACATATCTAATACCAATTATTGGAAATGACAATGGGAAAGTAAGTTCTGAGAGGGGGGTGAATTAGTAGTTAAAACTTTTGCCTCTTAAAATATATCACTAACATCCATCTCATAACTTAACATGTAAACTAAAATAACATAACATGCATAACATCCATAGCATAAAGTAAATAACACATAACACAATAAATTTTGTTACCCGAAAATATTTCAATTTTGAAGGTAAAACTGGGTTTGGGATGACACCCACAAATCTTCACTACTACAGTTGTAAAGTGTGGCCTATTATGGCTACAATGTGTTTAATCATAATCTATGATTTACCCTATGAGATGTCTGCCCTACTAAAGGCTTATAGAGACTATTAGGTCTCACCTTATTAGAGGATTTAAACATACAATAAATCAAGCACTCGGTTAAGAGATTTACAATAGCCTATTAGGACTACTTGGTTAAGAGATTTTCTTTGTATCACCTGTTAGAATGATTTGACAACATGATCCTTCGGTGAACACCTTACTGCTTGATGTCAGATCTTCTCCTTATTTTTTAAACCTTGATCTTCTTGATTAGATATGTCTCCTTTATCCTTTCACTTCTTCACTTTTTTCTTCTCAAATTTATTATGCAATGCATAGCTCTATCATAGCCATCTCAGCCACCATGAATGCCCTCTAAACTCTTAGCATTCATCTCCTTGCACACACATTAAACTTCTTAGCTTTAGCCTTCTTTTATAAAAATTGGTGCTGATGGATTAGGTAAGAATCAGTGGCTATGGTTGATCCTTATTGTTTCCTAATGCTTCCCCCAATTTGATTGATTGCATGTATTGTATAGGGATTCATACTATGACTCCATACTTATCTTTCATAATCATAAAATATGATTATGTCAGCCCAAAAATATTTTACATAGAAGTTTATGTTGGAATTATAGGTGGGAAGATTTACTTCTGAGAAGTGGGGGGTGTAAATCAGAAGTAACTAACTTTAACCTTTCAAAAAAATTAGCTGAGATCATTCACATGCATCTATCATATCTAATTAACATAAAAGTAAAGACATGCACGAAAATAGATAACACAAGATTTTGGTCACCCAGAAACCCTCCAAAATGAGAAGGTAAAACTAGGGTGGGGATGATACCCACAAATTATCATAGCAACAATATGTAATTGTTTAAGGTTACAAAGTTTGACCACTTCCAATGGTCTGCCCTGTTAAAGGCTTTACACCCTGTTAAAAGTGACCTGGTTAAAGGATTTACAAACACTAAAAGTGACCTGGTTAAAGGATTTACAAACACTTACTTGGAATGTTACCCTGTTAAAGGATTTAGTACCTTGTTGAAAGGCTTTCAACATGGCTGTTAAACCAACCTATCTCCATAGGATTTTCATTCCTAATACAATGGCTAAAAAGTATTAGAATGTGTTGACCTAATAATTTATAATCTTCAATTTTTGATTCCAGATCCTTGTTCTACTTAGTCTGTTATGATCCCTCCTGATCTAATATGTCTCTGCTCGAAGTGTTGATGCTCTATTCTGACCAACTAGATTCTTCAATGCTACTCTTCCTTCTAAGTCCTTATACCCCTCTGAACTTCGCTAGCATTCTCCCATACATCTTTCTTTCACTCGCATGAACTATGGGGTATCAACCTCCTTTTAAAGGCTTCAAAGTCTTAGGGTTAGGTATGAATCTACGATCAATATTCATCCTTCTTTTCCTGCTCAATTCTTTACACTTTTCCTATTGGTTGCATGCTTTCTCCAATTTTCTTAATGGCTACATGTTGATTAATAGGGAATGCAAAAGATTTGATCTTATCTTTTAGATCCTTTGGGATTCATCTTAAGTTAGTTTCAAAAATGGTTTACATCTATGTTTGTGAAGGCACAAACTCATATGCTAATTTTGTGTTACTTAGCACTTACTAATTGCTAATGCTCAGCACATATAGGAATTCTATCTCACTCGGCTCCTATAGCAACTCTATTTTGCTCGACATCTATACTTTGCTCGGCACCTATAGTGACTCGGCATCACTTATCACTCGACACTTGATACTTTCTTGACACCTAAAGTTTACTCGGCACCTATTGAATTTTTGACTGGGCACATACTGTGGCTCGACATCTATATCATACTCAGCATCAACTTAGAAATTGGTTAAGTGTGTTGACACTTAATTGTCAAAACCAATTTGAGACCAACAATCTCCTCCTTTGACATGAGTGGCAAAAAAACTTAACTTAAAACATTTTGGATCTTATCTCTATGAGTATAATGTGTATCCTATTTGGCATATGTACAAAACTTCAAAACTTGTTCAAAATTTTGTAAAAAACTATATACCTCAAAAACTTGTAACTCCCCCTAAGCTGATGTGCCATTTCTATATCCAAATCTCTTATGCTGAATTTGTCTAATGTTGTTTCCATTTTCTACCTTATCATTCCTTTGCTTTTGTTTCTATCTACTATGTTTATGCTCTATTTGTACTCCCCCTTTGTTTTTGCTCCCACTTTCACACATCTCCTTGTAATTCTTGTATCCTTTTGGCTTTATTTCCTTATCTCTCCACAAAATTCAAAATTTGAATATCTCCCCCTTTGGGTATTCTTTCTCTTTTGGGTCTCATTTATTATCTCCCCAAAATTATTATATTTCCCCCATTCTTATTATCTCCTATCTTTATTATATCTCCCCTTTTATCTACATAATCTATTATCTCCCCCTTTTTGACACTTATGTCAAAGGGTCCTAAGAATGAATTGAATAATTAGCCAAAAATGTTTTATTTACCTCCATTATTATCTTTAGAGCAGCATCCCAGTTGTCTAAGGCAATTTCCAGTACTTTGAGTTAGATGGTTGTCTCTGCTACAAGATGTACTAGGCCTTCTAATGTAGAAAGATTTGGATCTTTTTTCAAAACATTCTCTACATAGGCCATCTCTTTATGTAATACTTCCATGTGTAGGGTTATTGTAGACTAAATCTATATTAATTTGGTCTTAATATTAGCCTCTTTTTTTGTTAATATAGCTAACTCCTTTTGAGTGTGAAGCATTGTGGTAAAATGCTTCTCACTTTGAGCTGGATCCTTTGGTAGCTGTGTGCTTGATACCTTAAGGTTCCCCTCCAAGCTCAATATTCTCTGGCTAGTCTCTTTTGTGAAATATGAAGAATCACACAACTTGGAGTACAATGAGAATATGTTCTCAAGTATTGTTTTCACCTTCTCAACCTTCTTAGCTAGTTGATAGTGCTATTTCACCAGATATCTTCTCATTTACCTTCATTTGAAATTTCTTTTTAGACCATTCTAATAATTTGACATTGGTATCAAGGTCTTCATTTTGTTGTTGGTCCACTATGCTAGACAGTTGCTCCATGATGGGCTTTGTTTCATCAAGTACTAGCAAGTTGAATGCATCAAGAAAGATGTCTTTGATTTCTATTAATGCTTGCTTTTGTCTATACTCATTTTTGAGTATCTCTTACTTCTTCTTCCTCTCTAGTGCTTCTTGCACTTCATTGATCTTTGCTAAGTTCATTGTTTTGTAGTCATAACTTGGTATGACTATTTCTTCATCAAGTGCAGGGTCTCCATAATGACGTACCCTTGGTACCTTGGTAGAGCTCAAGCCTGGTGCTAAAATTTGTTGTGGTACTACATTAGTGCTCGGTTGCTTAGTAGGAGTCCCCGTAGTAGGCAAATTGACTAGAGTTTGTATTGCCTCTTGTTCACTCTCTTTAGGAGTCTTCTCCTCTTCCTTATCTTCTTTTGTTTTTCCTTGATCAATTATGGTGATCAGAGGAGGTGCACCTTGGCTCTGTGTTGTAGGATCAGTGGTATCTTCTTGTCCTATTTTCTCCTTAGCTTGCTCCTCATCAGCTACTATGACTATAGTGTCAACCTTCCTCTTGTGGTTGATCACTTGTAGCTATAGGAGGTTGTGAAGGTGGTTCTTGTGTATTCACCTTCTCCTTAGTTATTTTAGGTACAGCTTTTTATAACTCTTCTACACTCACCAAAACTAGATTTGTGCACAACTCTAATTGCAAAGTTGTTTGGTGAAGGATCTTTTTGAGATCCTCTGCAGTTAGTGGATTAATGTTCTGACCAGAAGTATCGGGAACATCCTTCACAATTATGGTTTCTACAGATGTAGGTGTTGTATGTAGAGGACTAGGTGGTGGAATTTGTGTGTCTTAGACACTGTGTTCTTGTTACTACTCCTTAGTTGTTGCCTCATCACCTTTCTGTGTCTTTTCCTCCACTTCCTTTTCTTTCTCTCCTTCTTCCTTTTCTTCATTTTCCTCTTCCTCTTCACCATCATTTCTTCCCTCAAAGGGATCTTCTTGACCTTCCTTGATTGTTTGGAGACCATATATAACTTTCCACATGAGAGTGGATTTCTTCACAACATCCTCAATCTTATTTTGTAGAATGCTAAAGGTTCTGTATTTGGGTGCAAATTTGCTCCCATGTTTCTTGCTAGCCTTTCTTATTTGACCTTTGTAAGATCAGGAATTATACGAACCAATTTTGACTCTCTTATTTCTTTCTCCATGTTTAGGCAATAATGCCATTTATTTTCAACAATTGAACTTAGCTCCTTAGGCATAGAATTTTCAAGTTCAAGTGCAATAGTCTTGAACTTGGCCATCATAGTGTAGATAGATTCTTCCACTATGTTCTACTCTTCCCTTGACAGCTTATTAAAATCAATGGTCTTTAATCCAATTAATTCTGTATTATCACTAATTTTATCACAAACATTTTTAAGATCAGATTTGGTGGTGTGACTTACCACTCTGAATTGCTCATTGTCAGATTATGTTCTCCCTTCATCTGACTCTGGGGGTGCAACATATTTTCTCCTCTTCTTTTCTATTGGCCCTCCTTGTTGTGTAGCTTTTTGCTTCTCATGTTCCTTGGCCACTTTTTTTGTAGCCCTTGTGTATGCCCTAGTGGTAGGTTTGGCTAGGCTCGACTTAGCTACTTTCTTCTTGGCTTTTAGTTGTGTTGTAGGCTATTTTTTTGTCTTTCTCTTGTTGGGTTTAGCCTTAGGTGCTTCCTTCTTGGCACCTTCTTCTTCCTCTACATCCTCACCCATACCTTGGGTCAATGCTAATGGCTCTTTCCCTTGTTCATCATCATCATCAACTGCATCTTCATCTTCTTCTTCCTCTGTTGTACCCTCTCCAAATTTAGCTTTAAGCTTCTTTACCAGTTTGTCCTTTTTCTTCAATGTAGAAGTTGTCTTTAACTCCATGTCTACTTTTGATCTTACCACATCATAAGTCCCAAAATGTGGTGCACTCTTATCCACTTCTTCTATTAACAATGGTGTTATAGTTGCAGATGCCTCATCAATGTTTATTTCATATCCAAGAGGTCTAAGTGATCTTACTCTTGGTGTGGCTACCTGAATGTAAGTATTATCAATATCTACAAGAAAATCTACATCATTTACATGTTGTTCAACTAATGAAACAGGTATCCCTAGTCTATGTTTCATGGATTTCTTGAAATCCTCAAAATAGTTGGTCATAAGTGTTTCAAAATTAGCTCCCATTTGTTCAATGTATTCATTTACTTGAGCTACAATGGACCTATTGGTTTTCCAGCTAACTTTACCAAAGGATGGAAATTCATTCTGTACATAGAAGAATATACAAATCAAAATTGCACCAAATTTGCATTGTGCTCCCTTAGTTCTCCTTATTGCTCCTAGATTCTCATTGATTTGTTGCAATTACAATTCTGCAAGATCATAAGTATGATCTTTCTTAACTAATTTGTAGCCAATGTCTACTGTAATGCATGGCACACTATTGAGTCTAGTGGACTGATAGAACTTGTGTGAAATAAGCCTAATAGAAAATTCAAAAAGATGATCTTGAATGGTATCTATAGTCATTCCTCTCTTGTTCCATTTTGCTCCTGTATTCTTCTCAATTGCTTCCTTAGAGTCACTTCTGAGGGTCTTGGGGGCTGATCTAGGGTTGGATACCCTGTTACCTTGTGAATAATCCTCTTTGATATTTTAATTGGGCCATCTTCCAAACACAAACTTCCATCATGAATCCTACTCAACACTATTCTAATCCATTCAGTTTTGAAGACAGTGGGGAATTCTAGGGTACGATTCAAACCCTTCCTTTCAACGATTTGATATTCTTCCTTCAAAACTCCATTTTCACATAACCTATCATAGGCTTCTTTCATCTCCATGTCTCCAATAGTACCAATCTTACAATTATAACACCTCCTAACATCTTGGACCATAACTACTTTAAGAGGAATAATAGATAGGGCTCCAACTGGGTCATTTTTGTATACAACTTTAGGGATTGGCCGAAAATCAAGTTGCTTGACTTGATTTGACACAAGTTGAACTTCAAACAGCTCTTTCTCCTAAGGTTTCCTAAAACTGGAGGCCATTTCTTCTATCTAGGGTTTAAACACGAAGAAATTTAAAATTGCATAGCTCAGCACTAGTGTAAATACCTTGGAATCGATGAAACTGAGCTGAATCTGCATAGAAATCTACTCAAATGTTGGATTCTCTACTTTGAAATTGTTCTTCACTCTTCTTCATCATTGCTCTTTGATTGTGATGAGGAAACATGATTCAAAATGTGAACAAATACCCTAATTTCATAGCATTTAATGCTTAGTGTGTTTATAGCTATCCACTTAGCTTCTTAAGCATTTCTACATTACTCGACATCCATTGTGTTTTCACCAGTTGGCATACACTGGAGTTTCCCTCACTTGACTTCAATTGAAATTTTTCCTTCACTCAGCTTCTACTACCAACTCGGCATGTACTATATTTTACTAGGCATCTGAAGGTAACTTGGCAACGCTTACGAAATCTTGAAATTTTAACTTTGCATCTCTATTTATGTTGATCTCTCCTTTTTAGTACTTACTTATCTTAGAACTAGTGTATGATAAAGCTTTGTATATTAGTCCCACATACCTTATTTTTCTTAGTTGGGTGAAGATTGACCACTTGACCTTTTAGGTAAAGTGATCCCTCATTGGATGTGTTGCTTCCATCTTTCTTTTTCCATGTCTTATTCATTTCTCCTCTGATGTGTTCAACATCTACCTTTCCTTTTCCTTTGTTGAACTCTGATTTGGGTGCCTTTGACCTTGTTGGACAATTTTTGTTGATATGAGTAGTCTTCAAACAACTAAAACATGTGATTTGGTTGAGCCATTTGCTGTAGTTTCTACTAAAATGTTTTCTAATGCAATTTTCAAGGATGTGTCCATATTCTTGATAGTAGTGGCAGCTATATCTGGTGTTGTAGTTCCAATTATAATGATTTCCATGATTATTTCCTCTTGTTAGTTGATTAGGTGTTCACATAGGCTTTGATCTGCACTCAAAAGCTCTATGTCCATACTTCTTGCAATTACAATGACCTTCAAATTTTGGTGTTCTAATAGTCCTAGTCTTGTAGTCATATGCTTGATGTCATTGCTTGTTGCATTTGTGACAGTGACCCATGTTTTTAGGTTTGTCATGCTAATGGGCATTCTTGCTCCTACACACATTAGAGTTATGTCCCTTTTTTCCATAAAAATGACAAGTAGGTTTAGTGTTCTTAGCTTTGTTGCTTCTTTCTTCTATTGTCTTGGATGATTCCCCTTTTTTAATGCTGGTGTATCCTAGTCCTAAAGTATCATTGCTAGCTCTTGGTGATTTTAGTAGCTATTCAAAGTACTTGATGGGCTCATTTGGTTTGTTGAAGCTCTCTACAATCTCCTTTTCTCTTTTTAGGTCATTTTGCAATTGCTCAATTTTCATCTTCAGTGTGAAGATCTCTATTTCCTTAACATCAGTTCATGATGTGCATTCATCATCTGACCTAAGGTGTCTAGATGCATGTTGGAAATTCTTGCGAGCTCAATTGACTTTTCTTCCAACCTGTTAGCAAGGTTTCTCTTGTCCTCTTCTAGCATAGCCTTATCTTAAATGGCTCTTTTCTTTTGTTCAATGACTTCACAAAACATCATGGCTTGAGATTTTTCTTCAATCTTGAGAGTTATGATCTCTTCTACTTGGGCTCTATTCTTCTCCATCAGATCTACTATTGTTGGATCAAATTCTTTGGAATCTCCATTTGTAAATAATTTTGAGGTGTCAATCTTCTTGTACTGTGTATCATTCTTAGCTATGGCAATCTCTCTTCTTCTCTTCAAGGATTTTCTCAATTCTTCCCTAGCTTCTTCCAGAGTATGTAGAGCGAGTTGTATATCAATCACCTAGTTTTCTATGATCTTCCCAAGTTTGTAGACTTCCATTTCTAGATCTTTTCTCCAAGTTGTAAGGCTCCTCCTTGTGAGAACTTGGCTCTGATACCAATTATTGGAATTACAGGTGGGAAGATTTACTTTTGAGAGGGGGGTGAATCAGAAGTAACTAACTTTAACCTTTCAAAAAATTTAACTGAGATCATTCACATTCTAATTAACATAAAAGTAAAGACATGCATGAAAATAGATAACACAAGATTTTGGTCACCCAGAAACCCTCCAAAATGAGAAGGTGAAACTAGGGTGGGGATGACACCCACAAATTATCACTACAGCAACATGTAACTATTTAAGGTTACAAAGTTTGACCACTTCCAATGGTCTACCCTGTGAAAGGCCTACCCTATTAAAGGTTTTACACCCTCTTAAAAGTGACCTAGTTAAAGGATTTACAAACACTCACTTGGAATGTTACCCTGTTAAAGGATTTAGTACCTTGTTGAAAGGCTTACAACATGGCTATTAAACCAACCTATCTCCATAGGATTTTAATTCCTAATACAATGGCTAGAAAGTATTAGAATGTGTTGACCTAATAACTTACAATCTTCAATTGTTGATTCCAAATCCTTCTTCTGATCCTTCATGATCTGATATGTCTCTGCTCGAAGTGTTGATGCTCTATTCTAACCAACTGGATTCTGCAATGTTGCTCTTCCTTCTAATTCCTTATACCCCTCGAAACTTCTCTAGCATTCTCCCATACATATCTCTTTCACTCTCATGAATTATGGGGTATCGACCTCCTTTTAAAGGCTTCAAAGTCTTAGGGTTAGGTATGAATCTATTATCAATATTCATCCTTTTTTCCCACTCAATTCTTTACACTCTTCCTATGAGTTGCATGCTTTCTCCATTTTTCTTATTGGTTGCATGTTGATTACATAGGGAATGCAAAAGATTAGATCTTATCTTTTAAATCCTTCAAGATTCATCTTAAGTCAGCTTCAAAAATGGTTTATATTTGATTTTGTGAAGGTACAAACTCATATGGTGATTCTGTGTTACTCGACACTTACTGATTACTGATGCTCGACACATATAGGAATTCTATCTCACTTGGCTCCTACAGAAAATCTATTTCTCTTGGCATCTATACTTTTCTCGGCACCTATAGTGACTCAGCATCACTTATCACTCAACACTTGATACTTGCTCGACACCTGAAGTTCACTCAGCACCTATTGAATATTTGACTTGGCACATATTGTGGCTTAGCATCTATATCATACTCAGCATCAAATTAGACATTGGTTAAGTGTTTTGACACTCAATTGTCAAAACCAATCTAAGACCAATAGTGTATGCCATTAAAAACATCTATGTCAAAAGCTGTTCACTCAACATCCAAAGGATCTGATGCTTGGCCTTCACTATGCTCTTAATGTTGTAATTTGGCTTCTGAATAGCTCAACACACTTTATTTTCTTAGTAAAAAAATTACTCAGCGCATACTATCTACTCGGCTTTCTTTGTTGGCTCCACACCTGAATGACTCAGCACACACTGACTGCTTGACACCTACTAGTGCTCGACACTAACTATCATATTTCTCAGCATGTACTATCTAAACAATTATGCTCAACAATCCTTGATCTTTGCTAAATAATGACTAAGTGTTTTGTCACTACTTTTTCAAAATCAATCTAAGGTTTAAAAATTCAAAAGTGTGTCCAACATGGATGTCATACTCATAATGATAAAATCATTGAAATTAACCAAACCCATTATGTCGATGGTCTAACAAATTCTCATCAACACATGTCTAATCTACATTTTATTTTCCTTATTATATTTCAATGACTATGGCATTGGGAGTTTTGACATTATAAATAATAAGAATTGTAACTGGTGAATTAGCCATAAAAAAGTTCAATACTTGTTCAATGATGACAAGTATAGCCAGTGGTTTGACATCTTGTTGTCAGTTGATGCAATCAATTGCTATTGGAAATCAATGCAAAATGTAGTAGTGACTAGAACTTAATGTAGCTTTCTCTTTAACACTACCATTCTTACTTGTTATTTTTCCTAACTCTCTCCTTTCACATATGGAAGTCAAGTGTGCAAGTGCTTGATCATAAGGAAAAGTGTCAACAATATGATGATTGGTATAATGCCTCAAACAAACTTCTAGGTTCTTGTTGAGTTTGTTTTTTGTCTTTGATTTGAAGAACTACAATATGATGAGATGCATTTATAACCTATTCTATGCCATATTTTAATCCATTCAATTTAGTTTCATACTCACTTCCCTATTCCATTTCCATTCTATTTCATCTCATTATTACCATTTTTATTTTGCATATGATTTTATATATATATATATATATATATATATATATATATATATATATATATATATATATATATATATATATATATATATATATATATATATATATATATATATATATATATATATAGTATTTATTATAGTTTTGAGATGAAAATATAGAAAATTCATTATTGATTTCTTTTTACTAGTCTTTATTATTGTGGCATATTGATTTGTGGAAGAAATCTTCCCTTCACCTACTTTATGTGACCTTCCTATCGCATTTAAGATTAAAATTATTGTGTATTATGTTAGTCTCCAACTTATTCATCTCATCACTTGGTTACCTCTTATGAATAAGGGAAAGATTTTGAACTAATTATTTGATACATTATTGATTGGAGATGGAGTTGTGTTTGTGAGAAACTATAGAAAATATTGTATTTTCACCTTTTTCTACAATAAGCCAAGACTAGTGTAATACACTACTAACCAAGGATTCACATGTATTATTTGTATGATTATCTAAATAGAAAAGTATCATGTTGGAGACTCTAAGAAAACTTGTGATGCAAAAATTGAAGTGGAGGGGACCAAATAGATCTATGTTGAAAGATTTCATATGTGGAGAGGAAATCAAGGAAAGTTATGTGCTAGTGAACATAAATGAATTTAACTTGAAATCAACTACCATCAATGCTATGATGAAGGAAATGATGGTAGAAAGAAACCACATTATCTTCTAAACTATCCACTATTATAATAAATTAGTTTTTGATTTGTGGGTAGAAAATTAGTTTGTGCATACACCCATATTCCTTGATTCTCAAAAAAAATGAATCATGTCACTTTATGATATCTTTGTAGACTCAAGCTATATACATGTGTTACGTAATATCAGAAAAGGACATATTATTATAGAGCTATTCATTTTTTTGTAGAAGAGATTGTTATACGCAGGTATGGACTATATCATTATGTAATAAATGAAAGCAACGTTCTCTCATGGTCGTAGTAGTGTAGAATCTGTTTGTACTCTGCTCATCATGCAAGTCAAAGAGTAAGGGACCACTTTTTGGCAAAGTACGATGATATTTTTATTTTGGTGTGTTTGTTTGATGTATTATTTAAGAATTTGAATTTCTTAATTTAGATGTTTATATTTTTGTTTGTTGAGTGATTTTAAAATTAGTTAATTTAGAGTTGAATTTAGTATTTCTATAACTATTTATGTTATTATTATTTCTTTCGTAAATTGTTGTTTTTATTATTTTATGGGTTGATGTTTATTTATGTTTCTGATATTCCTATCACCAAGAAGCGATAGTTCATGTCACTAGGATTTATTTGGTTTTCCATAGGTTCAATTTTGCACATTGTAGCTACATTCATAATCCCTCATCTCACAACCAACATCCCTTAATGGCATATTTTCCAGACACCTTTCAAAATCTTACACCATTGGATTGACACAAATAGACCTAGCTGAAATTCATTATAATTTATGTTAAATCTTTCTCATTATTTGCCCCATTCTTTGCCTATCATTTTGGCATCATTTCTAGGGAAAGGTGTCAAAGGCATGTTAGTTTGATGAGTTGAGTTAGGAATAATGTGTTAGGATGAAAGATTTTGCAATTTCTAGTCTTGCTTAAGTAATTAATCTTAATTTGTATTGCGTAAATCATATAGATGCATTGTTTTAGAGCTTACAAGTAGGTCTTAGAAATTATATTCAATTTTACATTATCACTGTTGTGAGTTATTGGTAAAGAAAACAAGCTATTTTAAAGAAGAGAAAAATTTTTAAATGATGTATTTTCAAGGTAGTTCAAACACATCAATTTTGGGTGAAATTTACTTTAAAAATGCAAAATTTGAAGGGAATGCAAGAGGCAAGGTATTCCGCTAAAAAATCTCTCATCCTCAATAGAGATTTATATCATCATTTCACATAAGTCATAAATTTTGAAGTATTCTAAGTGTTGTTCCCACAACATGGGGTATATCTATAGTTTTAACCTAATCATAGATTTTTGTTGTAAAATAGGTTGATTTAACTATAATCTAAGTTGTAATGATTACTCCTCTTACTTCATTTCCATCAACTTTGAATTTTGCACTGTTACCAAAACAATTCACCAAATGTAGTAGCCTCCTATGAAACTCTTTTGAATCAACAATTCTCCAAAATTTAGGATAGACTATAGACATTCCTTTTAATAGTTCATCCTAAGGGAATCATTCATAAATTTATTTATTTTTTGCAATCTTTTGTAAATTGGTTTTCATAAAAATCACAATATTATTGAAATTGTCAATTGTTAAAAGTTCATCTCTCCTTCTAATGGTCCACATGGTAGAACACGTGATATGGTAGTACATTGGTATGTGCTTTCCATAAACAAAGATACATAACTCCCTATTATCATTAATCTATAAAAAATTTACAACATAACTGAAATTTGTAATTTACTTTCATCTACTAAAATTTGCATCATTGAATGGACAATTTGTTACATCTCGATTATCTATAGCCAAAAGAGCAATTCTATGTAGTGAAGTGTATTCTTGTATATAAATAGTTCTCTCTTGGGCATGTTAAACTATGTGCAAGAAAACCTAACCTGTCAAGAGCACACGTAAACAAGCACATGTTAGTTGCACATATATATCAAATATTCAAGAGAAAGTAAAACACAACTAAAACTATGCTTGAGTTTAACAACTTGTGCAACCACAAATTAAAAGTCCTCATGCAACCTCAAAGCAGATCAACAAGGGTGCCCATAAGAGGCCTTGTTGGTGTGCTTTATATTGGAGGGATGTGAGTGTGCTCTCCCCAAACACAACTATTGAATCCCTTGATTGATAAATGCATATGCAAAATGTGATGAGTCAATACTAAGATGAATGGAGAATACTTAAAACAATGGCTATGGAAGCAACCATACTTGAAAGAACTCAAAGGATATGGATATGGATGCAAGAAATCAAACTAAGTTAACAATGCAAATGCAATAAATCTAACATCTACCAAAAGGGGTTAGTAACATGCAAATCTCCAAAACCAATAGAAAGCTTTAACTCTAAACTAGCATGATAACAATGCAAATGAGGGAGATGTAAAATGCTTGAGACAAGGGCTCTATTTATAGCTTTGAGAGAGGCCTTAGAGAGGTGGCATCTATGTGGCATCCACATAGGTGCCGCAAGGGAGATGCATGGATTAAAGGACAAAGCCATGCAAAAGTCAAAAGGAGCCTTTATGGTTGAGAGGTTCAAGGTGTGCTCACACATGTGTGAGCAACCTTGGGGGAAGGAGTGGGGGACAAAGGTGTAAGAGGTGTAAGAGGTGTAAAGATTTATTGAATCATGAGCTTCTCACATGTGTGAGCAAACACTTTGGAGCTAAAAAGGTGATTTAAAGAGGTTTAGGATAATTAAGTGGGATTAAGTAGTGGGTAGGCTTAGAAGGATGAGAGTGATGGGTGTAGACTAGGTTTTAGGATGGGATTGGGATTAAACTAAATAAGATTTAACTTAATCATAGGATTATAGAAGTTAATAAAATGGAGAGAATTAAATAAATTAGATTTATTTAAAAGGGGATTTATGGAGCACTATGTATTAAATAAATTTAATACATTAGAGGGGGATGCGTTTAAATTAAATTTAAATACATTAAGAAAATAAACCTATTTAATTAAATAAATATAAGAATATGAAAAAAATAATTAATTATAGTGTCAAGGGAGATATTAAATTAATTAATATAGTGTTTAGGACAATTTTAAGTGTCTACACAAATAAGCAAGTTCATGTTGTCTAAAAGGGGGAGAATACTAGCCAAGGTTAACAATGTCTCAACATTAGTTAACCTATGTAGAAGGTCTATTTTGACATGCTTGTGTTGACTCTAAGTCAAATTCTGATCTTAAGGATCACAACCTTGTTCTTCTTTTCTATGTATAATTTTTTCCATTATTCTGACCAAGGATATATAATATGAGTAAATTCATTATAGAAGTCCATGAATGGATATCTATCCACTCTCAACATCCTTAAGCAACTTATTTCCATCAATTATTCTCTTTGCAAATTTCTAATTTTGCAAAAAGTCTAGGACTTTGACATAAGTATGCCTAGAGATCGTGTATTAGTTGATCAAGTCTAGCTACTTGTTAAAACTTGTTCAAACTTTTATGTGCTAATTTATGTATGTGGGACATGTAAAGAATAGGAAACATGAAAGGTACAATTTTCATTTGTATCTTTGCACATAGACCATTCCTATGACCATTCATCACTATAACTCTATATGCTCCAAGACACACCAAATTTGTGGCAATTATAAAATCATCAATACTGGCTATTTTATGTAATGATTTCTTAGCTAGATCATACATACTTTTCATTGTGGTATCCTCCATCTTAACATCACATAGTAGATGAGGATGATGAATTTGGTTCTTTATAATATACACACACATATACATCCATGAAGTATTGTCCATTGTTATAACTTTATCTAAAGATAATGCAACAAAAATTGACTCCTTTATTCTTTCTCATAGATCATTTACTTCCACTTCAAAAAGACAACTAGCCAAATTCCATCCATAGTTTATTGACCACTAACTTTCAAGAAATCTTGGCACACTTCAAGAAATTTGAATAAATCATGCAAGGTTTGGGTAGTCTATCATGAGACTATTGGAAATGTAATGCAAGCTAGGTGACTGAGAAGGGGGGTGAATCAGGAACTACTTAAATATTCTTTCTCTTAATCCACTTTAATATATTATCAAATCTACTTGCATGCATGGAACATAAACCAATAGAGTAACACCATAATACAATATTTGGTAACCTATAAACCTTCCAAGTAGAAGGTAAAATTGGGGTGGGGATGACACCCATAATGCTCCACTATTGTAGTATTAAAGTTGGCTTGTTAAGGCTTACAATTGATCACTTCTAGTGATCTACTCAATTAAGATTAAGTAGGACTATTAGGTACACCTTGTGAAAGGATTTATACAATACAATTAAGTATGTACTCTGTTAGGAGTTTCTGTAAAGGACTATTAGGTCCACCCTATTAAAGGATTTGGGATTGATGAACCTGTTAGGATGAATCATTGGATTAATCTTTGCTATGCAACTTTGTTTGCTAATGAAGATCCTTTTAAGTAAAGTGATCACCTAACTATGATAGATGAGCCTTTGTCTTTCCTTGATATTTCTTGTAGCCTTCTAAATACTATGCTCTTTCATATTCACTTGTATGCAATGTACTTCAAATCATATTACATCATTTGGATAATCAAAGTAACTTATATTTATATCCATTCAAATAATTTCATTAACAAGTCAGCTACAACTTCGAAAGTTTCAAAATAATTACCAAGTCACCTCAAAGCTATGACTCGGGTCCAATAGCTTACTCGAGTGATACTGCATACACTTGGGCAATACTATCACCTTGGCTAACTCTGGCACTCGGTTGATACTAGATGCTCGATCCATATTGATCACTTGAAAAACTTGGTTGGCTCGATTCACACTATTCTGCCTACTCATTTCTCATTCTAAAACAAGAATACTAACCTAATTCAGTTTACAGTAGATCTTGGTAGATATTGTCAACTCGGTTGGCACTACAACTTGATTAATATTTTTCACTTCTTACTTGGTTAACATTGTTAACTTTGTTCACACATGAACTTGGTTAACATTGTTAACTTTGTTCACACATGAACTTGGTTAACACTTTTGTCTGGCAGCTTGGTCACTACTAACGTCTCATAATAACTAAGTGTTTTGGCACTAATTGACAATATGTCATGCCATAAGGTCTACAATCTTCCCCTTTCAAATTAGTGACAAAAAAACTTATCATGCACACAATCTGAAATTAAAATCTTTCATTCAAACTCCCCCTTAGAGTGTGATCTATTCTTTAACTCGATTTGTACTAAAAACTCTGCAACTCAGTTTTAACTAAAAACTTTGTTTTTTATTTTTCAAAATTGTTTTTGTTTAACTTATTTTTATATATCATTTTTTGTACATATTCTTTCTATACATATTTCCTCTATTATATATATATAGCCAAAAAATTATAAGGTTATGCCAAAATGGGAGACAAAATCATGATGTAGCTTAAAAATCAAAGACATGGTCTTATCCTAGAATTGTAGCACCTTTAATATGTGCATATCAATCTAAAGTTTTGTTGATAACTCCAACATGTGGTCTACCACTGAAAGGTTTGTGTCCTTAACAAGTGTCTTTGCATGATATATTATCTTTTGCATAATGTGTTAGAATATAAAGTAATAACATCACCATTCAATTTTGGGAAGTTCTTCCTTGATGCTCTTGGCAAATCATTATTAGCTGCAAGGGCAAGAGGATCAATAGCATTTCCCCATGGTTGTGCCATAACTACTAGTAGAATATTTTGGTTTGTTTGAAAAGTAATAGAGTGTGGAAGTATTGCACCAATCAACACCAGATCATCAAAAGCAATAGGAATGGAAGCCCTAGCAATAGGAGGAGTAGAAGATTGACTTCTTTATTTTCTATTTGGAGGTACAATTGTAGATAAGAGAGTAGCTTAGAGTTTCTTGGTTACAAATTCCCTTGCACGTGTTCTTCCTCTTCTACAAAGGTCTTCTAGGACGGGAAAGTTAGCCTTCTTGAGGTCTTCATATATTGGGTCAATATTTCCTTTCTCCTTGGCAGTCTTGGTATATTTGGAATCCAAAGTGTATCAAATGTTTAGAAATTGGTGTTTTGAATTTATCTTACCAATCTTCAACTTTGAATTTGCTTCTTTTCTTCAGCAGGTTTAGGCTATAAAACTAGTATCAAGTTCTTATGGCAAACATCTGACTACCACAAGTCCTTTCTTGCAACTCAAATATATTACAAATTAGTATGAAGGAAAATTCTTTAGAGCTTTCATCTAAATGTCCCCATCAAAGTTGCCAAAAATTGTTGGTTAACAATTTGTTCTCCTATTAGATTTTATACTCTTGACTCTTTGATACCCAATACTTGGAGAGACAAAAGGATGTTTACCAACAAATGGGTCAATGTATATATTGTATCATTGCCCTCTGAATTGACTAGGTATAGCACCCTATGATATGCAATGAATATGTTTTTATGATATTAGAATTTTTGACTTATAATCTCTTAACCTAAGAGTAGTAAAGGATAACCAAATTATTTGTAGGCACAAACAATTCGGGAAAAAAAAGATTTGGACAACCTATTACACCCAATGGAATGATTTTAACAGACTATCTTGAGATTTCTGACTCTTGCTTCTATTCTAAATGCAGTATTAAACATCTAAATGCAAAGAGGAATGGGAAAAGAGATGCACATGAGGGTAAATGGAATTTCTTTGACTACTAGACTTGAATGAAATGGAATTCAACAAGTTACTAATAGATTCATACACACCTATTCTTCAATTTCAAATGAAACTATCTAACATGATATGAAATGAACAAGAGAGGAAGCAAGATCATATATGAAGAAAGAGAATAGAATCACTTCTACTACAAATATCAAAATGAAATGGAATCCACCTGATTATCACAAGATCACATATAATTGTCCTTCAACTCTTAATGGAAAACTGATCTATGCATGGGCAACAAAACATGACAACCAAATAGAGTAAATGGATTTAGAGACCAATTCACCATCAAGTTTTCCAACCTTCACATTATAAAATGAGGTTACATTTATAGTTCTCTATCCTTTCTTAACTCTAGCAGAGCAATAGTCATATAATAGAAAAGAAAATGAATATAAGTTTATCCAATCTGCATCATGATATGAGCATGTGGTATCTCTTCTATTAACAATCCTAAATCCATGGTATTCCTAAAAATACTCCATGACCTTTCATCTTCATGTGAATTCACAAATCCTACAAAATCCTTCAATTCTTCATATTCTTCTATTTTGTGCCAACCTACATATTTCATATTCTAATGGTCACTTGAACTTTGAATTCCCATCGTTGATCTCAAATCGACAATCATGATTAAAATATTATGACCTTTTTTTATAAATTACTTCATGGGTCCCTCTATGTACACGTGGCTTTCCATCATTATTTTGCATAGATTATTTACCTTGCAACTTTACATAGCGAGATGGCGACAGATGTAGATCATCCTTTTAATCTGACGGCAGTACTAAAATGATGTTAAGTCTCTTTGTTTTGTGGTGCAGGTCCCTCTTTCCAACTAGGCACATCATAGCAAACAAATGGAAAAAATTTATTGCTTACAGAATCTAACATCAGACTACTTTTCTTTATGGTACTGTGTTTGTTGTGTAAATACGTATTTACTATTTACGCTTACTTGAGTTTACTTAGGTTAATGCATTATTTTATTATTTGTTTAGGTGAGACACTTAGGAGTTTGTGTACTCTCATAGACATACACAACTCTAATTCAGCACATGGTGTCTACAACACTAGATTTTGCATCAGTCACTGAGTTGTCATGTTGACAACACAGTTATTTGCACTCCTAATTTAGCACATGTTGTCTACACCATTGATTTGCGTGCTACACCATTGTAGGCTTATCCTCACATCATCGCACTTACTTTTGTGCTAAATGAAGGATAACCCATATCTGGTGGACATGTGCCTGGTTGTATGACTTATCATGTTGCTATCTTCTATGCATTCTAGAAGCTCTCCAGAGGCTTTTATATACAAGCACTCCTAGTGTACTCTTGATATGGCATATTGAATGAATATATTGTCATTCTAATCATACTCTCGCTTTGGTCTACTATTGTGCTTGTGTTTGAGTTCCTTGGTCTTGGGTGAATTCTGGCCTCAGCCAAATTCTTACGTGGTATCAGAGCTCAAGGAGATTGTTCATGCTTCAGTACCTCGACTCAAATCTGGAGTACTGCAAAAATTGGGAGCATGTAGAGCCAGATCTAACCTCACCACTGCTCTAAAGTGTCAATTCGGTGAAGATCAACTATAAATTTGCCTATGCTAGATGAAAGTTATCATGAGGCAAAAAAAATTTGCAAACCAGCACTCAAAGGCATCGATTTGCAATTGGGTATGGTCATTTCAATTGATCTGATTATTTATTTTTGGATTTGAATTATTTTAGTTCTCTATATTTTTTGGAATTATTTTTTTGAATTTTTAGCCCAGTTGGGCATTTAGGAAGAGAAATTTTTTTTGCAGAACCAGGCTGTTAGATCCCAACTCTACAATTTTAGAGGATTTTGTATTTTATTTCGCAGGGATATTATTAATATTGCGGGGTGTCGTACTAAATATTCAATCGACGCTGAAAAATCTAGCCCGACTTCAATAATCTGCGAACAGTACAGTATTATTAGTGGGCTTCTCTAATTTTTTGAGCACCACACACAACATTTTTTATGGCCATACTACCCATATTTCGATGTGCACACTACACCACCAGCCATTCTTTACTTAATCCTTGCGAAGTTTTGCTTATATAAAGCTTTGGAGTTGCAATCCCCACGCATGTGGGATTAATATTGCAAACCCCAGTGAACTAAACATATATTCTAGTGCTAAACCCTTTTCCAGACACGTGGAATAAAACACGGTGACCACAAGTTTTAAAATATTCCAGCATTGGCTTTTAAAACCCCCTACTATCAATCAACTCGGGCATTGTAGATATTTACAGGCCACATGGCGTAATTCTCTTAGTCCACATGCCAACACATCCATTTGCCCACCTACCTAAATAGCAGTCTAGTCATTAATGACAGCAAATAAAAGCATGCCACACGGCACCTCCATAGGCAGACATGCAGCAATAGCGACACACATCAGCTGTTGAATAAGCTCCACGTGATGCACAGTCAACAAACCCTCCAATGACACGTCACTCATCCAAACCCAATCAATGCCCTACTATATGCACACATGGTAATCCAGTCAGTAGGACACATCATTTTTTCTGCCACCTATCCATACCGTTCGTATGGGTCCATGCGGCTATGCCAATTGATGACATCATCATTCATACTACTGACATCGTCAAGGGGACCGTTTGGCTGACGTTATCAGGTTCACAAGCATAAATTTGATGGCCATTTGACCATCATACCAGGCCAAATTAGAACTGTTGAGACAATCATATGACCATCAAATTTAACCTTGTCTTTTGTTGATGCAACCCCTCTCTAGATTGATTTTGGATTGTGCAGTCTAACTTTGGGAGGCCATATCTCAGTCATCCGGACTCCAAATCAAGTGCAATTTGTTTTGAAATTGGGTATAATTTTCTAAAAAAATTAGTGTTGTACCTCTTTTCTAGTTTTGGTGCATGGATTTGTTAGAATTTGCATTTTTTGGCAACTGTACCTGCATAATCCTACATTTTGCAACTTCAAATGCTTCGTATGGGCACATTTGGAGTAAAAAATAGGTTCTATTTTTTTTTGAAAGTGCATTATTTTTTGTCTACTTTCCAGATCCATAGTCAGATTTTAGGGTTGTGTGGAAAAAAATGTCACTTTTAGAAATAGGGCCATTCTTTGCTTTGTATTGCTCCAGAATTGTAGCACATTGTAAAGTTCCAGATTTGTAATCTATATAGAAGTTGTAACAAGCAAAATCAGAAGTCCATCAAGGCCAAAATTGGCAAGTGGCCATTGTAATCGCACTACTAATAAAGTGCCAAAGGCATCTATTTTGTGGGGGGTTTCTTAATTTAGTGAAAAGGGGGGGTTTTCTTGGTGTTGTGTTCTCTCTTTTCTACACTTTTCTTTCATTTTTTGCATTATGGGAAATTTTAAGCTTCCAAAATTAACTCCTCATAACTATGCTACATGGTCCATTAAAATGTGGTATCACTTAATGCATAATGGAGTTTCACAATATGTAGATGGTACTCTTCCTAAACTAGCAGGTGATAAAGTATCAACAAGTGATATTTCAGCTTGTATAGCAATGGATAGGAAAGCCCTAGGTGATATATGTTTGGGGGTTGATGATAAGATCATGTATCAAATTAAGAAGTGTTCTGCATCCAAGGAAGCTTGGGATACCCTTGAAAACCTCTATGGTAAAGTGATTGAAGAGGATGTTTTCAAAATTGAAGATGAGCTTGTCTCCTTAGATCCTAATTCATTTGATTCTATACAAGATTTCATCATCAAGGTGAATGAACTAAGGACAAAGCTTACTGATTGTGGGAGTTCTATAAAAGACGACAAATTGATCTATCTCATACATAACAAGTTGTCATCAAAGTATTCCACATTTGTTTCTTCTTTTAACACCTCAAAGACTACCTTAGGATCTGCCTATAAGAAAGTCACTTTTGATGAATATGCTGATCTATTGGATACTGAAGAAAAGAAGTTGAAATCAATGGGGACTCTCAAATCACCTAAGTCTAAAGCATTGGTGGCCAACAATGAGGATTCTCAAAATTTTGTTGGACAATCTTCAAATAAAGGAAAGGGTAAGAAAAAGAAGTTGAAGAACAAATCAGAGGATGCAGAAAAGACATCACCACAATCTAATCAACAAGGCAAGTCCTCGAATTCCAACAAGAAGGGGGACAACAATAAGGAGAAGAAAAAGTGTGCCTATTGCAAGAAAATGGGTCATGAAGAACATGTGTGTTATCTTAAGAAGATTGATGAGTTAACCAGCATCATGAAGAAACATAATGTTCCATTGCCTAATGATTACAAGGATAAAGGGTCTTCTTCAGATTCAAAGGGAAAAGGTCAAACACTCATGGCTAATTCAAATTCTTCAAAGGAATGGATCTTTGACTCAAGTGCCTCATATCACATGGGTTCCTCAAAGGAGAATTTTTCTTCAATGAAGTAATCAAAGGTACCGCACATCTTCATGGGAGATGATACTAAAATGGAAGTCGAAGGAAAAGGAAATGTGGAGATGGAAAATGGAGAGTTTCAAGATGTTCTCTATGTTCCAAACCTGAGCTCCAATCTCCTATCAATCTACCAAATCACTCACCTCAAAAATGGACATAGAGTTGAGTTCCTTCTAGACTCAGTAAAGTTGCATAGTCTTAAAGATGACTCCTTGGTTGTAGTGGGGAAAGTGAATCATAACAAAAGGTTGTACTCTTTCTCCCATTTTGTGCCCAAGTCTCCTTCAAAGGCCTTGTTAACACAATCAAATTCAACAATGCAATTATGGCATCAACGGTATGGTCATCTTGACTTCCACTACCTTCAACAACTTTGCACAAACAAAATGGTCAAAGGTCTACCTCAAATCAACTTTTCTAAGAGTGAATGTTCAATAGATTCAGTGGATATGCATCCAGAGGGGAAGTTACAGAAAGAGAAGTCTTCAAGAGTACTAGGTGTTCTATAGATGGTTCACATGGTATTAGCAAGTCCTTTTCTACTCAGCCAAGGTTGCTATATACTCACTTTCATTGGTGCAACATTGATATTTGACTTGACTTAAAACCCTAGAGTAAACATATAGGCTAAAACTTGAGCAACACCTCTGTAGCAATTTTCTTAGGATCAGACTCTTCAATAGTTTGAACCTCTAGAAGGTCTCCCTCTTCTTTAATATCAAAAATGGTTTTCCACATATTGTATGTGGACTATACGACATCCTTTATTGTTTTTGAAAAAAATTGAAAAATTTTAAATCTAGGAGTTTGTCTACTTTCATGCTTAAATTTTTCCTCCTTTATTTCCTTTTCAGAGAGATTTAGTATAATCTTCGTCAAATCTGCTCTCTGATGTCTTTTTTTATGTTTACTACATTTTACCAATGGTGAGAGACAACCTTTAGTAGGGCTTCAGGATCTTTCTCTTTGAGTTTAGTAGGGTCATTCTTCCACTTGGCCATCTTCTCGACCATTGCATCTTCAATTTGCCTCTACTCAATCTTGCTTCTAGTTTCATATTTTAGATATTTGAAATTTGTCATCCCATTGCCTTCCCTTAATGCTTTCGATCTTTGTTCAAAGGTAGGTGTGGGTCTTTTCAGAGAGATATATTTGAGTGTTATCTTCATCTTCATCATCATCCTCTCAAGCCTAAATTTTCTTCTTAGCTTCCTAGGCTTAGTGGCAGTGATCACAGGAGTAGAGAATCTTGTTGATTTCATTATTGGTGTCTTTTCCTTCTTCTTTGGAGGTTTCTCTATCTCTTTTTATTCTTGACCACCATCCTCTTCTTGTTCCTTTTCTACATCATCACCTTTACCTTCAATAAGAATGAGAGGGGAATATGATCTAGCAAGCTTCTTCTCAAGGTTTTCTAACCTTTTCTTTCCACTTTTCAAGATTTGAGGGATCTAATTCTTAAGTTATATTTTGGTCTTTTCTTCCTCATATGTTCCAAAATATGTATCCTTGGGATCTATAGGCTCATTTACAAGGGATTCAATGATGTCTCTGGTTTCATCAATGTTCACCTCATATGCCAAAGGTTTCACCCATGCAATCATAGGTTTGACTACCTAATGTACACTTTATCACAGTCAACTAGGAAGCATATGTCCTTATAATCATCTACCAATCATTTAGGCATCCTAAACCTACTCTACATCCTCTCCTTGAAGTTTTCAAAATATGCATCCATGATTCCTTCAAAATTCTCACCCATTTCATCTATGAACTCATTGATATGATATAGCACTAGGGTGTCCTTCTTCCATACAACATTTCCCTTGGATGGAAATAATTTTTGCACATAAAAGAATAAATAGACCAAGATTGAACCAAACTTACATGAATTTTACTTAGAGGCTTGAATGCTCTCCATTTTCTTGCTCAATTGGATGCACTAAAGCTTGGCAAGGTCAAAAGACATGTTCTTCTTCACAACTTTATATGCCAAGTCAAATTCTTCACAAGGCAGATTGTTTGGTTGACTTGAACTATAAATCTTGTGAGATATGACATGAATGTTGAACTTGATTTCCATGTTAGTCACACTATTCAACTCCATGCCTCTGTCGTCCCATTCAACTAGGGTTAGCTTGGCTAGTTCTACACGTCCTAGGGTTTTGGTTGTCTTGGACTTCTCCAACATTGGGTAACCAATGATTCAATGGAACATCTTCTTGGTGATGGGAAATGATTGCTCAATCTAGAAGGTTATGTCGTGAACTCAACTCAATACAAACCTAATCCACTTAATTCAAAATTTCCTTGGTATATGAGTGATATGGGTCAAACCCTTAACTTCTAGATGCTTGTGTTCTAGTTTCAACACATCATTTTCACACAATGCACTATATGCCTAATCCAACTTGAAATTGCCAAATTCTTGAATTGAAAAGTGATAAAGTGATCTTACCTTATGAATAAGAAGCACCTTGGGAGAAATAGTTGAATGTGCTCCTTATGGATCCTTATCTTCAGCAGTCATGGGATAAAGCTTAGGTGGAATGCAATCTGAGCTTTTCACCAACATTTTAGAACCCTTTTTAACATTTGTACTTGAAGAGGCTACCATATTGCTTGATTGATGAAGAACTATAGATGATAACTTTGCTTGCAACAAATTTTCTCTGAATCACTTGGGGACTCAAAGAATGCTATACTATTAAATCTTTGAATTCACAGTGAAGAAATGAATCTTTGATTTCTCCTTTTTATTAGATTTTCAATTTTAGGGCCTCATTAATGCTTTGTACTTAGGTAGGTGAAGGAGGCTCGGTTAAGTCTTCAAACCTTGATTGCACCATGAAGCTCAGTTAAGACTAGTTGATCACACTCGGTTGAGTCTAACCTTGCTTAGTTAAACCTGGAGAGTAAGTTAGTTCGAACTTACAAGTCAGTTAGAACTAAGGATTCATATAGTTCTTCTATCTATCCTAGTGCATCTATTATGCTAATTTAGACTTTCTTATTTGCATGACTAGAGCTAATGTAGAATATGATTTTGTTCACAGCTCTAATGGTCTCCTTGTATGCTTATACTGAGATGATTGAATCACCCAACTCATTGCCTTGGGTGTCAATAACTTCACTATTTTGGTTTGAACTCTCTAGATATTTCATTAACCATTGCTGCTTCATTTGAGTCATGATTTTATCAGCTTTTGATTTCTTTTCATCTTCAACTATAGCTTTCTTTCATATAGTTATTTACTAGATGACCAAGTTCCTTGCATACATAGCATCTACTGGTAGGATTCATTTTCCTAGACTGAGTCTTCATATAGTTAGCTCCAATGTGTCCATACTCACCACATAGATAACATCTACACCATGTGTCACAATCCCAACCAAAGATAGCTTTAGCAAGCTATTCAATAGGATTAAATTTCTTGGTTCTGCACTCTGAAGATTTATGACCTTGTTTGTTACATGTAAAGAATTTTTCTTTAAATTTAGTTGTTTCTATGCATTCACTTGCTCTATATCCATGCTTGTTACAACTATAACATTTACCATTAAACTTTGATTTTCCATTTCTCTAACATTTGTTTGATGCATGTGCTTGGCCAAAGAAAGGGATCAAAATCCTACAGCAATGGGTTACTTAACCAAAGATTGGACATCTCAAGTGGTTATTATCCAACTCATTTGGACTCATTTAATTTATCAACCAGGGACATAAACTTGAAATGGTGTTTGTAAAATATATGCTTCAAACTTATCTCAACTTAAGAACTACTCTATGAAAATTCAAGTGCTTAAACTACGAGAAATTTATGCTAAAGTTGAGAACCAAATCTATTTTAATAAAGCATGAAAATATAGCTGAGAATTACTTCAACTACCTATGTTTCAGGAATAGTCCACTAATTATGTTATTAGTGGTTGTAGGAATAGCAGAGTCTATGTTGGTTCTATGAACTGAATATAAATCATATGCTAACTAATTAGTTCACTCCCTGTGTGGGCCCCCACAAAGAAGTTAAGTAAAATAACTCAGAGATGAAAACCTGAAATGATATTTTTATTCATAACAATAAAATGTACGTACTGATGAACAATAAGATTATATTCAATATTTAAAACCTCAGCAACTTCTTTCTATTAAAAAATGACTGACTAAAACCTAGCACCTCTGGAATACAAACTTCCAGTTATTTAAAACACAAACTAGGAACATAATTCCTAGATTCAAGACTCATCAACTACTAAAACAAATGACGGCATTGATTATAACAATAGGTGCATTAATTATGGCACCAAATAGAACAGTAATTTAGGAGCTCATGACCCCTGAATTTCCTCCACTCAAGGTTGGTCTATTAACGCAAGCAACCACTTTGACTCCCACTTGGTTGAGTTGACTTTTCTTTTATATCTGCAAAATATTAGCACCTCCAAAATAATAACATACATCAAGTCTTATTCAAAACATGTTATATAAATTAGTTTACCCTATGTCACATTGCTACGAGAGAACTACCCAACCTAGCTAAGGAAGAAAAAGCATCATTCTCACTATTTTGTAATTAAATGGCATATCTTTTCATAGCATATTCATTTTGCTCCTAAAAAGTAATTATGCACACATTTGTTTGAAATCATCATAAACATCATGTTCTTGAACATCAAAGTCTTTAGAAAGTTTGCAAACTAAACTGAAAATGAAATGACAAAATAGACCATATTCTAGTCTCATCATTCCCCCCAACTAAAACTTTGACTTGTCCTCAAGAAAACATGAAAATTTTCACCCTTGCAAACATCCTAAAATCTAAGGCAACACTTTGTCCTTTACCCCCTGTAGCAATGTTCCAATAAAAACCTTTACTCTCCCTATACCTTTCCCATCTCCATAGCTCTTCTGACATATCAAATTTCTCTAAATCTTGTTGATTAGCAAGTTATGGGGACAACAACAGTGGAGGCTAAAAAGTTAAAGGAATCCAGGGTGCTTGCTAAGTGGCCATAATAAAATTCAGCAGAGAATGAGGTTCCCTCTTCTACAGATCTTCACTCAATCCTATCCAACACCATTGATTCACCTACTTTGTTGCAGGAAGATTTGTTTCTGCCATAACTTTATATTCTCGATAGACTGTTTCCCTTAAAGGAGGAATAATCCAAATTCTGGGTTTTGAGTAAGCAATTTTCAACCAATCATAATACAGAGTTCTGGCATCCTTGGCCTTGGGCCTGAGAAAAAGTGGCATCTCATACTCTAATTCCCTGTACTAATGGGCCTAGTTTTCCCTACTAATTTCATTTTGGATCCAAGACATCAATGTCTTGAGTTTAATATCACCCACATAAGGTAGAGGGTTCCAATCTCTATTATCAATGACTACTAAATTATGTAAAAAGAGTTCACAGAGAAAATGTTTGATGGCTATAGGGGCAACATGAAAAGCTTGGAAGAATTCATGAGGAGTATTCAATGTTAAACGTTTACCCTGCATTACACAGGTCATCTAGTAATTGACAAATTGTACTTTCAAAAGGAGAACATAAACAAGAGAAGGAGAGCAACAAGACATTAATTCAGGAATCATCGTAGTGACTTTTGTAATTTTACCACTTAATTGCTCAATCTCCTTATCCTTCTTAGTTAAATCTTGAGTTTGATTGAAGATGGTTTTTTTTCTAGGTTCTCTCTCTGTTTTTCATTCTTCCCTCTCTTGAATTAACTAGTTAGATAACTATGAAATAATGCTTAACAATGAAATAGTGGAACTAGGACAGAAAGTAACATGTGTCTTGGGTGAAGGATCAATAGGATTAGTTTGTTGGGCTATGGATGCTAAAGCATCAAGTCTTTGAGAAAGAATTTGTTTAGCAACAGTATTAACTACATCAAAATTTATTCCAACATCTTCTTCATGAAATTTTTCTCTTTGAGGTGGAGGAGAATCTGAAACTCTAATAGATACACTTTCATCATTATCTAAATCTATGGAAATGATGGGTGGTTGGAAAAAGGATGTTCCTACTACTACAGGTACACATTTTTCACTTTCACCCTCTTCAATGATGATCTTATCTTTATCAAAAGAAGAGGATTGCTCTTTTTCAATAGCTACATTTTTGGACATAGGGGATTGAAAAGACACACCCTCATCAGGTTTTATTAATGATTGGATCCTTTGAGTTCTATGCCTAAAGGGTACTTCTACTGTCTTTGAAGCTGCAAGAGGTTCTGGAGATATTTCCTGTACATTCTACCTTTCCTTCTTATAAACCCTAGGAACTGCAGGAGAGCCAATATTTGGGAAATTTTTAACTTTCCTTTTACCCTTATCAAATGTTGGTCCTAACCTAGAGATAGAAGCTAGACAGGAGTGGAAATTGAAGTTCTTTGTGACCTCCTGGGTCTGGTTGAGGAAGAGCCTAGTGCTGGGTTTACAGGATTTTCCTGAGGTTCTCTTTCCTCTTCAATAGCTCTGTAGTTTGCCTAACAAGGTTTTGCACTTTCTTTTTGACAAAATCATCCCAAGATATCCCAAGTTGTTCCCTAAGGAGTTTTTCTATGATGAGCTTAATAAAACAGTGGTGTAAAACATCCTTTAGTGTTCCTTTTTTTACTACAGTAGCTCTTTTTAACAAAATATGATATATAAAATGAGGAACATTTAAAAGGGCAGTCATCATGTCTTAGGTAACTCAAAAATTTGAAATGTGTGGCATGCAAATATAAATGTCTCCCCTCACAAGTAAAATATCTCAAAATATAAGTAGCACATTCGTTAAATGGTTTTGGTAAAGATGTGCGAATTGTACCTTATTTCTGGTCTATCTGAAGCTATTAGTCTATATGCACAATAAATTGGGCTCTGGCCAAAACTAGGTCTAATGCATCTAAAAATTACTCTCCTGCCAGTGGCAATTCCATTATATCTACTACAATTTTGGGTGAAAATGGAACCCTTACTCCTCTAACTGTAGCAAAACCATCCCTTAATGTTTACAAGAATTTTAAGGCAAGCTCCTCATTCCATGCAGATAGTTTGAACATGTAATTCATCCACCCCCTGGCTTGAAATATAGGTAGGCAAACTGGGTCTCCCAAAAATGTTGTATGATTAGCTGGTTCTCTTCTTAACAAACCACCCCCCATTGTTCCTCCAGAGTGATTACAGGAGTAATTTCAAAATTGGAAAAACTTGCAACAGATGAGAAGAGAAGTGATAGTAATTGTTTTAAGAAATTGACATTTTTAGCATTTAAGATCACTTAATTCTACATTGATTACCTTAGCTGGAACTCGTACTTACCAACTTGTGAAAAGAGTGCGACATAAAGGTGATTGTCACATCACATTATTCTCTTATCATGATTTATGGAAAGGACAAAATTATATGTGGCAGCACATAAAGAATAGCATAGACATTTAATTGACATTTAATTATAACAAAAAAAATGAAATATAACACCCCTCCCCCCAACTAAATTAGGAAATAGCTCTTACAATTGCTAGTGACAAAGGTAACTAAAAATAGAACAACACATTAAAAAAATGTTGAAACTTGAGTATGCATATGGACCTGTTAAGTCGTTTTGTCATTTGATACTGTCATGCAAGTTGAAGAAGGATGAGGTGAGGTGGAAGATGAGAAAAAGTGTAGTGAGGTGGAATTATTACGGAGAAAATACTTTTACAAAGAAAGTAGTTTATTATGATGAGTGAAATGCTTTTAGAGAGAGGATGGAAAATGAGTGGGAAACTCATTTGTAGTTGTTGCAGGAATTGTAGGATCAATAGATGATTGGAATTGCTATAGGAACTCTTCATGACTAGATGGCTTATGGTAGAGTTTTAAGTAGTGTCCATTAACAAGGAGTTTGAAGTGAATAGGATCAATGATAGAGAGCTACACTACACCATTCTCAAACACAAAAATGATTTTGTATGGTCCAAGCCAACGAGTTTGGAATTTTCCCAAATTTTACTGATAACAAGAATCATACAAGAGGGCCCAATTTCCAACAAAAAACTTCTTGTCCCAGATGAACTTATCATGCCATTTCTTTCGTTGCTGTTGGATTATCTCTATATTGTGTAGGGCAGATTATGGTATTCAACTATAGTAAACTATCTTCTTTAGCCTTTGAAAAATCAACATCTAGCTCTAAAGCAATTTTTAGAGTCTTGTGTTTGAATTCTATAGGCATGGAATCAGATTTGTCATAAAGTAATTCAAATGGGGTAAATCCAGTGGTGCTCTTCAATGTAGTCTTGTAAGCCCAAATTGCTTCAAGAAGCCTAGTAACCTAGTCTCATTTGTAAATAACAACTGTTTTAGTGAGGATTGCTTCTATCTCTCTATTTGTGATTTTTGCCTGACCATTAGCTTGACAATGGTATGGGGAATATGTACCATGATGGATCATGTACTTCTTCATGAGCTCTACAATCAGGTTTAATGTGAATTGAGTTCCTTGATCCATGACAATTTCCCTAGGTATTCCAAATCTGGTGAATATGCATTCATATAGAAATTTGACTACTTTGTGATCTCATGCATGTGTCATAGCTTGTGCTTCAACCCACTTAGTTGCATAATTAGTTCATACTAAGATGTATGATTTTCCATGAGAAGAGGGCTCTATTGGACCAACAAAATTGATACCCCATTTGTCAAAAGGTGTGACTACCACTTGTGGCTGCAGGGGTATTTCATCAATTTTAGTGGGTCTTCCCATGTGTTGGCATTGATCACATCACCTTGTATACTTTGTTGCATCTTTGTGGAGAGTAGGCTAGTAGTACCTAGTTGTTAAAATCTTGTAGGTTGTTCTTTTCACTACAAAATGACCCCCACATGGTTCATCATGGCATGCCCATAAGATGTCATAAGTTTCATCTTCCCTTACACACTGGTGAATTACTTGATCTGGTCTAGTGTAGAACATCAATCCAGCTATCCATGAGAAATTGAAACTCTTTTCCACCAAGAGACGGTGCTACTTGGGTGAAAAGTGTGGTGGTGTTCTTCCTATAGCAAGGTAATTTGCTATATCTGTGAACCATGGGTTATAACTTTCTATTGAAAATAGATGCTCATCAGGAAAGCTATCATCTATGGCTATAAGATCATCAGGTACTTGAAGTCATGATAGAAAATCTACTACTACATTGGCTTGGCTTGGTTTATCTATTATCTTTACATTAAACTCCTACATGAGGAGTAGCCAATGTGTTAATCTACCAGAGATAGCATATTTATTCATCAAGTATTTTATAGCAGAGTGGTCAGTGTAGACAAAAACCTCATAGCTTGTGATATAATGCCAAAATTTATTAAGTACATACACAACAACAAGCAATTCTTTTTCAGTGACAGTATAATTCATCTCAGCACCCTGCAAATTCTTATTAATATAATAAATGGGATGCTCAACAATACCTTCTTTTTGTCTAAGAACTACCCCTAAAGTAGTGTCAGATGCATTAGTATGAATGTGGAAGGGTAGCTTCCAATTAGGTCCTCTAAGAATAGGTGTTGTTGTCAAAACATCCTTCAATTGCTGGAATGTTGCTTCATAGTCTTTTGTCCACTCAAATTCAACTTGCTTCTTAAGTAGGTTATACAAAGGAGCAGCAAGCTTATTGTAATCTTTGATAAATCTTTGGTAGTATCTGGCATGTCTAAGAAAGCTTCTAATATCAATTTTATTGGATGGGGTTGGTAAATTAGTAACAACAGTAATCTTTGCAGGATCCACTTGAATTCCAAAAGAGGAAAGGTAGTGCCCAAGAACAACTCCTTCTTCCATCATGAAATAAAACTTCTCATCGATAAGAGAAAGGTTGTATTCTTGACACCTTTTTAACACCTTCTCCAAATTGGCATGAGCTTGTTCAAATGTGTCACCATAAGTGGTGAGATCATCCATATAGATCTCAACACAATCAGTAGCTATGTCAGAAAATATGCTAAGTACCGCTCATTGAAAAGTTGTAGGTGAATTACATAAGGTAAGACAGAGTAAGAAAATGTTCCCGATGGTTAGGTGAATGTTGTCTTATCCTAATCTTTTGGAGAGATCTGGATTTGATTATAGCCACTAAAACTATCTAGAAATGAGAAATATCTTTTTCTTGTCAAGTTATCCAGTACTTGACCAATGAATGGCAGAGGGAAGTGATCCTTTTTAGTGGTTTTATTAAGCTCCCTATAGTCTACACATACTCTCCATTTCCCCCCCTTTTTTGGAACAATAACTAAAGGTGACACCAACTAGCTATCAGAAATAAGATAAATAAATATAGCTTTAAGAAGTTTTTGTAACTCTACTTTGACTATATCTTTTAATGTTGGGTTTAGCCTCCTATGGGGTTATCTCACTGGCTTACATTTTGAGTTGATAAATATCCTATGTATACAAAGACTAGGATCTAAACCCTTCATGTTAGTATAGTCCCATGAAAAGGCTTGTTGACTACCTTGCAATAGTTTAATGATACTTGTCATCTAGGATGCAGTAAGTTCATTATTGTTATTCAACTCTTTTCTTGCAGCAATCTCTACTTTATTTACCTTGTCCATCATTAAAATCTCTGCTATTGATGGAGATTCAATTTCATGAGGTAATAATGTACGAAGGTAATCAGGTGCTACAGGAGATTGAGGTGCATCACATTTAGGCAACACAACTTGCAAGGAGCTAGCAGGATTTTCAGAAGTAGACTCCTCAAAATCATACTAATTAGTAAGGATTGCTACCAGTTTATCATCTTCTTCCTAGGATACAAAAAATGGGTTTCTTTTTAACATCATGAGCTATTGAATAGAATTAACTTCTAGAGGATCATCACCAAGGTCTGCCCAAAAAACTTGGTCAGGATCTAGTTGAGGTTGTGTAGGAGAGTACAGAGTAATATTTTTAGTGTCGGTACCATCTGATATTGTCATTTTTCCTAATCCACATGCAATGCATGCATCTGCAGTGGCCAACCATGGTCTTCCTACGATTAATGGATATCCTCCAAGGGTGCCTTTTGGTGACAACACAACAAAGTTTGAAGGAAAATCTAAGGAATCCAAGGTTACAATGATATCTTCTATCACACCATCAGGTTTGACAGTTGAATTTTTTGCTAACTAAAGTATTGTAGGAGTGTCCCTTAATCCAATAATGTTAAGTCTTAACAAGACTTCTTTGGTCATTACATTAATTGATCCTCCTAAATCAATCAAAACATTATGAATTTGGATGCCATTTATATGTATGGTAACAATAGGACTTCCTTGATCAAAATATTTAGGTGTCAGGGTTTTGCTCAACATTAAATCAAAAAGATGTCCCAACACATGGACAATAAGAGGATCCTTTCTATTTCTAGCAAACTACTTGACACATGCTTCCTTTAAAGTTTTACTGTAAAGGGGAATCTTCTTAAGTGCAGCCAATAAGGGAATCTATATAGTCATTTGCTTAAGTTGGTCTAGGAGATCAGTTGCTATAGGATTTGCTTTAGATGGAGCTGCAGGAACTAACCTTTGTGGAAATGGAGGAGTAGGTACTTACATAGATGAGGAAATTGGAACATCAACTGGTTGACTTACTAGAACATTTTTAGTATTAGCGACCTCAGTTATTATAGGTCCTTTAGTGTAGGCAACTTAGTTCCATACCTAAGATGAATATCATTGATCTGCAAAGAATAAGCCTACTACTTATTGTTGGGATTTGGTGTTGGTTGAGTAGGAAGTTGTGGTTGCTTTTGTGGGCTAGCATTGGCTATCAGAGGCAGAGGCATCAAGGATTGTTATTGAGGCAAAGGCATCAAGGCTTGCTGCTGAGGTGATTGGCTAGGCCCCCACTGAGGTGGTTGCTGCCAATTCCCTTGATACAAAGGTTGTTGATTAAGGCCCCACTAAGGATACTAGTTATTTTTTTGAGGACATTGAGTATTTTTCTGGGAATACTAAGGTGGTTGATGGTAGACTTGATTACATTGAGGTTGTTGGTTGGGACAATTATTGTTCCAATTCTGTCCTTGAGGGACAGAATTTTGGGGAAGATTGCCTTGCCACTTATTACTATTATAACCAAAATTATTTAGAGGATCTTGAGGCATACCTTGTCTCTAAGCCCATGGTCATCTTTAAGCAACATAAGTCACTTCTCTTGTATCCTCATTAATTGCTTTGAACTCAGTGGGCATTGGTTGTGCATTCACTATAGCAATGGTCTTGCATTTGTAGTTATTCTTCCTTTCTTTGCAACAAAAGCAAAATTCAATCAGCATAGCATTAGCTTCATCCTTTTCCCTTCGGGCTTGCATGGTATCTAATTGAGTAGTGACATCATTAATGATATCTTGCTTGAATTCAGATAGCAGATTAGATAACTCCATCTTTGATACTCCTAACCCACCATTAGTCTTATGTGGTAGGCTCCTTAGTCCTCTACCTTTCTTCACAGTAGCCCTTGAATAGTTTTGACATATCTCCTTGATATCATTCCAAGTTTTTTGTGTAACATCTCCTCCAACCATTAGGTCCAGGGCTTCCATGCTTTCTTCTTACACACCTCTCAGAAAAAAGATGCTTTTTAGATTCTTCATTTAGGTTATGTTGTGTATTTTGCTACACATTAAACAAGAATCTAGAAACATAGTCTTCCAAGGTTTCACCCTCCTTCTATGACATTTTAAAAATGTCACCCCCCTTATATCTTGACCTCTACAATATTCTTTATATTTTTGAAGAAACAAATATCTCATTTCAGTCATATTTGCTATAGCATTTGCACCCAACCCCATGAACCATCGAAGAGCTTCCTCCTTCAAAGTAGAGGGAAACAATTTCAACTTATGGGCATCGATTGTGTAGTCATAGCTCCTATAGAGAATGTCAAATTCAAAGAGAAAGGTTTTAGGGTCTTATGTAATAAGGCCATAGAATTTTGGAAGTGCAGCAGTAGGTATGTTCTTCAAATTTTGGTTCCCTTGTTGAGGTGGGATAGGAAAAGGAAAGGTAGGCACAACCATTCTTGGAGGAAGAGGTGTTGCTTGATATATAACAATGGCTAGTGGATTATCTTGATATTTAAGCTCATGAAAAAGTTCATTCAAGTGGAGTGATTCTTCTAATTCAATGCCAATCTTAGCAAATGGATTTTCAAAGGGTTTGTCTTCACCGTTCTCTCCTTGGGGTTCATCTAGTTCAGGTTGAAAATCATTGAATGGTTCTTTCTGATTATCACGAGGAAGGAATCTCCCTAAGTGGTCTCTTCTTCTATGCATAACATGCTTCTTTACTACTAAACTCTATTCTACAAGGAATAGAAATACAACTAGAAAGACTAGTTTGAATTAACACCATCCCCAGCAACGGTGCCAAAAATGCTTGGCCAAAGAAAGGGATCAAAATCCTATAGCAATGGACTGCTAAACCCAAGATTGCACATCTCAAGTGGTTCATATCGAACTCATTTGGACTCATTTAATTTTTCAACCAGGGACGTAAACTTGAAATGGTGTTTACAAAATAAATGCTTCAAACTTATCTCAACTTAAGAACTACTCTATGAAAATTCAAGTGCTTAAACTACAAGAAATTTATGCTAAAGCTAAGAACCAAATCTATTTTAATAAAGCATGAAATTATAGCTGAGAATTTACTTCAACTGCCTATGTTGTAGAAATAATCCACTAATTCTATTATTAGCAATTGCAGGAACAACAAAGTCTTCTTTGGTTCTACGAAATGAATATAAATCATATGCTAACTAATTAGTTCACTCCCTATATGGACCCCCATACAGAAGTGACGTAAAATAACTCAGAGATAAAAACCTAAAATGATATTTTTATTCATAACAATAAAACATACATACTGATGAACAACAAGATTATATTCAGCACTTAAAAACTCAACAACTCTTTCTTTCTATTGAAAAATGACTAAGTAAAACCTATCACCTCTGGAACACAGACTTCCAGTTATTTAAAAAAAAAACTAGGAACATAATTCCTAGATTCAAGACTCATCAACTACCAAAACAAATGGTGGCATTGATTATTACAACAGGTGCATTAATTCTAGCACCAAATAGAATTGTTAAACCCAAGATTGCACATCTCAAGTGGTTCATATCGAACTCATTTGGACTCATTTAATTTTTCAACCAGGGACGTAAACTTGAAATGGTGTTTACAAAATAAATGCTTCAAACTTATCTCAACTTAAGAACTACTCTATGAAAATTCAAGTGCTTAAACTACAAGAAATTTATGCTAAAGCTAAGAACCAAATCTATTTTAATAAAGCATGAAATTATAGCTGAGAATTTACTTCAACTGCCTATGTTGTAGAAATAATCCACTAATTCTATTATTAGCAATTGCAGGAACAACAAAGTCTTCTTTGGTTCTACGAAATGAATATAAATCCTATGCTAACTAATTAGTTCACTCCCTATATGGACCCCCATACAGAAGTGACATAAAATAACTCAGAGATAAAAACCTAAAATGATCTTTTTATTCATAACAATAAAACGTACATACTGATGAACAACAAGATTATATTCAGCACTTAAAAACTCAACAACTCTTTCTTTCTATTGAAAAATGACTAAGTAAAACCTATCACCTCTGGAACACAGACTTCCAGTTATTTAAAACAAAAACTAGGAACATAATTCCTAGATTCAAGACTCATCAACTACCAAAACAAATGGTGGCATTGATTATTACAACAGGTGCATTAATTCTAGCACCAAATAGAATTGCTAAACCCAAGATTGCACATCTCAAGTGGTTCATATCGAACTCATTTGGACTCATTTAATTTTTCAACCAGGGATGTAAACTTGAAATGGTGTTTACAAAATAAATGCTTCAAACTTATCTCAACTTAAGAACTACTCTATGAAAATTCAACTGCTTAAACTACAAGAAATTTATGCTAAAGCTAAGAACCAAATCTATTTTAATAAAGCATGAAAATATAGCTGAGAATTACTTCAACTGCCTATGTTGCAGAAACAATCCACTAATTCTATTATTAGCAGTTGCAGGAACAACAAAGTCTTCTTTGGTTCTACGAAATGAATATAAATCCTATGCTAACTAATTAGTTCACTCCCTATACAGACCCCCATACAGAAGTGATGTAAAATAACTCAGAGATGAAAACCTAAAATGATCTTTTTATTCATAACAATAAAACGTACATACTGATGAACAACAAGATTATATCAGCACTTAAAAACTCAGCAACTCTTTCTTTCTATTGAAAAATGACTAATTAAAACCTAGCACCTCTGGAACATAGACTTCCAGTTATTTAAAACAAAAACTAGGAACATAATTCCTAGATTCAAGACTCATCAACTACCAAAACAAATGGTGGCATTGATTATTACAACAGGTGCATTAATTTTGGCACCAAATAGAACTACTAAACCCAAGATTGTACATCTCAATTGGTTCATATCAAACTCATTTGGACTCATTTAATTTTTCAACCAAGGACGTAAACTTGAAATGGTGTTTACAAAATAAATGCTTCAAACTTATCTCAACTTAAGAACTACTCTATGAAAATTCAACTGCTTAAACTACAAGAAATTTATGCTAAAGCTAAGAACCAAATCTATTTTAATAAAGCATGAAAATATAGCTGAGAATTACTTCAACTGCCTATGTTGCAGAAACAATCCACTAATTCTATTATTAGCAGTTGCAGGAACAACAAAGTCTTCTTTGGTTCTACGAAATGAATATAAATCCTATGCTAACTAATTAGTTCACTCCCTATACGGACCCCCATACAGAAGTGATGTAAAATAACTTAGAGATGAAAACCTAAAATGATCTTTTTATTCATAACAATAAAACGTACATACTGATGAACAACAAGATTATATTCAGCACTTAAAAACTCAACAACTCTTTCTTTCTATTCAAAAATGACTAAGTAAAACCTAGCACCTCTGGAACACAGACTTCCAGTTATTTAAAACACAAACTAGGAACATAATTCCTAGATTCAAGACTCATCAACTACCAAAACAAATGGTGGCATTGATTATTACAACAGGTGCATTAATTCTGGCACCAAATAGAACAGTAATTTAGGAGCTCATGACCCTTGAATTTCCTCCGCTTAAGGCTGGTCTATTAACGTGAGCAATCTCTTTGACTCCCACTTGGTTGAGTTGACTTTACTTTTGCATCTGTAAAATATTAGAGCCTCTAAAACAATAACATACATCAAGACTTATTCAAAACATGTTATCTAAATTAGTTTACCCTATGTCACATTGCTGCAACGGAACTACCCATCCTAGCTAAGGAAGGAAAAGCATCATTCTCACTATTTTGTAATTAAATGAGATATCTTTTCACAGCATATTTATTTTGATCCTGAAAAGTAATTATGCATACATTTTTCTTAAATCATCATAAACATTATGTTCTTGAACATCAAAGTCTTTAGAAAGTTTGCAAATTAAACTAAAAATAAAATGAAAAAATAGACCATATTCTGGTCTTATCGGTATGTCCCAACTTTTCACAATGATTACATATAGGTATTTTTTTGTTTTGAGCTCCTTGTTGTGATGATTTTCCTCATTTAATGTAGCTCAATCTGACTTTCCCTTTGTGTCTTTTGTCTTCTTTTTCCATATCTTTGTCATTGTCAGCTTTTTTATTTTGTTCCATGACTTCACGTATCCTGACTGAATGAATCTCTGGTTCTCTTCTCAAATTTTTGACTTCTTCTTACAGAATGAGGTTCCTTCCAAGTAGATCTTTTGTAGCTACATCTACTTCATTTGAACTTATTTTTCTGCAAATATCTTCATTTCCTTCTTCTATGTATAGATTGTCATTCATCTGTACTACCAATTATTTTCTTCTTTTCAAGGATTAAAAGAGTTGATTCTTCAGTTTCTTGATTTGTTCCATGGCCACATGTAGATCCAACTTTTCATTTTTAATGGATTTATCTAGCTTGTATACTTCCATTGTCTCTAATCTTTGCTCTCGAGCTGTTAAATTTTTGACAAGAGAACCTTCTGATACCAACTATTGGAAATGCAATGCAAGCTAGGTGACTGATAGAGGGGTGAATCAAGAACTACTTAAATCTTCTTTCTCTTAATCCACTTTATTATATTATCTAATCTACTTGCAGGGTAAAAGCACAAACCTGTGTCACCTTTTATAAAGGAGAAGTGATATCAGAATTTAAAGTCTTAAACTTTAACGAAATAAAAGTGGCATTTGTGCTTAGAATTTGAAGATGATGTAAACTAATGAAATGTGTAAAATTGGATGAAGTTTATGTATATAATTTTTTTTTAAAAAATTGAGTGAAAATTTTATTTATTTTTGAATTTTTTAAGTGTATTTTTTAATTTTTTAAAAATACTAAAAATATAGAGTTTTTTTCCCGTCAAACAAATATATGAAAATGTTCATATTTTGGTTTGATTTTGGAATATGTTAGAGTTAACATGTATACCTAGTGCGCCGAAAAAGAAAAATTAAAATTTGGCTAATATTTTTGAAGTTATAACTGGTCAAAGTCAAAGTTATCAGAAATCGACAATTTTTTTCTCCTGTCAAACTTTTTCCATCAAATCTACATATTTTTTAAAACAAATTACATATTCTTGAAGAAGACTCTCTCCTCTAGTGCTACATAAATTTTTTTAAATTTTTTAACATGATTTACTATTTTTTTCTTATTTTTGAATAGACATCTTCCTGAATCTTAAGATACCTACTTGTAATATTTTCAAATTATAACATATTATTCATGATCAAAATTTTAAAAAAATTATACGATCATAATCGTGACTTCGAGAACTACAAAAGTATATTTTTAGTTTTTAAAAAAACTTCAATTTAGTAGGTCAAATTGGCCTTCAAAGTGAGATGTTTATAGAAGTTTTGATTTTTGCTTGTTTGGCTGCCACATAGGCTGCCACATAGACTGTTTCGGCCATAACAGTTTCGACCGGAACAATTCCGACCAAAACTGTTTCGACCAAAACGCTTGTCAGCAGAATAAATCGCCAGCAGTTAATGTGACTATTTGATATTTAAAAAAAAAAAATTTCCTTTTTAAAAAAATTAAATATATAGGGACAACGAAAATTGGAAGAGGGTTTTCAAAAGACAATTATTTTGAAGCAATTTTCAACAACTGTTCTGCGGATTTAATCAATATTGCAAAGGATCGAATATTTTGAAGGTGCTTTTTTTCTCCTCTAATTATTTTTATTTTTATGTATTATATATTGAACCATTAGCTGATATTTAGTGAAATCTAAATTTATTTATTTTTCTTTCTATAGATTGAAATATTCAATGGTAGTAAAAGGAAAAGATCAAGGAAATATGATAGAAAAAGAGATGACAAAATGAAAGGCCATACAAAACATGATCAAAACCAACCTACTGAAATTCCTGAACATGATGAGATGCATGAAGAAAATGAAAGTAATGAAGAGGAAGAAATTGGTAGTTCTATTGATAGAGACAAATTAGAAAGCATAAAAAATTTGATGGATTTCGATGAAGAACTACTTTTTAACCAAATTCCATCTAAAGATATGATAAATGATAACACTATCAGAAAGCATTGTCAGAACATGTGGGATGAATATTTCAAGGATAAAAGTATATTTGGATAGGCACAATTATTTGTCAAGTTATTTAGGAGAAAAGATATGAGACCTGTTTTAGAGTTGTTGGGTGTTGATAACAGGAAAAGCCATGCCCATAATATTAATAAAACAATAGTTGAAAACTTGCAAAATGCTTATAACAAAATTGACAACACAACTCAAGGAGGTGATTTGAGTAATGCACGCAGAGCATTGATGACTACTATATCTAGTAGAAAATTGACACATAGAAAATAGGTACGTGCAATTTCTGATGTACTACATATATCTAGAAGAACTGTCCAGAGATACATCAAGAGGAGAAATATGCTAGATGATAACATTGAGAATAACTGGATGAATATTTGTAGAGTTCCTCGAAAAGACAGGATTTCTGAAGAAGTAAAAAGACAAGTTATTGAATTTTGGACGACACATTCTCGTGTTTCTTCTAACAAGCATGATACTATACAAATTAAAGATCAAGAAATAGGGGCCAAAATTGAACATCCAAAACATTTCATAGATATAACTCAAAGTGAACTTTTTGAAGCATTCAAACAAGAATTTTCAAATGTCAGAGAATGTTTGAGAGTTTACGTTCTTCCTTTGTACTCATAAATAAGATGTGTGGAACTTGTTGTTGTAGAAATCATGTTGAATTTGGTCTACACTTGCAATCATTTAAAAAAGTTATGGCAATACTTGATCCTAATTTGGTCATCCCTAGCAGTACAACACAATTTGTGAGGTCCATATTATGTGATAAATTAGAAGATTCAGATGAATTCAAAGTGCAATGCATCAAAAATCAGTGTGAAGATTGTGCAGATTTATACAAATTTTCTAAAATTATGCAAGTTGAGAATATTAATGAATCCACACCAGTTTCATGGATGAGATATGAATATGAGACATACCAAAATAATAGAGGAGATGAATCCATAAAAATTGTATTGAAGGAGAATGAATTGCATTATGATGAGTTCATGGCCAAGTTCCATCCATTGATATATCCACATATCCAACATTTTCATGGTGCACGATGGCAAGTGAAACAGTTTCGTGATTCCAAAAATTGTTTTCCACCTGGTTGTATACTTTCAGTTGTAAATTTTTCTGAGAATTATACATTTGCACCTCATATAGAGCTCCAAAGCCAATATTATCATTCTGAACAAGTTGCAATATTTGTGCAAGTGATCTATAGACATGCACAATTTGAGGTGGATCAGATAGAAAGATTGGATGAAAATGAATGCATCATCATCAAAGAGGTTCATTTCTATATTAGTGATGATAGAGTTCATGATAGGAGTTATGTGGCTCATTGTTTTGTGATGTTCTCTAAAGATCTTAGAAATCATGGAATAAATGTTTCAGAGCATTGGATTTGGTCTGATGGATGTGTAGGTTAGTATACACGAAATAGTTACACATTTATTTAACTTTATTTTAACTTATATTTATTTGGACATGTCTATTTCTATTTGATATATGTACATGGATAATTGTAGATACTTATCATGTTTCATGTTCACAGGACAATTCAAATCTGCAAAAGCATTTAATTGGTTAGCAATGCAACATGCTAGAACCAATGTTAGGTTTTTATGGAATTTTTTTGAAAGTGGACACGAAAAAGGGGAGCATGATGGAGTAGGAGCATGTATAAAATGTGCACTTTGATAACATGAACTTGCAGGTAAATATATGCATTTTTAAAATGTGCATGTTTAATACTCCAATAGCATATATTTTAAATTTTATATATACATGCATATTGTACGTACATACAGGGAATAGGATAGAGAGCGCAAATCAAATTGTTGAATGGTGCAAAGTTCATTTTGCTACTCGAGATACTGAATACAATAAGCGTTACTTTTGGGAGGTGAAAGGTGAACTAAGTTATATTTATTTTTAATGTATTTTTCAAATCAAGTTGAGTTTTTAATTAAATATTTATTTTGAAATATGACAATTATTTTTTGTATTTGTAACAGATATAGATCGATCTAATCCTTACAATTGTCAAACGATTCCTAGAATTAGAAGTTTACATCAAGTGATGACTACAGGAAACCATAAACCTCCAGTAATTAAAGTAAGAGAGAAAACATGTTTTTGTGATGACTACATTAAGGAAAATCTAGTGAGTGCATGTGAAAATATTGGGAATGGATATGTTTCACATTGGGATTTGAAGGAGATAGTTAGAAAGCCTCCTTTTGAAGATGTTGACATTGACATTGACATTCATGATCATGTATATTCAGCTGATTATGAGCGCATTTTTTATTTAGTTATGGCAGGTTTGTGTGCATATATACATATACATAAATTAATATACATGTATATTTGTTTTTAAATTAATTTATATTTATCTTTTTATATACATGTAGGAGATATTTTTGCAGTTCAAGCCTTACCAGATAATGCGAAAAATGTGGACTATTATCTTTTAAGATGCACAAAAGCAAAACACAAGTTGCTAAAAGGAACTATAGATGCTGATGAACAGTCATATCCAATTGGATCAGTTGTTATTGAAGGAACATATTAACAACAAACAAGGGTAATTGATAGTGGTATTGAATTTATTGAATACAAGCCTGGAGAAAAGGTTTTACACTTCAGTAACCATGTTATAGCAACCAAATTACAATTTGAAGCAGTACAAAGAAAAGGATGTCGTGGAAATCAAAAGTGGAAATTGCCTATTGAAGAACATGAAAAACTTCTAGAGATAATAAAAAGTAGAGAGGATCCTAACAATACATTGTTTGTGGAGCTCTAGTTTACCTATGTACTTATTGTGGAGCTCTAGTTGAGTTATGCCTGTATAGCTCTTATACTTTCATATTTAATATTGACAGGATATTTGTTTTATAAATTTTTGTACATTGGATCATTTATCTTGGATATTCAAAATTAGACATGTATTGTTATTTTTATTTAAATTCGACATGTATATCTCATTTAAGACCAGGTCTCTTAGGACCTCCCCTTAAGACAACCCCTTTAGTATTTGTATGTATTTATATGTACATTGTTTATGTTTTCTTACATATGATTGTTAATGTTGTTATGTATTTATGTACATATAATCTTTATATGTTCTTATATGATACATTCTTTATGTTTGTATATAATCGTTATGTTCTTGCATGTATTAACTTTTACTAATTAAATGTTGTAACATGCATTCTTTAGGTCATACTCTTTATATGTTCTTACATGTATATGTTTTATGAACTATGTTCCATATTACATACATTATATTTTATTAATTAAATGATGTTAATTATAGTTAATTAAGAATGTATGTCATTAAATAGAGTTAATTACGTCATTAAATAGAGTTATTTATTAAGACATTAAATATAGTTAATTATAGTTAATTAAGGCATGTCATTAAATAGAGTTAATTAAGTCATTAAATAGAGTTAATTATTAAGACATTAAATATAATTAAATTAAATATAGTTAATTATAGTTAATTAGATTAAATATAGTTAGTTATAGTTAATTAGGTTAAATATAGTTAATTATAGTTAATTAAGGCATGTCATTAAATATAGTTAATACATGATCTACATTAAATATAATTAGACTAAATATAGTTAATTAAGACATGTCATTAAATATATGTTATATTGTTATGTACATCGACCATTAAAATTATATAGTTAATTACACTTAGATTAAGGCATTAAGATGAATAACTATACATATACATGTAAACTTGAATATTGAAAACATGAATAACATATAGAAACATGTGCATAACACATACATAAGTTACATAAAAGATGAAGACATCAAAAGATCAATAAAATAGACGTGTACATTAAAAGATCAATAACATACATGTGCATATATCTGGAGAATATAATGTACCCATATCAAATGTATAAAAATAGATCATGTATCAAATGTCTAGAAATAACATTTATAAAACATCAAAAACTCCATATAAACATGTATCTGAAAATAACATATAAAACATCATTTAGTGTCCATGATATAAACACATATCTAGAAATAACATATAAAACATCAAAGTGTCCATATAAACCATGTATCTGAAAATAACATATAAGACATCAAAGTGTCTAGATATAAAATGTATGCATATGGAAATAACATATAAAACATCAAACTATCCATATAAATATGTATCTAGACATAACATGTGTGTAATAAAATAAAAGGCCACATATGATCTAATCAGCTACATCCCCCCTCCTGATCCTGGGCCTTGTCCCCAAAAGGGTCTATCAGCTGCATCTGAACCCTGTGTCAAATGATAACTTGAACCATTTAATTATGTGTATAGACAAATTATATCAAGATCTACATGTTTATAAATCAAATATATATATATTTAAATTGTAACATACCTAGGACTCATGACGTGTAGGATCTGTCAGTGTCTGCAGATCAACAAAACATAACATACTATCACTCAAACCCTATAACACATACACAAACACACACATATACATTAATTTAAAAATATAGACATATTATTTACTATAATAAAAATAAATCTAAACATATAGAGATATTTACCGTAGCATTATGTAATGCTCTGCCGATCTAACTGATATCTGAATCATGTAATGAAAAAATAGTATTAGCATCCAAGTCAATAGTGCGGCCCTGATCTGAAAGCATGGAAGTAAATAGACCAGGCTATATGGCACTAAGATCCTGAGTAGGGGGGGTGTTGTAGGTTCCTAAGTAGCTGGGGCTGGTGCTGTAGCCTGGGCCTATGTAGCAGTAGGAGTAGTAGAAGGTGCAGGAATGTCCTCCTGCCTCTGTGAATCCTTTGGGATTGTTGTACGTGACAAAATATGTCTAATCTGAGAGCTCATGTCATGAAGTGGAATCCCTAAGAGTGTAGATAATGCTTGATATGCATCTAAAAGATCAGATGCTAAATATGATGCCAAACGATGCAATGCATCCACCTCAAAGACTGTAGAAATGTCTACAGGAGAAGGTATGTCTGCAACTCCATAATCATCATCAACATGTGTGCTAAATGATGCAACTATGGGAGCGGTACCTCGAGACTGTAGCATATATCTACCACATCGATCAGAAGAAATCTCGTATAACTGTGTGGCGACGGTGGTGATGCTCAAAAAAATCTGTGTCCTAATTGTGTCATCAGGAACACTCTCACCTGTAGTAGCCATCTGTGGACCTCTCGGCATAACCAAAAGGTTTGGACCCACCATTGCCCATTTGTTAATGGACCCAGGAGTGTCCACGGGTCTAAATATGTCAGAAAGTCTCCCCTGACCCTGCCCAACATACCCTAGATAATCTGTATAGTCAACATCATAGTGTAAATGAAATTCTGCAAACAATTGTTTGCAGAAATATAGGGGAAACTCATCCTTCTCTGGCCATCTATGATGAGTATCCAACCAATGAGGATACATCAATGGTGTGACGAGTGGATCAGTACACTTCGTCGCAAAGTAGCCTCTGACTCTGCGACGATCTGCATAAGATGGAACATGGATTTCACCATGCCGGTGGAAACCTCAATGTCAATCTGTGTGTACTTCACAGTGCCAGTGACACTGTGAGATAAAGAAGAATAAAATGTCTCAATGCTCATATCATCAAAAGGGTTGTATGATTCAACTGTCTGAATCATACGAAATAACTCCTCTCACATCGTTGTGACCTTCTCCCTATTAGGGAGGGTGGTAGAAGAGGAAAGTGAGGTATCCAAAACCTGCATAGCACGAGATAATCTCGCAACTGTATCTCTAAATAACTGTTGTCTATCATGAGTGGAGGAGATCGATCTACGTGCTATACCAGACTCAGCACTCTAAACCCCACCACGAACACTAGCATCCCCTGAGGATGCAGGAGCACGATCCCCAGAACCGGATGCCATAATGTATATATGAAAATAAATATGAGGATATGAATGTGAAGCTACAAGAGTGATAAATATCTAGAGATCGGCACATGCATATATATATATATATATATAAACATACCAGTGTATTTAAATTAAAATAATTAAAAGTTAAATTTAATTTGAAACACATGTACATATAAATACACAACATTAAATGTATGGTGCTAAATTCAATCATGTAACATACATATGTATTTTAAAACAAATTATCTTAGAGACCATATCTAATGTACATTGTAATGTGCTCATGCAAATGTGAAAAATAAATATTCGTACATGTACATGTATATGCAATAAAAATAAAATAAAATTTCTTGATTAAATGATAACTAAGTGTACACATGTATACATGCAATAAAAAAATATAATTCTTGACTAAAATCTAGATTTTTATGTAAATGCTTTGATGATTATGGGGAGTGTAGATGAGAGTTAGGACATAGGGATAGAAAAATTTGTTACTAGATAAGTAAATGAGTTTAGTTAGCAAATGTTAGTTTAAAATTTAGAACTCATGACTTAATTTAGTAGTTTGAATTAGAGTTAAGAATGTTAATAAAGTAAATGGGATATAGTTTTATTAAGGTTGATAGTAAGGTCAGTCTATTATGTGCTAGTAAACATATGAATACCTATTACAACCTATAACAAACGTAATGACCTAGTAGGAGTCCTTAGGTCCCCTTAACATATATATGGATAAAAATACCTAGAAATGTATCATAAGAGGTCGTTATGTGTCATTTGGTAATGTAAGAATCATCATTACCTAATAAGACCTATTATATCCTAATAATACATATTAAGACTTATTAGAACCTATAAAAAATAGTATGACATATTACGACTCCTATGTCCCCTTAAGACACACATGTATGGATAACGTATTGAAAAATGCAATTGACATAAGTGATCTTAATGTGTTGTTTGGTAATGTAAGACTCATTATTACTTGACAATACCTATTATGTGCTAGTAAACATATGAATACCTATTACAACCTATAACAGACATAATGACCTAGTAGGAGTCTCTAGGTCCCCTTAACATATATATGGATAAAAATACCTATAAATGTATCATGAGGTCGTTATGTGTCATTTGTTAATGTAAGAATCATCATTACCTAATAAGACCTATTATATCCTAATAATACACATTAAGACTTATTAGAACCTATAAAAAATAGTATGACCTATTACGACTCCTTTGTCCCCTTAAGACATAGATGCATGGATAACGTACCTAAAAACATATCATTTAATTGATCTTAATGTGTTGTTTGGTAATGTAAGACTCATTATTACCTAACAATAACTAGTTGTTAAAATGAACATCATCAATATCTAAGTGTGGTTCATTCAGTTAGTAGAGGGCCTATGTTATGGTTAGAATGTGGTATGGGTTATGATTGTAGTTAATATAGGGTTATGTTAGAAGGTGTATTTAATGTCAAAATTAATTTCACCATAAGATATTATTGTTTCACTTCTAGATCCATCAGGTTATGTTAGAAACTGAATAATGTCCCCTAAAGGTTTGCTACATTTTTTACTAATGTTTTTCTACATGTTTACCTCATGTTTTTCTATATTTTTTAACTAATTTTTTTGACATTTTAACCTAATGTTTTTCTATATTTTAACCTAATGTTTTTCCTAATGTTTTTCTACACTTTTAACTAATGTTTTTCTACGTTTTTATCTCATGTTTAACTACATTTTTGCTAAAAAATTAATTTAAATACCATTCTAAAACAATCTAAAATAATTTAAATAATTTAAACATATTAAAAAATAAACAATTTTAAGCATTTCACTCACAAAATAGGTCAAAAACAACTACTTTAAGTACAATTAACATCTATTAATCAAAAAATACGTTTAAAAACTATTAAAAAATGGGGAGGAAAAAACCACTAACCAGTTACGGCCGAAACAGTTGACCCGCTCTCCAAAAATCTAGGAACTGCAATAGTGACAATAATAGCCGCCGCCAGAGGTTTGCGGCAATTTTATTACGGGTTTGGGTTTCGGCTATAACTATTTCGGCCGAACAGGTTTCGGTCAGAATGGTACGAGCCACGTAAGCGCATGAAATTGCCACATATGTTCAGTCGGAGCCATTACAGTCGAAACTGTTCTGGCTGAAAGTCTTCCAGCCAAAACGGGCAAAGATATCACAAAGGGTGACACAGGTTTGTGCTTTTACCCTACATGCATGGAACATAAATCAATACAGTAACACCATAACACAATATTTGGTAACCCAAAAACCCTCCAAGTAGAAGGTAAAGCCAGGGTGGGGATGACACCCACAATGCTTCACTACCACAGTAATAAGGTTGGCTTGTTAGGGCTTACAATTTATCACTTTCGATGATCTACTCAGTTAAGAGTAAGTAGGACTGTTAAGTCCACCTTGTGAATAGATTTATACAATACAATTAAGTATGTACTCTATTAGGATTGTTAGGTCCCCCTGTTAAAGGATTTGGGATTGATGCACTTGTTAGGATGAATCTAGTGGATTGATCTCTTCTATGCAATTTTTTTTTTGCTAATGAAGATCCTTTGAAGTAAACTAATTACTTGACTATGGTAGATGAGTCTCTACCTTTCCTTGATACTACTTGTAGCCTTCTAAATACTCTGCTCTTTCACATTCACTTGTATGCAATGTTCTTCAAATCATAGTACATCATTTGGATAATCAAAGTAACTTATATTTTTATCCATCCAAATAATTACATTAACAAGTTGTCTACAACTTCAATAGTTTCAAAACAATTACCAAGACATCAGTCCAATAGCTTACTCGGGTAATACTGCACACTTGGGCAACACTATCACCTTGGCTAACTTTGGCACTTGATTGATACTGGATTCTCGGTCCATACTAATCACTCAAAAAACTTAGTTGGCTTGGTTCACAATTTTCTTCCTACTTGGTTCTCATTCTAAAACAATAATACTAACCTAACTCGGCTTACACTAGAGCTCAGTAGATACTATCAAATCAGCTGACAATAACACATGGTTGACATTGTTCACTACTTACTTGGTTAATGCTATTAACTTGGTTCACACATGAGCTCAGTTAACACTTCTATATGATAGCTTGGTCACTATTGACTTCTCATAATGACTAAGCATTTTGGTACTAATTGAAAATATGTTATACCATAAGGTCTACAATATATAAGAGGAGTAATTGAGAGAAAATGGGTGAATCAGTTATCACAAAAATAACTCCAAGTCCCCTAGATGTCAAAACAAACTTCTCACAAATCCAAAGCCTTGCACTGCTTAGTTAAAACTAGATATACATTGTAACTTGGTTAATAAAGAAGTTTTAAGATATTAATGTGTATTAACCTTTAGTAACTTAGTTGTAGAAACATAAAGCATTAAGAAAATAGCATGAACACATCAGACACAAAGATTTAAAATGGAAACCCAATTTGGGAAAACCATTAATGCAACTAGTTACAACTTTTCATTCTTCTAAAGTAAGCCCTGTTATGAGCCAACTTTGTTAAAGGTTACAAAATAGATGGTTAAGTGTGAGCCGATTAGAGGATTTGAATCACTCTATTAGGAGTTTCCTTGTTATAAGTCTTAAGACACTTCAATCTAGAAATGCCACCTTGTTAGAGGATTTACAAAATGGTTGTTAAGTCAAATATGTTAAGAGATTTCTTCACTGCTAAAATTATTAGAGAGTAATGATGATTGACCTAATTTATGAGGCAATTGAATTTGTAGATTTCATATCACTATTCTAGTTTATCCTTTGGATCATTCCTGATTAGACTATTCTTTTACTTCAGTATGTGGAACAAACAAGGCCTGATATTGCATTAATAGTTGGTATAGTTGCAAGGTTTTCAGAAAATCCTAGAGAAAATCATATGATGGCAGTCAAAATAATTATGAGATATAAAAAAGGCACTAAAGACTATGACCTATGGTATAAGATAGGAGAAAACTTTGAGTTAAAATCCTTTACTAATGTTGATTGGTCTCGAAGCATTGATGATAGGAAAAGAACTAGTGGAGGAGCATTCTTTCTTGGAAAGAGGTTAGTATCATGGACAAGCAAGAAGCATAATTGTATCTCTCGATCTACAATAGAGGCTGAATATATTGATGTAGTAGTTAATTGTTCCAACATAATCTGGTTCAAACAACTATTATCAGGAATGAAGGAATAAATCAAGGACCCAATGGTTATCTATTGTGATAACACAAGTTTAATGAACATATCCAAGAATCTAGTGATGCACACTAAGATAAAACACATTCCAATCAAGTATCATTTTCTGAGAGAGTTAGTTCAAGATAAAGAGGTTAGATTGGAATATGTGAACACAAAGGAGTAAGTTGCTGACATATTCACCAAGCCATTACCTAAGGATGCATTTTTGTATCTAAGAGGTCTACTAGGGGTTATTCCCCTATCTAATTCTCACTAGAGTATAGATTAGTGATGCATCAACAAAGCTTCATTATCAAGCTATCAAATTGATGCAAGACCTTCAAAGCACATTGCATATGAATCAGTACATTAGGTACATTGCAAATTTATTGTATAAATTCTTTGGCATTTGATGTTAAAGAGGGAGAGGTTGATGTCATGTCAAAGAATTAGAGGAAGAGATTTGTATAAAAACAAGAGGGAGAGTTGGTTCAGACAGAGTCTAAAGATAAGATGACAGAGGGAGAATCTCAAAGGGAATTCTCATGGATGAAGATTCAAAATCAAACTAAGGATGTTTTCTCCAAAGATTTATTTGCATAATGACATGTTGTGTTGCCATCAAAGCCAAATAGGGAAATTGTTGAAATTAATTATTTAATTGTCTATTGTCATTGATGTTACACAACATGTCATTATGCAAAGAAAGATTTGGAGAAAATATCCTTATTTTGATTTTGATTCTTCATCCATGACAACTCCCTCTGAGATTCTCCCTTTGTCATCTTATCTTCATACTCTATTTGAAACAACTCACCCTCTTGCTTTTATATAAATCTCTTCCTCTGATTCTTTGACATGACATCAATCTAGCTGAGGAAATTTGGGTTAACAATCATTTTGTAAATCCTCTAACAAGGTGGCATTTCTAGATTGAAGTATTTGAAGACCTCTAACAAGGCCACTCCTAACAAGGTAATTTAAATACTCTAACAAGGTCACACTTAACCATTTATTTTGTAACCTTTAACATGGTTGGCTCTTAACAGGGTTCACTTTAGCAGAATGAAAAGTTGTAACTAGTTGCATTGGTAGTTTCCCCATATAGGGTTTCCATGTCAAATCTTGGTGTCTCATGTGTCATGTAAACTTTGATAATCTAGTTACCATAGGAAAATAACACAAACACATGACACACCAAGATTTAACATGGAAACCCTATATGGGGAAACTACCAATGCAACTAGTTACAACTTTTCACTCTTCTGAAGTGAGCCTTGTTAAGAGCTAACCCTATTAAAGGTTACAAAACACATGGTTAAGTGTGACCCTATTGGAGGATTTGAATCACCTTGTTAGGAGTGGCCTTGTTAGAGGTCTTATGACACTTCAATGTAGAAATGCCACCTTGCTAGAGGATTTACAAAATGACTATTAAGCCAACTTTGTTAAAAGATTTCTTCACTGCTACAATTGTTAGAGAGTAAAAATGATTGACCTAATTAATGAAGCAACTGACTTTGCAGATTTCAAGTCATTGCTATGGTTTATCCACTTGATCCTTCCTGATCAAAATATTCTTTTCAGCTCCTTGGATATTCTATCTTCAATCAGATATCCTTCTTATTTCACATCTTTTTCATTCTTTTTACTTCCACTCTTTAATCAACAATTGGACCTTTCATATATATGAAACCCAATTTCAAATCAGCTTGAATACCCTTTCAAATAAATATTTAACATCCACTAGGCAGGCTTGCATTAACTATTTAATTAACAAAAGTATTATGTTGTCAGTCGGCTAATACTAAAAATAATCACTCGGTCAAAACTGATTTCCTTTGGTAACTTGCCTGACTTGGTTTACACTTAATTCCTTTGGTAACTGACCTGACCTGGTTTACACTAATTCTCTTCCATGACCAACTGAACTTGGTTCCTTCTAAATTCTACTCCGCTAATACTAGAGTCATCTTCAATGCTCAATTGAGCTCGGTTAATACTAGTTGTGCTTGGTTAGAGTCTGACATTTGTGTAACATGAATGACAATATACAATTGAATAATTGATTTCAACAATCTCTCTCTTTGGCATTGATGGCAACACAAAATTTCATTATGCAAAGAAAGCTTTGGAGTAAATATCCTTAGTTTGATTCTAATTCTTCATCCATGAGAACTCCCTCTAAGATTCTCCCTCTGTCATCTTATCTTCAGACTCTGTCTAAGCCAACTCTCCCTCTTGCTTTTGATACAAATATCTTCCTCTAATTCTTTGACATAACATCAATATCTCCCTCTTTGACATCAAATTCCAAAGATTTATACAATGAATTTATAATGTACCTGATGTATTGATTCATATGTAATGTGCTCTAAAGTTCTTACATCAATTTAGTAGTTTAACAATGAAGCTATGTTGATGCATCACTAATCTATACTCTAATGAGCATCAGATAGGGGAATGACCCCTAGCTTACCTCTTAGATGTAGAAATTGACTCCTTTATTCTTTCTCATAGATCATTTACTTCCACTTCAACAAGACAATTAACCAAATGTCATCCATAGTTTATTGACCACTAACTTTCGAGAAAGCTTGTGACACTAAGAAATTTGAATAATGGTGCAAGGTCTGGGTAGTCTATCATGGGATGACCCCTACTCAAAAGATAAAAAATAGAAGCCAATTGAGTAGTTTTGACCATATGTATTTCATCTATTATTCTTTTGAATTGAGTTTCAAGCGAACCTACTATGCATTATAGTTTATCCTTTTGTGCGCTCCATGAATAAAATTCCTCTACATACTTAGCATGTTTATTTTTCTTTGGGTTTCCATCTAATTAGTGATTATTTTTGTCTATTAACTATTTTTTGTCTTATATAATTGGCTGATATGTTTTCAAATGGTATCCAATTTTATCTTAAATTTTACGTCCTTGTGAACTTTCCATGTATAGATTTTGCACCTGCATTTAATTAGAGATTTTTCTAGGTCAATATTTGGCACTAGAATAATGAATGTGTACTTTGAGGCCCAATACAACTTAAATGATCTTTCCATATCTCACTTACAACCCAACTTTATTTTTCCATTCTTTTCTAGTTTCATTCATCCATGAATTGCCACCATGAGTTGTAGCCACAGGAATCTCAATAACATAATCACTGACATTAATACCAATAGCTATGAGAGACTCAAAAATAACATCACTAACACTAGAAGCATATATTTTCCCATTTCTCACCCTCTGTTGTGTGGTACCAAGAACAACTTTACCAATATTATCAGTTGCAACAGATCAATAATATTTACACTAGCAGCTACGAGATTGTTAGAAAAAACATCACTTTCATTGACATTACCATAAGCAATATCATCACCAAATATTTGGCTTAATTGGGTTCAAATTTGAATAATCTTTGCAACAAAGGCATCTTGCAATGCACTTCTTGATCTTGATAACTCTGAGACAAAGACATCTTTTGGTACAAGTATTGAAGTTGTTGTCATGATGTTCTAGGTTTCTTAATTTCACTATGAAAGTATGATGTTATATTTTTCATTTGTTTTGATGGAATTTTCATCCCTCCAATACTCATAGGAGACTCACTACTCAATATTTGTTACTAAACTAAGCTACAAACATGGTTCTAAAGATTGCTACCTACAAAATAAAGAAATATAAAAAGAGATAAGATAAAGAAACCTTTTATTATAATTTAAAATGCATGACATGTAAATAGTAACCAATTAAAATGAAATAATGTAAGCCTTAAAATCTAATATGGAAAGGAAATTCCAAAATCAAAATGTATGTGTCCTAATAGCTAAAAGTCCAAACAATAAAATCAACTCCTGACCATGCAAATGATAAGCTTTGGTTAGTTTTAAATACATGGCATGTAGTGACCATTTGTAAGCTCCCATCATGGTAAGGGACCAAGAAAAAGACTCATGTTAACCAACAACTTGCCACTTATGAATATTAACCCAAAAAAAAACTCACAAAATGGTAATAATTCTAAGAACTAATAAAAATACAAATTTCAAAAGATAATATTTTCTCAGTGATAAAGATAGTACACATGGTAATTAATTTCTAGCTTGCATTATGATAAACTAAACATCTTAATTTTGTGAGCTAGCAATCAAGACAAAAACTTCACCACTAACCATCTACTCACTAGCACATAACTTATGAATGATAAAAAACAAACTCATGACCTTGCAATAACGGTAAAGACTAACATATTGTTGACTCAAAAAATCAAAACATAAAACACTATTCCAACTAGTGACCAAATGAATAAAAACAATAAAAACATTATCTATCTCTCTATACAATTGAGTTAACACTTTTTAGACTTGGGATCTTGTACTTAGACTAGACACAAAATATTGGTTGTTGTCACTAACTAGCAAGGCTCAAAACAAAATTAAATAGACCTATGAGCTTCAATTTAACTTAGCATGCATTTAGATATGATCTAAAAATAGGTAAATAATAAAATAATTTGAAACTATTATCGACAATCATTATGACTTACCAAACCATTTTCATAATCATAAGGTCCATCAGCAATTCAACATCTACAGAATCCCTCAACAAATTGTATCCATAGCCTCTAGAAGTGAACCAAATCCAAAATTTAATCTATAAAATCTCAAACAACTAATAAAAGGAAAAACAACATGTTTATTCGTATAAACTTTGTCACTTACTAATGAAGGGTGCTCCCCTTAATACCATAAACTCATAATAGAAACAAAGTAACAATAGCAAGTGTGAGAATAAAATATGGACTTCTTATTTGTGCCACAAATGTGGAATTACAGAATTTATAAGTACAATATGCTAACCCACATGGGCACCTTCATTACAATAAATTACAAGACAAGCTGCGAACTATCACCAGAGTTGTCATAGACAATGTTCAAGCCTTTCTTAAATAGGCAATTTTATGCCACCTAGGAAGGTTCTAGACAATGAAACTTAATACCTAGGGCCGATAGACCCTAACAATACATATAGAGTCAGCCAAACACATCTTTGATAATTATTTTAGATATTTCAAGTAGCCCAAATTTGAAAGGCCATAACTCATGAACCATTGCTCTTATTGGCTATTATGACCACTTTGCAGAAATGCTAGCTCCTGATCTACAGGCTCAAAATGGTGCTAGTGCCCTTCTATTTATTTTTCAGACCTCATTTGGGCACTCTAAGACCTCCAACAATTTTTTGCAAATTTTCCATCGAAAATCCATAATAACTTCTCTAGTACTTATGCTTGAGCAATGAGATTTTTATGATAGGCTTACAACTCTAAAATGAACCTTCCTGTAGAAAATGAGAATATTCTGAGCTCACACGAAAAAATTACTAAAAATAGCAAGTTCCCATAAATAGTAACCACCCTGTCTACTAGTCCTTATTAAAATAGAAAAGACTGAAATAATAATATTTTTGGGTGATGCAAGACTGCTCTTATACTCAGGATGCTCCTGCATCAGACACCTGAGGTAATTTGAGAAGGGACCCCGTCACATCTCAGGTGTTCAAAGGAAAACCAAGATAGTTAACCTCCTCCTTTGCTAACCATGATGAATCCTCTACTAGCCTCCCTTTCCATTTGACTAGGTATTCCTCATAAGTTATGTTCCTTGTACTTTTTTCTAGCACGACTGTCTAGTATCTCCTCAATCTCCTTTGTAGCCGAACTAGCTGCTAGAATACTCCACTGCGCTTCTACAACTTCATCTCCATCACCTAGTTCATAATACTCTATCAAATCTGAAATATTAAATATTGGTGAAATATTCAATTTAGCAGGCAACTCCACTTCATAAGAATTTCCAGAATCATGCCTTTTCACTATCTTGCATAGTCCAAACTTCTTCATCTTTAGCTTATTATATGTACCCACTAGAAAATGCTCCTTCCTCAAATGAATCATGACTTCATCTCCAATATGAAATTCCTCATGCCTCCTTTTCACATCTACCTTAGCCTTATACTATGTATTCATCTTTACGATGTGCTTCCTCACCATGTATTCATCTTTATGATGTGCTTCCTCACCTCCTCATAGATGTTCTTCAAATGTTTAGCAAAATATTCTGCTTTGGCACTGCTTATCTCTCCTTTATCCAACTGCCTCAATTCAGAAGCATTTATGGGACTACTCCCATATACAATATAGAATGGTGATTTACCAGTACTCCTATTGATAGAATTATTATATGTAAATTTTGCTTGTGGTAAAATCATATCCCATCCTTTTGGTTTATCTCCAACTAAACATCTTAACAAGTTTCCCAAACTGTGATTCACAACTTCTATTTGTCCATCAGTCTGTGGATGATGTAATGAACTAAACTTCAAATCTATCTTCAACTTCTTCCGCAATGTACACTAGAAATACCCAACAAATTTGGTATCTCAATCTGAAACTATACTCTTTGGAAGACCATGTAGTCTCACCACTTCTTTGACAAATAACTCTACCACATGAAAAACATCACTAGTCTTCTTGCAAGAAATAAAATGTGTCATCTTTTAAAACCTATCAACCACCACAAAAATAGAATCATGCTCACACTATGTCCTTGGTAATCGAAGAACAAAATCAATGCTAACATCCTCCCATGACTCCTTTGGTACAGGTAATGACTAATACAACCTTGTATTCTGATTCACTCCTTTTGCCATCTAACATATTCTACAAATCTGTACAAACTTCTTCACATCTTGCTACAACTATGGCTAGTAATAATTCTCAGGAACCAAAGCTATGGTTTTATCTCTACCAAAATATGTAGCCAATCCTCCACTATGCTTCTCCTTGATGAGATTCTCTCTCATTGAACTTTTGGGAATGCACAACCAGCTTCCTTTAAATAACATATTATCCCGAATCATGAAATCCAACCATTTTGTCTTGTCAAGTGTAATAGATTTTGTACAAGCCTTCCACACTTCACCAAAATCAAGATCATCATGATACAAAGTACCGAGTTCCTTAAACCTAACCACCTCTATCTGCATTTATATTAGCAAAATTTGTCTCCTACTAAGAGCACTTGCAACTTTGTTAGACTTCCCACTCCTACATTTCAAAACAAATGTATAACTCTGTAAAAACTCAACCCACTTCAAATGCCTTTGGTTCAATTTTCCTTGACTATTCAAATATTGCAAAGCTTGATGATCAGTATACAAAACAAACTCCTAAGGAAGAAGATAGTGTCTCCACTTCTTCAATGCTTGAACATAAAATTCCTAATCTTAAACAAAATATTTTCTTTTTGTGTCATTCAATTTCTCACTAAAATAAGCAATAGATCTACCTTCTTGGTTCATAATAGCTCCTATTGTAGTACCACTAGCATCACAATCTACTTGAAACACCTTATTAAAATCAAGAAGTTCTAAAATAGGTTGCTCAATAACTTTCTATTTCAATAGATTAAAACTCTTATCTACTCCTATAGTCCACTTAAATTCCTTCATATCCCCTCTCATTGTTTCAGTCAAGGGTCCACAAATATTACTAAAATATCTTATGAACTTAATGTAAAAACTAGCCAATCCATGAAAATATCTTACATATATCACACACCTTGGAGTAGGTCATTCAAGGATAGCCTTCACTTTCTCTAGGTCCATTTTCAGACCTTCTGCTGAGATTACAAATCCCAAATACACCAACTCCTTTACAAAATTGCACTTCTTCGGGTTTATAAGTAACTTTTCTTCCCTCAACTTATCAAACACCTTGTGAATATGGATAAAATGCTCTTCCAATGTCTTACTAAAGATCAAAATATCATCTAGGTAAACAATGACAAACTTACCTAGAAACTCCTTCAATACCTCATTCATGAGCCTCATGAAAGTGCTTGGTGCATTGGTTAGCCCAAAAGGCATGACTAACCACTCGTATAGTCCTTATTTTGTCTTGAAAGCAGTCCTACATTCGTCTCCTTCTTTGATATGAATTTGATGGTACCCACTCTTCAGATCTATCTATGTGAAATACTCAGCTCCACTCAAACAGTCCATAATATCATCCATCCTTGGCAATGGAAATCTATACTTGATTGTGATCTTGTTGATAGCGCAAGAATCTGTGCACATCCTCCATTCTTCTTTAGTGCTAATATTGCTAGTACAACACATAGACTCAAACTCTCTCAAATCAATCCATTCTGCAATAACTCATAAACTTGTCAAACTCTTCACTTTCTGTCGGTGTTATTCTATGCACTGCCTTGTTTAGCAAACTAGCTCCTAGAAAAAAAAATCCATTTTGTGATTGATCTTCCTCATTGGGGGCAATCCATCAGGTACATTATCTGATAAAATATCAAAAAATTCTTCCAAAATATCTGCAACTTTTGTAGGCACCTCCTCTACTTCTTCTTTACTATCTTTTGGAATTATAGCAAAACACATATGCTCACACTTCATACCTTTGAGAAACTCTTTTCCATCAATAAAACATATTCTGATAGCACTACATACCTTTTCTCCTTTCTCCTTCAATGACTTCAACTTATGTTTCACTCCATCCTTGGTCAAAGTGTAGATATTTGCTCGCCCATCATGTGCAACATGCCTATCAAACAGCCATGGCCTACCCAATAACATATGACATATGTCCATAGGTATGATATCCCATAGTACCTCATCCTGGTAGCTTCCAATCTTGAACTTCACGGAGCACTGCTCATTGACCATGACCTTATGGTCATCTTGCACCCAAGCAATACAGTATGGATGCGAGTGTTTCTGTCTCTTTAGCTTCAACTTGGTGACCATCATTTCTAAGACCAAATTGTTAGTACTTCCACCATTAATGATCACATCACAACACTTATCTTCACATCTACACCTTGTGCGAAACAAGCTCCTTCTTTGATCAAGTTCATTCTCACCACGCAGTAGCACTCTTCTATTAACTAGGTCTTCTCCTCTTTCAACATCTTCAAAATGTGATGATCTAGCATCTTCATCAACATGTGCAATCTGGCCTGGCCTTCTATTCTTCGATCTATCTTTCGTTGGTGCTGGGTACATTCAAATGCACTATGCCCTTCTTCTCTATAGTGAAAACATTTCCCATGGAAGCCTCCTCTTCCATAACCTTTCCCTCTACCTCTTCCTCTCTAATCTTTGTGGCTATGATCATAGAAATAATTGGAATTGTTTCCCCTCTGGTTCTGACTACTACTTCCAACCTCATCCTTGTTCTTCTGATCATCATTATGACCTCCATAAGATCGTCTGCCAAATCTTTCACTGCGACCTCTTCCACTATTCTTGTTGTTAAACTTCTTGATCAGTTTCTCCTCAACTCTTAGGGAAAACTAGTATGCCTCCTCAATATTGTTCATTCGAACTAGACTCATCTCATCCTGAATGCTTGGCCTTAACCCATTAAGATAGCAGGTGACTTTCTCCCTATCAACTTTTGCATAGCTGGTTCTAATGAGAACTAGGTAGAACTCTTCGGTCTACTCTTGAACAGATTTTTCTGCTTGCTTCAACCCTTGCATTTTCTTCAACAAATCAAGCTCATAATCCTTGGGAATTGATTATTGCTTCAGTTTAGCTATCATCCGATGCCATCTAGTGATTTTGTCCTTTCCCTTTCTATTTCACTCCAACTATACCTCCTGCTACCAAATCTTCACATGTCCCTTCATTTTTGCCTTCGCAAACTTGACCCTATCAGGATCATCAATATCTTCATACTCAAAGTACTCCTCTATTTTATTGATCCAATTGATCAGCTCCTCTAGGTTAAGATTTCCTAAAAATGTGGGAACCTCAAACTTAGGTCTTTTTCCAATCTTAAAGATGGCCATAAAATCCCTCTCTTTCTTTGGGTTTAGAACTGCCTCTACTTTAGCATGTTCTTCTACTTCATCCTCATCCTTTCTTTCATCTCTTACAGGAAGATTTTTTCCTCTATGCATTTGTTCTTCCAATTCTTGAATTTTCCTTTGGAGGGCTCTAAAATCCTTAGGTATAACACCTACAGCTCTTCTGCTATGCTCTCTTCATGGAGACATTTTTGCACTTCTACTGAAACCCTAGTGCAAACTACCTCATAATTGGTGATTTGTCTACACACTCAACCCAAACCATGGTCCTAGTGCGAACTGCCTCATAATCGATGATCTATCCACACACTCAATAACTCTAACTCTGATACCACTTGATGAAGGGTGCTCCACTTAATACCATAAACTCATAACAAAAACAAAGTAATAATAGCAAGTACGAGAACAAAATATGGACTTCTTATTTGCGCCACAAATGTGGAATTACAAAATTCATAAGTACAATATGCTAACCCACATGGGTGCCTTTGTTACAATAAATTACAAGACAAGCTATGAACTATCACCCAGAGCTGTCCTATACAATGTTCGAGCCTTTCTTAAATAGGCAATTTTATGCCGCACGAGAAGGTTCTAGACAATGAAACTTAATACCTAGGGTCGACAGACCCTAACAATACATATAGAGTCGGCCAAATACATATTTGACAATTATTTTAGATATTTCAAGTAGCCCAACTTTGAAAGGCCATAACTCATGAACTGTTGCTCCAATTGGCTATTATAACCACTTTTTGAAAACACCAGCTTTTGATCTATAGGCCTAGAATAGTGCTAGCACCCTTTTGTTGAGTTTTTGGACCTCATTCAAGCACTCTAAGGCCTCCAACAGTGAGCCTAAAGATTTTTTTGCAAATTTTTCACCAAAAATCCACAATAACTTCTCTAATACTTATGCTTGAGCAATGAGATTTTTATGGTAGGCTTACAACTCTAAAATGAACTTTCTTATAGAAAATCAGAACATTCCAAGCTCATATGAAAAACTTACTAAAACTAGCAAGTTCCCATAAATAGTAACCATCCTGTCTATTAGTCCTTATTAAAATAGAAAAGACTGAAATAAAAATATTTTTGGGTGATGCAAGATTGCTCTTACACCCAGGATGCTCCTGCATCACTTAGCATTGCTTTTCAAAGTGACATAGTCCATTAAGCACTCAACATCTAAACAATTCTAAAATTGGTGACCATAACCTTTGAAGTGAAATGAACAAGTTTTATCCTGTAAAATATGAAACAACTCAAAATGTAAAACCCTAACATGGATCATCAATCTCAAATTATTTGTCACTTGTTTTTTGAGTTCTAAAATGGATAGCATCTCTCTAAGAATCCCTATATTAAGAATCCTTTAAATATTTTTATCTAGGATTCCAGAGCCTTTGAATTGTAGACCGATCCAAAAAAGTTTGGCAAATTTTAAAATCTACCTCCATTTCTCATGTATTTATACAAAACTAAATTTGGAAAATTGCATGCCATTCCATAGCTAAGATATTTAAATTTGGTGAATAAGGTGGGTCTTAGCAGTGGTAATAGAATGTTCAATATGAATTTCAAATGGCATTACCATTCTTATAGCAGTGAGGAGCGATTTTTCCCTATTTCCCTTGTACTAAAAAACAAAATATTTAATGTGTTGGTGAATATTCCAAATAGTGATGTAGTGCAAGGCAGGAGTATCCCCAAAACAGATTTTCAAGCCCCCATCTATACAACCACACAGTGAAAGCACAACACCAAGAAACAACAAAAAAAGATCTGATACACAATTATAATAATATATTCATAAATATAACTGATTACATGCAATGTGTTAGGCTGTAAGGCCTTCCCCATTATGGCCAAATACAAAGCAAGTAATAGTTTTGCAAGATCCTTCAAGATCCAATCCAAACACTAGCTAGTCCAAATCCATACCTTGGTAGAAACCCTCAAGGAAGATCCCATCTTGTGCTCGCAAGCCCACCAAGCAATCTCCTTATTTCCAAGTCACAGCTACTAGTTCTTCTCCCAAAATTTGCTCTTCAAGCTACTCCACTCCTCCACGATGGATGAATAATGCCTAAAGACTTCCTCACAACCCCTACTTATACCAATCTAAGCCACAAGTCAGCCCAGAACACAAATTAAATACAAATACATAAATTAAATGCCACAAGTTGGCCTGCAACAACAATTAAATGCCCAAAATTGATGTCTAAGTAAAATTATGTTATCTCCTAGATCCAAATGAATTAGAACTCATGCTTAAATCCATAGTTAGTACTCTAGGCCCTCTTCAATCCCTAAAATTTGCATCCTCTAACTCATTGTGGAAAATTAGTTACACAGCCTGCAATAGGCACCAAATTCCTAAGCAAGGTCGAGCTCCTCCTAGACCATGTCGAGCAACAAAAGACCATACTGAGTAACCAAAGACCATGTCAAGTCCCAAGACCATGCCGAGCAACCATAGACCATGCCAAGCAACCAAAGACCATACCGAGTTCCGAGACCATGCCAAGCAACCATAGACCATGCCGAGCAACCAAAGACCATGCCAAGTTTCTAGACCATGCCGAGATCCTCATGTATGCCAAACACCAGCATCTACCAAGCTCCACAACACTCAACCAAAATCCCTCCAAACATGTAGGATTGCGAGCAAAACCAAGATGCTCCTGCATCAAATAGCAATAAAAAAACCATGTCTAGATTTTGGTAGTGTCAATTTGTGATTTCTTATATATGTCTAGAAAATTTGTACGAAATTAAAACTAATACTAAAAGAATTTGTGTATGGGATGGTGGCAAAATAAGTCTAGAAGTTGCCAATTCACAAGAAAAGAGGCAGCAAAAAAACCAGTTGTGTCATCAAAATTTTGAATTTCTGAGGTGAATCAAACACACATTCTAATACTATTATCTGCTAAATTGTCAACATGGCCAACCATCGCAATTCACAAATTGCCAAAAAATCACTACTAAAAAAATTGCTACTTCTTGTTGTTGTTTCAACCTATTGAGAATAGGTGAAAGTAGATTTGAATATATGGTAGCATAAGGACTAATAAAATCTCATATAGTTTGAATCTTGTGACTATATTTTTGCATAGTTAAAAATGAAAACATCAAATAGAAGTTGTGATCTCACACGTTGTATAGGTCAAGAACATATGTGCACACAAACAATACTCTAGAAATGTCTCTTTAATTGTGTCCTCCACCTTACCCCAACTACCTAGAACTTACATAGACCATCCAAAATTTGATATTCTTATGTTGACATGCATCACTCAAGATCTTGAAAGATCTTCACAAGTCACAAGAAATCTCCGCTATATGATTGTTAAATGAAAAATGCCCATGTTATTAGTTCTATTTATTAGGTAGGTCTTGCAACCTAGAGACATTAACAACTAGAAAGATAATTTCATATAAAAAATGTTTGCCCTTCATCATCTCCCCCAACTTGTCCCAATTACCCAAAACTTAAAGATGTCGTTCAAAATTTTTAGAACTCAATTGAAAAGAAAACCAAACTCTTATCTTGGAGGAGGAATCAATTTAAAGACATCAATGCAATTCATTCTTCTCCCTTTGTATTTCCTTCCATTGCTAATTGATTCCTTCGCTTCTTCAATTGTTGACATACAACAAGCCCTACGTGGCTCCCACATGACATCTCTATTCTACACTAAACCTCTCACAATTTGAGAGGCTTAAAATTTTCAATGATTGAAAGCATGGAAGCATCGACAAGACATGTGAATTTAAAAGATTCCAATAAAATGCAATATTGAACACATAGACACAAATGTTAATCGGCTCACCATGTATAGTTTTATAAATTATAAGTTGTATAATGGAGGTGCTAATGAACTTTCTATTTCCTTTTATAGATCTTTAAATATTATAGATTTTATGTACATGGGAATGTAGCTAAATATTTACATCCATGGTATACATTGTTCATTATTCCCTTGACATTGACACCTATTTAGGTTCTTGCCAATTGAACACATGACAAGTTTCTTAGAAAATAAAAAGGAATAAAAAACCTTCACTCCCAAATTAATCTCTATGTGAATAGGACATGAGAATGTCAAAAGTAAAAGAGGGAAATAAATAAGAATTCAAATATTTGTTCATTGGACTTCAATCATGGAATTTATTATAAATTATTTTGTAGATTTAATAAATACAAAAGCATGATTTGTTGTTCAATAGGCTTATTTGCAACCTCATTCACATAAATATTCTTAGATATGATATTTTAAAGATTCTAGGTATCCATATAAACAAGTATACTAGACCACAACAAAATTTTCCTTAAATAGTATGGGTTATTGTATAAAACTTGATAGAAAGGACTACCTCCTTACACACTCAATTTCAAATAGTTTTGTGCTTTCAAATGAAAATCAAAGAACACATTACCTAACTTTGTAGCAGTGGAGAGTGTTTTACAAAATATTTTGTTTTTGTTCTACAAACGAGAGCACAATGTAAAAGTGGTTTTACAAGGATGGGTTTTTCACTATAAATGTAGGGTTTAATTAATCAGGGTCTTTTTAGGATACCTTACAAAAGTCACAATTTGTTCTAGGGTATTTTGGATTTAGCTTTTGTACAAAGCATGAGTAGACATTTAAGCTATAACTCCTAAACATAGTAAACCCTAGGTAGTTAAAAGCATCACCGTGTTAAAGGACAATTTCAATCATTAGAAATTAAAGAGTTGCTTATGCACCCCAAGTTGTAAGTAATACAATATGACAATAAAGTTACTAAAAGAAAGAAAAAAAGGCATATTTTGGTAAGCCACAAAGTCACAATAATGAACAAATTATATAGTAAAGGTGAGAACCCAACTCATTAAAAAGTATCCATGAACTATGTAGAAAAAGACAAAGGAGGTTTGCCAATGTACCTAGTTGAGAATGATATATTAAATATATTTGCAAAGGGAAAACTTCAAGCAAAATGCACACAAACTACTACAAGTAGTGTGAGTGTAGTTCATGATATTTTAACATGATGTTTATAAAGGATGAGGTGGCATAATGCCTTGTTAGTAGGGTTGTTGACAATGAAAATCAAGGGGAGATCTTGAAAAATCCCAAAAAATGATTAATTTAATCTAATATTTTTTTCTAGAATGATCAAATACAAATTGCATAGTTACCACCTTTGAAATATACACAGATTAAACAAAATCAATTTTATTAAACAACTAAGATCCTCATTTATTGCTTAATGAGCAACTTATATCATACTCAAAAATGAACAAGTGGTTAGGGTTTTGAAAAAACATGTTTGGAGTGAAATCCCCACTTATAATAACCCATTGACCAATAATAGTATTATATAATTAAATTAATATATAATTTAAAAAATATTATTTCTATATTTTTTCTTTTACTAAAAATAATTTATATAAATAAAAATTAATTATATAATTTTATTTTTTTTGTATTAACATAGCGAAGTCATGTAGGTTACATCATGAGTTCTATAAAATGTTGAGCACCTTACAGTACATCTTCAAAATATGCCCTTCAGAAGATATATGTATACAACCTAAACATATACTTAAGATGATATTACTTTTTACAATACATAGTACCTATCAACTTATTACAAAAACATCTAACATAACTGATATTTAAAATAGTTAATATAAAAAAGGATGTATAACCAATTTGAATTATCCTTCCAACATAAAAAAAAAACCCATATATAGCGCTAGCCCATCTATCCACCTGCAACATGATCATGAGGACCAAAATTAATAGACTTTACTTTATCTCCAATACTGAGATCTCTAATAAACTACCTGAGATTGCCAATTTCCCTTTGCTTAAGCATATCCTTGTGGATATCAAAATATTGACATGAGACAATATCATTTTTGTGGATCAAGATCTGTCCCTCACACATCAACATCATTCCAAAGTAGCAGCAACTATGACATAATTTGAAATTGTATGAGTTTACATCCAAACTCAGTAAGTTGTCTCATTCTCTTTTGGAAAATCACTTCATTTCTCTCCTTCCAAAGAAACTAAAGAATTTCACAAGTTAAAATAGACCAAAAATTATTCATTTTAAGATAAAAAAATTCAATAAAAGCTGCAAGGATTTCATTCCATGAGAGACCTGGCCTACTATTCCAAACTATGGGTGACCCAAGAAAAATAGACCAAACACCACATGCAAAGGTACACTCAAAAAAATGTGCTCATAAGACTCATGGACAGAGTAGACACCACACATAATAGGATTACTAAGACTATTAGGCAATGTATTACCCACATCAAGTTTCTTCAAAAGTAACAACCATCTAAAACAAGATTTCTCGGGCTCACACCATGAATGCCAAAAAAAGTAAAGATAAAATGCCATCTATCAACCAAGACCCCCCAACCCCCAACCATGGTTAACCCTTTCAATAATAGAACAATCATCTTTAAGAATTTTATAAATATGTTTAGTAGAAACACTACTGAAGTGATTACCATCTTTCCACTTGATCTTTTGCACAAACTATTTAGAATCCATAATATGTCTAGGGAAGACATTACCATTAGCTTTAACAATGATGGATTAAGTCTTCTTTTGATAATTAGGAATGTGAAATTTTCTAGCAATCTCATTCCACAACCCTCACCTATTGTCAACCAATATATCACCAACATCAGAAATGCCATACTTATTCCAATTTTTATAGAACAACTTTGGGTTAATGCAAGAGGTTTAACATTAGATTCAACTCCCCAGCAAATAGATCTATCTATAACATAATATTTAGGGGGACCACCAACTGCATCTCTAAATGGAATAAGCTTCCTAACCTAAGACCAGGCCTTCCATAGAGATTGAAAGATGTTGGATCCAAACACAGATAACTCAAAATTCCCAAAAACCTTGTCACACAATTGAACATTGGTCCAACTTTTACCCTTTTTGATACCATATCTAGAAATTTTGTTTCTAACTAAAACTTTCCATGGTTCTTCCCCCTCCGAGCTTGAATGATCCACTTAAAAGCTAGTGTTATACCTTGAGCTTTTAAATCCATAGTCCCCAATCCCCCCTTCTCTTTGGGTAAACAACACCACTCCCATTTTACACAATGCCTTTTGTTATTCCCTAATCCATCAAACCACAAAAAGTCCCTCATGATCCTTTCTAAACTGTTGCTCTAATAGTTGGAAAATAGCCATGTTGAAGAGAAATATATGTGATGGGCAGATAAAACTTTCTGAACCACTTCAACTCTACCTACTAGAGAAAGGGGATGGGATTTCCATTTCAAATACTTCTTCTCAATTTTGGAAAAGAGCCACATCCACATATCCTTAATAGATGGCTCAATAGAGAATGGAATTCCAAGATACCTAACAATCTCATTATGTCTCAGCCATTGCCATCCTTTACTCACCACCCAATCTAGAGGGGACAAGGACTAGACAATAATGGATGATTTATGAGGAGCCACTTTGGCCCCAGATGCCCAATAGAAAAAATGCAATCTATGATACACATTATCAAAATTCTCTTCATCAAAGCCTATGGACAGGGGAGTATCATCTACAAATTGAGCATTAAGCAAGATCTCTTGATTGGACATAGTAATACCCTTGATAGGAGGTCCTAATTGAGACTCTTTGAGAATATAAAATAATGCATTAGTAGTAATTATAAACAAAAAGGGAGCAATTGGACATCCCTTCCTTATAGATCTTTGAGGGACTATCCTTTCAGTCAACTGCCCATTATTATCTATAATTGTAGAAGAATATTTAAGTAAATGTCAATCCACTTACAAAAACCAGGAGGGAACTGAAAAACATGCAACATACCCATCGCAAAAGGCCACTCTATTTTGTCATAGGCTTTTTCAAAGTCTAACAGGACCATTATTGCATTCTAACCATCATGCTTGGCCCAATGCATTGTTTCCCAGCTAGTAATGATGTTTTCAAGAATAAACCTCCCTTTAATGAAACTAGTTTGAGTAGGTGAGATAAACTCACTAAGAAGCCCCCCTATCTGCCTAGCCAAGATCTTGGCAATAATTTTGTAAGAAAGATTTGGTAATGTTATGGGTCTCCAATTCTTTACCTCTAACTTATCCCCTCCTTTTGGCAGAAGTTTAATTACCCCTTCATTGATGTCAACACCAAGTGAACCAAGATGGTAAGCATTCTCATACAACTCCAATAATTCAAGACCAATCCATCCAATATTATATTTCTAAAACTCTTTTGGAATGCCATCAAGACCTGGAGCTTTGTCATTTTCTAGAGAAAGAATATCCTCCTTAATCTCATCTAGAGTGATGGACCTATCCAATTTCTTAGCATCTTCAATAGAGATCTTGTTGGGAATGAACTTAAGACATTGATCTAGCTCCAACTTCTTTTCATCACTACAATCTGAAATAAAGAGACCTTTATAGAAACTATAGAAAGCTTCTTTAATACAACTAGGATCATTATTAAGGTCTCCATTATTTGGACGTGCTCAATCAATTATTTCTTATGTTTAGCTCTAATAATATTAAAAAAGTATTTAGAGCCTTTATCTCCTTCCTTAATCCAATTCATCCTAGCTTCGATTTGTTGTCCTTTTATCCTATACTACTAAATTTTCCTAAGTTGAGACTTAGTCCATATAAGTCTTCCCTCTAGGTTAGATCACAACCCTTACTTCGAAGATCTCTTTCAATGGATTTTTGCGTGCTCTGCAAGAACTTCTCCTCCTCATCCCTATCCCTAGCTCTTTTCTTACCAATAATTTGATAGACTTTTTTCCAAGAATCCACCAATAAGCTCCATCTATCCTTGGGATTCAACTCCGAGTTACAAATCTTACATAAATTGCCGCATATGGATGACACCATCATCCTCATCATTATTCAATAAAGACGTGTTGAGTTTAAAACCACTTTTAGCTTTCCTTTTATTACCAAGATAATTGTCCATAAAAATATTTGCATAAATAGGATGATGATTAGAGAGAGATGCAGGTGTAACACCAAAAAGAGCATGACCATCCTTATTAACAACACTAAACATTGTTTCCTCCACATAAATCCTATCCAGCTGAAAATAGACTCTTTGGCTCCCAGATTGATTGTTACACCATGTAAACCAAATATCAGAGAATCATTTATTTTGAAGGGCTAAAGGATCAACAACTTTGATTTTTCTCTTGAAACAAGACCAGAAGTACAAGTCATTACCTTTCCAACATTAGGTGGAACCCAAATTTTGTCTTCCTTATTCTCTATCATATTGAAATCTCTAGCAAAATTCCACTGTGCCTTAGGCAAGTTATAGGTTAACCACTCCCATAAGGCAGCATGGTCCCTATAGTCATTGGGGGTATAAATATTACATACTCCAATTAACATTTCATTATGTTTAAAAATAACCCATAGAGCTATATGACACGAGGATAAAACATTAGAAACAATCTAATCAGCCCAAAGTGGGCCAACCATGATAGCCAACCCACCTTTGCCTTTGAGATGGTTAGAGTAAAATATTATAGATTGATCCTAGACAAATTTCAAAATGGTATAAGCTTGAAAACCTATAATCTTGATTTCTTATAAACAAATAATATCCTTTAGTTTAAGATTGTTGCACCATTTTCTAACTACATACTTCCTGTCAGACATCTCTAGACCTCGCACATTCCAGCTATGTAGATGCATCATTTAGGTTGAAGAGATTTAGAGTTATTATACAATTTGTTAAAATAATTTGGTATCTCCTTACCAATCCTTCTATTCTCATTAGAGATAGACTACCTTTCCGCCATTTTCTCTCTTTTTTTACACTTTTATTAATGACCTCTGTAAATGGTTCTTCTTCCATTACATCATCTAGATGTTACCACTGACCTTTTTAACAATCACTGATTTTAGGGCATCAATTAGGTTCTTATCTCCATTCAGGGATCCATTTGTGCTCCTCTTAACATTCTCAGCTCTTGCATTAATGGTATTAAGAGCTAATTGTTGAGCATTAAGCTTAGGTGGAATAACATTAACCTCTGCATTACCACTATTGTTAATAGAAAGAGATACTGGTTGACAAATTGTTAGGGCTTTAGAGGTATGAGAACCTAGGGCTGGCATAACCTCAAAGTTAGTTTCAAACAAAGGGTTATTTAAACTAAAGAACTTACCACCATTAATTGTCTATGTTACTATTTCATTCACTTGCACATCCTTATAATTACTAAGAGAGCTGACACTAACATCTGGTCAGTTAGCCCTTGATGAATCATTAATGTTAGTATCATCTTCTAATGACAAATCATGCTTACCACCTTCTTTTGGGTTAGATTTAGCCATAGTTTCAAACCTAGGGTTTTTCAAATTAACAAGGACTAGGCACTCCTTTTTTGTATTACCATTCTTTTTGCAATGAAAACAAGACCCTGGATTCCCTAGTAAATATATTTCCCAAATAAAACTTTCCTCTTCTAAACTCATTGAAATAAATTTTGGAAATTCAATATCAGGTGTTGGGGAAAGCAAAATCCTAGCATTTAAGTGAGGCAAGGTATACCTGGCATTTTCAATTAGAAGAACTGAGCCTAGTAGTTGGACAATCTGAGCGATAAAAGGCTAGAATTCTAGCTAAAGATTCTTCATTTCAATCCATATAGGGGGAGAATGAGCAAAAACCTACTCAATCTTACATATAGCCGACCATTAATATGCCCTAAAGAGTGAGTGATCAACATTCCAATAGTTAATTTTCAAAACTCTTTCCTGCATTCCATGGGTTTTGAAAAAAAATTGCAAAAGCCCTTTTTGAATCATTCTACATAAGCTTACTTGAATCCCTAGTTCTCTTCCCCAAATGTTAGCAATCTACTCATCAATTTTTTTTTGAGAGGGAAGGGACTCTTTATCAACACATACAAAAAAATGGCAGTATCCTTCAACATTTTTGTTCCTTGCTAATAGCCAAAATCATGTCTTTGTTAGGAGATAAAGAAAGAGTTCTAAAGTCATTAGGGATGGAGTTACCATCTCCTCCACTGTTGATGTCTCCATCCTTGCTTGTTCTCCCCTTCAATCTATCTCTGTTGGCTGCGGGTCTTTGATAACTACCTTCTTTCCCATTGAAAACTCCATTAAATACGATTGCTGGTGGACATTTGGGTTTGGATTATTAAGAGAGAATTTCTTTATATGAAGGCCGAGAAACCCACCTTCTTTCTGCACATTGTCTTGGCAATTATTGGTCTAACACTCCATTTCTATATTGAATCCCTCCATCATTAGGCAACCCTCCATCCTTAGACATAGACAAGCCAGGCTAGGAGCTGAGGGGACTCGACTCCAAGGACATTATACCCAAACCCTAATCAAGCACACATAAACACTTCAAAGCACATGAAATCACACAAAAAAAGGATGTGAAAATATTGATAACATAGGAGGACACGAAAAAGACAAGGAGGGGAGGTACAATCCACATAGAGGAAGGAAAAGAAGCCACTGAGTTTGCACTGCATCCAAGGGGGTCATGTAGTTGCAGAGGCAAAATCCATTTTTGATGAAAAATAAATTATATAAATTATTTTGTAAAAATACATATAATAATTAACTATATAAATATATTGCATAGGTTTAATATATTTAGAGATTAAATTTATATTATATATTATTTAAATTCAAATATATAGTTAGAAAAAAGAAGAAGAAATCATATTATAAAATTAGAACTATAAGTAGTACATTTTACCATTATTTTTCACTTTTTAATATACAAAAATTAGAATAGCTCAATAGAATTAAAAAATAAAATGATATTTATATAATCATGTACAATTAAAAATAAATATAAATAATAATTTAAAAAAAAAACTCTATAATATGACTAGTCAATTTAATTGAGAAATAAATTCATGAATACAATAGTATCTAATTTGACAAAAACTAATAAAAAATATTAAATAAATTCTTCACCCCTAAGAGACTTATAACAATATTGTAAATGAAGATACATCAACATAGAAAAATAATTAAATACAATTAACTTTATACAAAATAAATACACTCAACATTTATCATAGGTATTCCATACTTCTTCTCCTAAAAAAGTAAAATTAAAAATATTGCCACCTAACAATTTATTCTTCTTCAAAATGACTTTAGATGCCAAAAAGCAAGAATTCATGTATGAAATTATATAGACCTGGGAAATCATTGAAGAGTGTGGACAAACAAGGTTGATTCTAACGACAACCACTATGCAACCAATTATTAGGAAATAATAACAAAGAAATACACAACTTCTAAAAAATAAGACTAAGTGTTTCTTAGGTATGATTACTAAATATTTGGCTACATAGCCTTTGTTGACTCTAACATCTTGCATACTTTGATGAAATTTATGATGTGGGATGTTTCAAGTCATGATTTTTTTGGTCTTAAAGATTTTATAATTTTAACTTTTTATATTGATACACTGAGGTAAGAGTTCAACGAGGGGGGTTATGGTCTATTTTTTAGGTTCAAAGGCACTTTTTTCTTTTCTTTTTGTGGGGCTACAAAATTAATGAAAACTTTTCTCTTTAAAATAAGAGCCCCACTTTTTTAGGTCTCTAATTTCCAATCTCACCTCATTTTCATCTCTCAAATTTAGAGACATAAAAAAACAAGGCTCCTATTTTGAATGAAAAGATTCTAATTAATATTGTAGTCCCCCAAAAAATTCTTATGGGACCTTTTGGACCTAAAACAAGACTTGTAGGCCCCCCTCATGGGACTTGCCTCAAAAGAGATCATTTGAATAAGATTGAGAAAGTAGGGGAGATTATTGGAAGAGGATTGAAATGAATTAAGATGATTGGAGCAAATTGTAGGGAGTGGCTATGTAGCCATGAAATGGATAACCATACCAAGGGGAACACTCAGAATTTTGGGACACTAGGTGGTCTTTTATGCTCTTCGAAACAAGTGTAGAAAGGCTGAGGTTTGGCATTGGAAGACCACTCAATCACTTTTTAGTCTTTTGGTGTTACAAATTGTTCTTTATGGTTGTAAGGCTTGTGTTATTAGCACTTCCATTTCCCAATGGAAGCAAATCAAGGGTATTCAAAATCGTTTCATCATTAGTAAGTTCAAAATCAAGTGCACAACCTTGTATGATATCATGGTAAGTGAAACAATAGTTGCCCCTATTGACACTATTGCTATGATTTGTCTCCTATGTTATCTTAAAATAATCCAACAAATGGAAAATGGTAGATGACCTGAGATTGTCTTTAATGATGTTATGTGCAAAAGGAAGAAGACATGGATGCAACAAAACATCAAGTGAATGAGTAGATGGAACATCATTTCAACACGTGTCCCACTAATAACAAAGAAATTAAGACCTTCATTCTAGATAAATTTTATAAGAGGAATTGGGTTGAAGGGATAGGCAAGAAAAAACTACTATATTAGCAAGTTTAATCCCTACAGATGCAAACTTCAAAAGCCTTACATTAGAGGCAATATTGTTCAAAAAGTTAAACTTCTTATTCTTTTGTTGAGGACTAACTCGCATCAACTCCATAGTGAGACCAAACTTTGGAAAAGACCTAAAGAAGCTTGGGATGAGTGGGTTTGTACTTTTTGTTGTAATTATAAAAATGTGAAAATTGAGCACCAATTTGTTAATTGTATTGCTTTTAAGAACATGATCAAATTTACAGATTTCCTAAGTGCTTGCTCTTGTAAAACTTTATCAACAATGAAGAACCTTAGAATCCAAAAGCTACAAATGTCACTTAGACTATGTTTAGTTTTGACATTATAATTTCTTCTTTCTTCTTTATAAAAAAAAATCTCGTGGCTAGCCACTAACCAAACGATACCTCTCTATACTAGTCGTACTGTTTCCGTAGCTGGTCGTACAGTCAAGAGGTTGAACGTGGTGTTTGAGGGTGTTGTGGTGTTTGGGCTTTGGCATATTTCTTGCTATTCAGAGGTGCCCAACCTTTCATTCGTTGAAGACAATAAAAAAGTGGCCATTGGTGGCGACCTTCACAAAGCGTGCCATCCGAACCTAGGGCATCTAGTTGATTATTCTTTGGTGAATAATCAATCTTATGCAAGTCTGATTTTCTGGGTATGTTTTACATTTCATTGTAATGTTTATTCATCATTTAGGTAGTTAAATATTTGAAGAAATATAACAATTCCAGCTCTAGAAAGAAATCCATACTATCATTGACTGTGGAGTTTTCCTAGAAATTTGTGATTTTCTAAGATATTTCATTTTCTAGTGATTGTTGCTAATAAACCCTTTTCTGAAAAATAAACCTTTAAAACATTTCTGCACCTACACATTCTTCTATATTTCCCATACATGTCTACCAGGCAGTGGCAACTACATCCAATGATATTGCAAATTTGAAATTTTGAATAAATCATTATTTATAATTTCTAGCAGAAATTTTGTCAGTAATCGTTGATTTTTTAAGTTTTCCGTGACTTAAAAACTTCAATCAAAAAATAATTCCGTCATTCAGAAAGTTTAATCAAATAAGTCTGATAATGTTTTGATGTAATATTGTAAAGATGAAAGTAAAAGTGGGTCAATTAAATTAAACAATAAACACTTATTTGGAAGTATCGATTAGTAATATCACTAAGCCGCTTTCTCTTGCTGGTAAATTCTAGATTTGTTCTAAGATTTTGGTTGCCACCCATGTGTTTTATTCTTCTTGTTGGGCTCCCTCCAAAGCTTCATACCTCAAATTAGAACGTTTGCTCAGAGATTTTCTTTGGGCCTCTGGTTCTGACCATCATGGTTTTCACAGAGTTGCTTGGAATTTCTGTTGTCTCCCGAGGGAATATGGGGGTCTTGGCCTGCTTTCCACTCGGAAGCAAGGCCTTGCCCTCTGTGCTAAATGGATTATCAGAGCTATTTCTGGAGATGAAGCCTGAAAAATTCTTGTCAGACATTGCATCTCTTTAGGCTTCCCAGCTAACAGACCGGCTTGGAAGGGAATTGGTTTTCAGACCCTTCTCACTATGTGAGAACCAGTGGTCATACAGGGCTCCTTCATTATAAAGAGCATCTGGAAAGCCTGGGAAGCTATTAAACCTTGGCTTCGTTGGGCTAGTAATGAGTTCCGTAATGGGTTGTCCTTAAATCAGCAGAACATTTGGTGGTCTCCCCTATTTGCCTTCCAGGGTATTCCTCTTGCTAAGACTCAAGGTGCCAGTGCTCTGCGTTTCTATAAACGTGGCATTCGCACTACTAAGGATATTTTTTCAAGAGTCACCATGAATTTCAGATCTTGGGAGGATATGCAAGTTCAATACCGCCTTGTTCGTGTTGATCGTCAGACTTATGAGCTTCTGTTGTCTTCCATCCCTGTGCACTTACTTCATAAAGTGGGGATTCAGTCTGTTCGACTTTGGTGGTATGATTGGAAGTGGTTTCCTGCCACTCCATTTACCAATTATAAGCCCAATATGGGATATAGATGGCTTTCGCCCCACCTTTCGATGGTAGACACGCTTAATCAACGGTGGCATTTGCATTCTTCGCTTTCTCAATGGAGAAAACGGTTTGACACCATTTGGAGTGCCATTACAGAACCTAAGATTGCTCACTTTGCTTGGTGCCTTGCTTTCCAAGGTCTTCTCCTGGGGCCTCGACTCAAGCACATTGGGGTTCCTGACCCCAGATGCCCCTTCTGTGGCCAACCTGAGTCCTTTTTGCATATTTTTTGATTTTGCAAACGTGCTCAGAATTATTGGCACTGGATTCATGATTTTTTCAAGCTTTTCAGGCCCGAACCTTTTTCATGGCACATGATCCTTCTGGGTGATTCCCCCAGATTTCCTCAGAAGTTTTCCCAGATTTGGCATACCTTCAGGATGGAAATTTTGTTTTCTCTATGGAAAGATAGGAATGCAGTTTTATTCACTCACAGTTTTTTGGATGTTAACATTGCAGTGTACACTAAGGCATGCATTTGTAACAATGTCATTATGCAGATACAGGGGCAAGCTAATAAAGTTGCACTGGAGGTTGCCCACTTACAAGAATTGTTAAACCACTGCGGCAATGCTCCTTGTACCATTGCCAGAGTGCCTCTGGATGCCTCAGCTGATGCTTCCTCATCCTGCGGTCGCTGTTTCAGACGCTAGTCCTCTGGCTGCCATTCACACACGCCGCGCTCCCAGGGTCCCCGCCATCGCTCTCCCAGCGGTGGTCATGGCGGTTGGAGGCGCCGCTCTGCTTCCCCACCACGTGGTGGTTCTGGCTGGTCCCCGGCTCCCCCCCTTGGGCGAGCTTCTGGCTGGTCTCCAGCTCCTCCCCCTGGATGGGCGCGCTCTGGCAAGTTTCCCCGGTTGGCCTTGGCAATTTCTCCTCCACGGCCAGACAAGAAGGATGCGGAGACTGCAACTACCCTAGATCCTGCGGATGCTGCTGACGGCTGGACTGTTCCTAGTCCGCCTCACAATCTCATTGATGCGTGGGGATTTCCTGATAAAGATGATCCTCCTCTCTCTGCTGGTACTGCCTTGGCAGCATGAGGTTGTTTTTAATATTTTTTTTTTATGAATAGTTTATAGTTGCTGGTTGCGGCCATGTTGTTTGCTCTGGCTTCGGCCGACTGAACTCATTCGCAGGGTGATCCTGTATCCCCCGACCTTTTTTTGTGAATTGTAATCTTAGTAAATTTTATTAATTGAAAAGGACTATTCATAAAAAAAAAAAAAAAAAAAATCTATCATGCAGGATATTTAAGTGATTCAAATTTCAGGTAACTGCACTTCACCTTCGATAACCATGTCATGTAAGCTCCAAATATATTTTCTTGGTATTCTTACCTATTTGTGAAATAGGGTTTGTGGTTCCTTCAAATTGTGGGTTTTGAGTGAAGGAGAAAAAGATCTGGAATGCAATATAAGAAGATCGGAAGCTTAAGATGGTAGACAAAGTGTGCGAATTACCAGCTTGTCTTTAAATTCCAAGTGGGTTTGTTAAAATTGTTTTCTCTTGGTGCTGTATTATGAATTTTTGGTTTTGTATTATGAATTGTTTGATTTTGTAGGGTTTATGAGAACTTATTTCTTCCTTGTGAAAACATTTTAATGGTTGATTTCATCGAGTTTGTGGGGCTTGTCATTTTTCTATCATTTTCTTTAAGATCATGGTGTTTGAGGGTTTGAAAGCATGAGTAGGAAAACTCTGTCAGTTCAATCTTGGTCGGCCCCGTCTTGAAAAGTTTCTGTCATCAGACGCCCGCAGGTTTTCAAGCAACGCATTTCTACCATTTAATACAATCTGGAAAAATTCATTGACCTGATTCTTCAAAGAATCTAGCCCATTGGAAAGCATCTCTATGCTGTGCCTTAATTATTCAACACCCTCTCTGATGTGTGTCACCTCCTCCAATCCTTCAGGGACCTGCTCTGCTTTTCCTTTTCCTTCCAGAATGCCTACGTATGAGTTTTGAATGACCGAGTGAATGTTTTTAACTGATGCATCCAGGTCCTCCAATTCTGTGAAAACAAAAGCCTTACTAACCCCACTCTTGATGTCCTCTTTTACCTCTTGCTCCAAACTCCTAAATGATGTTGACCACAAGAATCGTTCATGAATGTCCAATTCTCCAAATGAATCATCGCATCCTGACAAAGCAGATGTAAGAATAATGCATACAAATATGGTGATGTCAGATGTAAGAATATCGCATACAAATATGTTTATCACCTTTACTGCATACATTGCCCTCATGAAAAGCTTGCCCTTGCTGGAGCATTTCTTCTTCCCCAAGTTAAAACTTTTGTTCATACTATGTAAAATAGCAGTACAACTCTTAGCTTAATCATCAACAGAGAGCCAGTATGTTTTGCATTATAGTTTGGAGTACTAACTAAAGCTTCTGATTAAATTATGTGCTTTTATGTTACAAGATATGTGCTTCTTGCAATTTTGAATAATGCGGCAGAAGATACTCATCCTTGACTTGCATCCATGAGTGTTGTCTTCATTCTGTAGTGACAAGGTAGTTATGAAGTAATGTTGTAAGTGGGAATGAGATTCTGTAATGAGGGATGAATGTTTTGGGTACCATATTAGTGAATTAATTTTTTGTTCAAGTGCAGGGATCCTATACTTTCCACAAAGAGAAATATAGTTTCCTATTAAAGTATGGACCAACTGGGATTGTGAAGTGTATCCAAACAGGCCTAAAAGTGATTGAAATCCATGAAAGACATGGTTCCAGCCGCATATTCTGCATCTCCCACAAATCTATTAATCATGCCAGGGTCTATAATGTATCTATTAGTTAGAATTTAAATTCAGACATTTGTGAAAGAGTTGTCCATAGCCTTTTGCCAACAAGCTTGGTAAATTCACTGCATAAGTATATTTGTGTAAACTTAAGCATATCAATGAGACTGAAATCATGAATCCACATTCCCTGAGTTGTCTGGTTTGCTGACATATTGAAAGTTTGTATGATATCCACAAGGTCTCACATAATCTATACTGTTGCACAGCTAACTCAAGTTTCCCAGTCTTTGAAATACTAATTTTGAGTGTGCTAATATTTTTTGCAGAACATCTGATAAAGGATGGTTTCAAATTTTTTTCAGAGGATAACTGAGTGCAACAGCACATTAATTTTTGGTCTGGCAGATCAAAAGTATATTTCCTTTGTACAAAATTTGTTTCTACGTGTTTATGCTAACAACATTCCATAGACACATTTTTTCATCCCTGAAATTGCAGAACTGTTGTCTCAATAATTGATAGTCGTCTTTCTTTTTTGTTTTGCTTCAAATCTTTTAATTCTCTGCAAGCAACCAAACTGATTGACATGCACCCAGGACTACTTTGATATATTTTTCTTCTGTTATAGTTCCCAAGAAGACTAGTGTCTTCAAAGGTCAAGAGATCGCTATATATATTAAACACAATACATAACTGGAAATACTTCTAAGTCATCTACATGTTTCTCGTATGTATAATGCATGCATGCAGCTTAAACAATTGATTTGCCATAATTAACAAATCAATTGTTTATGGTGTGAGCAAGTTCTTTATATAAACAACCAATGCATTGATCCCAATACACCTAATATTTACAAAGAGACACTATCAATATACCCAATCAATGAAAAAACTATGATAGCAGATACACACTAGGTGTCAAAATTGTTTGCTCATTTACATCTACTTCTCTAGCTGTTCAATTCTTTTGTGGTAACATTTATTTAGACAGTAGGTTACACATTTGTTCATAATTATTAATTAATTGAAAATAAAAACAATATATTTGGATTATCAATCAACTAATTAAGATCAATAGTACATTTTGATATCTGAATAAACAACAAACCTTAAACAAATTCACAGCATACGATAACAATCCTATCGGCTATTCGTTGTACATACTTAAACGTGCAACTGCTAGTATTAATTGGATTTCTATATTCTGATTGCTTTGGCGTGCTCTTTGCACATTGAAGTTCAACAGCCAGTAATATTGTTGCAGGAAAACTGAGCTGAGCTTTTCTTGAAAATTGATTGTCAGAATGAGGCTTGTAGGGCTTACAGGAGGCATTGCGTCTGGGAAAAGTACAGTCTCAAGGGAATTTCATTCGTATGGTATTCCTGTGGTCGATGCAGATAAAGTAGCTCATGTATGTATCACTTTTCCCTTCACAATAAGTAGGATACTGCTACTCTCTAAGATAGATGTCAGATATTGCAAATAATTTTGGAATTCTGAAACCTTCATATCAGAAGTGGTTTAAGAGATCTGTTGGCTGTACCAAACATCTCAATTTACATGTCACAATGGGCTTAAGCTCTTTGGATTTTGTTTGGCAGCTATTCTAAATTACTGCAAGAATAAATATTTTGCTCTACTAGTTTAAGTGCTCTTTGTGGCATTTGAGATTTATGTCCAGAAAATCATTAAAGCGGTTTAAAATGGTCTGCTTGATAAGATTTTGGCATACCAAGGAAGATTATTCAGATTTAAGGGCTGAAAATTGAGTCTACATGATGAATTCAATTTTTCTGTTTAATTTGGTTGTCATTTTCAGTTCAGTCCTATTGCACTTGTTTCATTTCCTTGCATTTTCTTTCTGGTTTTATCAAAATAGCCCATGTTTTATAACTTATAATCAACGATTATACAAATCTTGATCTTGCTAGTATAGCTGTTTAAGCCACATGTCAAACTCCATAAATTTTCTCTGTTGTTTAATGTTCCACATTGTATGGTTTATTGGCTATAAAGTATTGGGATATTTGTTTTTCTTTTCTCTTTTTGTGGGATATCAACTTGGAAAATGTTGCAGGCAGCCTTGAGAAAAGGCACAGGTGGGTGGAAAAAGGTTGTAGCTACTTTTGGACAAGATATTCTGCAAGCAAATAGGGAAGTTGACCGGGCACGATTGGGTCAGATTGTCTTTGCTGATCCTGAAAAACGACAACTTCTGAATCGGTGAGCCATAACTTATATTTAGTTTTTCTACAGGATTGTTTTTCTATTCGGTGTTTTCTCAGCAGAAATTTATGTTATCCTGTTCTAGATTCAGACATTAATGGCAACAGAATTCCAATATTAAGAGCAATTATGCATGGTACTCACATTATTAAAATATGCACCTGCTTCGTGAATCTGTAGTATGCCAATCTAGGTTCCGACAAGTAAATATTTTGATTTGTATCATACTGGCATTTTGTCAAACAGGTCGCTGAATGGAACTCCAAATCATATATTTTTTGCATCTAAAGCCCACAAAGTAATAATAAATCACTTAGTCTAACAGTTTTCAATCATCTGAATACAATCTGTTTTTATTTAAACTCAGAATACAGAAGAACTAAAATGCTTCAGTTCTAACTCCAACGAGCAACCTCATTTGTTGCCTGTCGGCTGTGCTCAATGAGCAGACCTTTTCAATGCAATGATCTCTGACTTTGCAGACAACAGTTTAAAATAGTTCCAAACTTATCTATGCTCAACTAAGAATTGTAACTTGAATCAGTTGATGTCTTAAAACTGGAGGAATGTGGACAGTTAACTTATCCTGAACAATCCCAAACTGGAGTCGCACTATCTTACCTCACTCGTAAACCAAGTTACTCCAAATGGTAATATATACTAGCAACAGTAATAATATGGGAATGAACATTAAGTCCTTAGCACTATGTATTTCCACAATTCCCTGAAGAACGGTTCACCAAATATACCTTTGCAAGCGATATCAGGAATTCAAATCTCTAGCTCTAATATGATTTCAGTTCTGTGCTCAAAGAAGTAGCTGACTGTTCAATGAGACAGTTCTGTGCCCAAAAATGATAGGAATTGCACTGATATGACTTAAAATTTCCCCAAGCAGACCCCTCCGAAAGTTCTCACAACAGAAGATAATAATGAAGCGGCAAAGATTTATGAAGTGCTGTGCTAAATTAAAGGAAGAGCGTTACAAATGATAAATAGCATAGAATAAAGTTCTACTTCCTCCTGCTAATCTCACAATCACATTCTATACTCAAATTAGTCCGACGATAAAATGCAAGTCCTTATTTTTATTGGATCGTCTTAATATATGCTGCTCATATGTTCTCATGCCAATCCTCAGGAGGCCAAATAAAGGGTCAGATCCCACAACATAATCAAATGGCTACAACATTCAGAATAAAATAACTATATTTTTCCAAATAGATGAAAATTACTTGAGGTCTGTAGATATCCCCTATTAATGCAAATTTGTCTTCAGATGAAGACTGCACAAATTTGGCCAATTGAATTTGAAGAAATTATTCAATCTAAAAAGCATCCTTATTTCCTCCATCTAGCTTCATTATAAAGAACTCCAAGAAGAATCTAAAACATTAGGCCGATTTAATCATACATGAAGGACTATATTTAATAAATTGATATTTTAGAATATTTTATTATTTTTTCATTTAGTTAATTAAATTAATTATTATTAAGTCATCATTTGAATATTTCATTTACTTTTGACACCTCAATAAAAGTCAATTTAATTAATTGTCACTTTAGAACTGGAGATATTATAATCTTCCATATGCAAACTTTGGTTGCCCTTAAGCGATTCTCTGTTGTACCACCAGGGTTTCATATCAATCTCAGTACTATGGCCTCACCAGTTTTCTGCATGACTCTGATTTAACTGTCATCAATCTGCAGCAACCTAAGAAGCACTCTATCCATCATGTAAATCCCCTCGATGGTGCAAGAAATGCCTCCAATGTCATGTGGTGCTGGAACCTCATCACCATGCTAATATTCAACATTGGAGTAATGATCCCAATCATTCCAATCTATCCAAACAACTGTTGTCATCAAATTACAATCTGAAACTTTTGTAAATAGCAATGAAGAATAGCCTCATAAAAGCAATAGTTGAATTGGAACCCAAAAGGATTTGGTGGGATCTCTCAGACCATTCCATCTTGGAGCATAGATCTGCTGGAACTCACCATTTCCAGGAATATGCCAACCCAAAGCGACTACTAATGTTAGAATGTAGTGTCCCCATTTCGGTCCTAAAAACAACTAAAACCAATAAATGATTAAATAAGTTTATATTAAAGATCTAAACTTATTAATAAAGGGAACAAGAATGATTACAAACACATGAATCCTGGTATTAACATAAAAGATGAAAGATACATGGACTGTAAAAGGATCATCATAAGCTGTGATTATATAAACACATAGCTATTATCAATCTTCAAACCCATAAATGTAGCATCAGATGTTGGCTAGCTAAATGACAAAATCATTGACTATTCATTAAAAATAGCAAATGTGGAATTACTCAATCACATATGACACAGTGTTGCTGACTTGAAGAAAAGGTGAATGGTTGGTTGATTCATTGGAAAAGAACTAATAAATATTGCAATGGCAAATGAGAATTAACGATGAAAAGGAATCCATGTTGGAAATCGAGTGATTATGTGGACAGCCATCATGAACAGTTCCACAACTGCGTGAATAGTATCAACTTATTAAATAATGACTAGAATGATAGTAATTGGTGGCAGGCTAAAGGTAATGATTGGTAGCAATAAAAGGATGAAATTCATTAAGGTTTGTGTCTTTCACTTGGACTACATGTCAGTAATTATGTTGATGACTTTGCCAGGTTGCTAAGCATCAATTATTAGTAAGGACTAATCAATCATTTGGGAAAGCACGATCTAGTTTATTGTTGAACATTGCTGATGACATAAACTAGGCTCAATGACATTGATTATACTCGTTAACTATTTGGAATGTTTGGGAAGATTTGTTGATGGTATGGTTCTTAAAGGGGACTTTGTGGGCCTTAATCCTTCTTCCTCGGCTTTAGTTTGTTCCCATCAACAATTTGTTGATGATTCTATTGTTATGGGAGAAGTGTCGGTGAAGAATGCTAGGAGTTTAAAGAAGGCTTTGGTGGATTATGGTAATGCTACTGGTCAAATTATTAACTGGAATAAAAGTCTGATTTACTTTATGAATGCCAGTATGGAAAGGCAATTGAAGATTAAAAAGATTATTGGCTGTGAGATTGGCTCCTTACCCGGTTCTTATCTAGGACTTCCTTTGGGATTATCTCCTCCTAACAGTTTCTGGAACTCTTTGATTGACAAAATTCATTCGAAACTTGAGGGCTGGTAAGGTTGTTGTTCTAAAATCTATTTTGCAAAGTGTCCCGCTATATGCTTTGAGCCTTTTCAAAATTCCAAGAAAATTTGCTCTTGCTATTGAAAATATCCAGAAAACTTTCTTATGGATGGGCATGGAGAACAAAAAAAGACTCCCTCTCATTGCTTGGGAAAATGTTTGTTTACCTTATCACAAGGGAGGTCTTGGGTTACGAAGGGTTACCTCCATGAATGAATTCTTAATGGCAAAACTATTATGGAGATGGTACAAAGAGGATGGGGAATGGAAGAATATTTGGAATGATAAATACAACTTTAATAACTTTGATTTTTACCATTTCCTAAACAGTAACGTGGAACAAGGGGATCAATGATTTAGAAAAATTCTCAGAAGCTTAAAAATATTATTCGAAAAGGGATAAAATGGAAGGTTGGCAATGGTAGGAGAGTTCTTTTTTGGGAAGATGTTTGGATTTTGGATCACCCCTTGAGTGATGACCCAAGATGGAACAGGTATATGGAGCTTTGTAAAACCCAGATTGGATCTCTTGTGGTGGACTATTGGATAGACAATGAATGGGTGGATCTCTATAGATTGGATCCCAATTTGGTAGAACTAAGAAAGTGCCTGAATGTGTTTTTCCTAAACCAAAAGGAGGATGAGTTGATATGGAGAAATGAACCTAGTGGTGTTTTTTCAGTCGCTTCAGCGTATGCTGATTCTTTTGATAACCATGATGAGCCGTGTTGGGCCAAGGCGTGGATGAAGGGTATGACACCCAAAGTCAACATTTTCTTTTGGATCCTTTTGCAGAATAAAGTGCTTACTCTGGATAATCTTAAAAAGAGAGGGATTATTATTATTAATAGATGTGTTCTATGCAAGAGTGATGGGGAACCAGTTGATCATATCATCTTGCATTGTCCTTTTTCAATGAAGATTTGGAATAATATATTCAACCTATTGAATGTTGAATGGGTTTTCTCTTCCACTATTCAGCTGTTCTTTACTAGTTGGAAGGCTCCTTCAAAGAATACTTTGATTGGTAAATTGTGGGATTTTATTCTGCCGTATGTTGGATGGGGTATTTGGAAGGAGTGTAATGACAAAATCTTTAGAGATGTAGAATCCAGCTCGACTCAGGTTTTCCACAAGATTAAGACTCTTTTGATAGAGAATATTAAAACTATGGCTTTAGAACAACAATTTTGTAATGAATGGGAAACCACTGTTCTTCTCAATTGGAACTTGAAGAGTGTGACTATGGGTGATCAGAAACCTAATCCTAGAGAACTTGCTAGATGGGATTGCCCTCCTAACAATTGGTATAAGATAAACTTTGACGGGGCTTCGAAAGGAAACTTGGGCAAAGCAGGGTGTGGTATTGTGATTAGAAACTCCAACAGAGATAATATGGGAATTTTGGCTATACCAATTGGGCACCAAACTAGTCACGTTGCTGAAGCCTCGGCAGCTCTCCATGGTCTTCTTTATGCTAAAAAATTGAACATGAGTAAAATCTGGTTAGAAGCGGACTCGCCCAATATTATTAATTGTCTTAACAAAAAAACTATACCTTCATGGACAATTAGTAATATAATTCATGAGGCTATTCAAATTATTAATTCTTTTGAAATTTGTGTTATTTCCCATAATTTCAGAGAGGCTAATGGGACGGCTAACTAGGCATCGAATGTGGCATGTAGAAATGATCAATCTATCATTTGGGATAATCATGACCCCTTACCACTGGAGGCTCGACTTCTCTTTCATAATGATAAATGGAGGTCATTACAAAAGGCTTTTTAATTATGACCGTGTCAGTACGGGGGTATTGATGCGGAGTTATGTGGCTGCGGGTTTTGTGTTTTAATTCCCAATGATTCTTGTAAGGTTTCGCATGGATTCTGGGTTCATTTTGCCATTGTGTTTGCTGTTATATGTGAGTTTTCCTTCATTTGGGAGTTGAAGAGGAGGAAAATTGAGAGTTTAGGTGCTTCAAAAATGGGAGGAAAGAGGAAACATGTTGAACTAGTGAGCTGCATGGAGTGGATGAAGAAGGAGGAGGTGTGGGAAATATTGCGAAGGGGTAACTTCACTGGGTTTATGGAGAGGTTGAATGGCAGCAATCCCGCCATCACACAACAGTTTATTAAAACTTGGAAAGAGGGTTTGATCATGGTAGGCAATCAATGCATGGAGGTTTCAGAGGAGGTGATTACTGAAGCTACGTGTTTGGAGCTTGAGGGTCTCAATTTTTACAGGGAGCAGAAATTATCAGACAGAGCTGTTGATGAGTTTGTGGATTCAGAGCTTGAGAAGAGCCATCTGGTTAAAATTGGTAAGTCTTACATCAACCAGCCTCAGTCTCTCGTCCCTGGTGGTTCGTTCTGTTTGTTATTATGGAGTATTTAACTTTGCACGGGAGATTCACAAAATGTTATGGTTATCACTTCATGCTGGCCAAACACTTTAGGCATAGTGTCAAAATTAATTTCCCTTTCTATTTAAAACAGTCCCTTAGTATCTCTGTTCAAGCTTTACAAAAAGACCCAAATGGCGAACATGTCTGCCATGAGGGTCTCATGGTGCTTATTATGAATGTTTTAAAGTCTAAAAGAATTGTGAGGAACAGAGGCCACATTAAGGATGCAGATTATGAAATGAAAGGGAGCTTGCAGGAGAAGGGTTATGTCTCCGAAACCTAGGATGAAGCTGAAGGTGGTGAGGTTAATATGAACAAGGGCACTGGGAATAGATCTAAGAAGAAAAGAAGAGTAGTGGGACACTTTGATTCTGAGAAGGAGAGTGATTTTGTGGAGGATTTGGTGAGGGATTATAAGAAAAAATCTGAGATTAAAGGTAAGAGGGTTAAGGAAAGTCCGGGGGTGAGGGCTCTTCCCCCTCGGATGATGAGACCCTTGCTCGACAACTAGAGAAGAAAAGATATCCCTTAAGATGCCTTCAGAAGGATTTAGGAGATAAAGGGGTGTCGGGTGATGAAGATTCTCAGGAGTAGGGGATACATGAGGATTATGATGACAAGTACGAAGCTACTCCTAGGTCTGTGAAAGGGCTGTATGGTAACCCGAGAACTATCCTGAAAGAAATTGGGATAATGAAAAGTCAAATGCACACACTTGATAGGGAAATGCAAGACTCAAGGAAGGAAGTTGTGCATGCCAGTAGAATAGCACGTGGTGAGCGAACTCTCGGCCAACATATTGACTGGCTTATGGAGGTGGTTGGGAGCGCCGAAGATGTCAAAAACTTAATGCAGAAGATCCCGCAATTGGAGGCCAAGAACAGGGCTATTGACAGAGACTTCAATGCAAACTAGGGCTAGGTCACCTTGATGGAAGCCAAGATGAGTAACCTTGAGAAACTGATAAAACAAATGGCTGACAATGTTTGTACTTTGCTGAAGAAACTGGAAATGGACAAAGGCCAGGATCCCCCTCAGGTGGCTGATAGCCAAGCTCCCAACAAATGCACTAGGGCTCATTCAAAGAAGATTGAAGACACGGGCAAGAAGGATGAGGTGAAGGTAGTGGCAGAAAACATGCAGATCCTGGCAGATCAGGCGCTGGACCTGATCAAGGCTACTTAGCTAGTTCTTTTCTGTCTTTTCTGCTGTCTTTTTGCAGTTTTTGTGCTGTCTCTTTGCTGTTTCTTTCAGCAGTTCTTTCTGTGACCTCTTTTGTGTTCTTTTTGGAGGTTTGTCTTGTGTTTGCTTCTAATTGCTCTATCTATTTCTAGTATGACTTGCTGTAAAAAGGTTTTGGGTCCTTAAAACCTGTTTTTACTTAATCAAAACTATTTGGAATCCCTTAACAAAGGAACTATTGCTACAAGGTTCAGTAATATGGTTAAGACAGCAATAAAAAAAGAATAGTCAAGACTTCAATAAAAGATATTTCAGAGTTATGATCCATCGTATATGGTATAAGGAGGATCATAGAAAATGCAACACTTGTAATTGGGATTCAGAAAGGATAAGGATTATTATTTATAATTGGTACTCTTCAAGGGAAGAGATCAGAATGGAAAATATATTGATATGATATTACATTACTGGCAAGCACAGTGTGACAGCAACTATGCTGAAATTTATCTGCAAGTAGATACTGATTACAGGACATTATATCTGAATTAAATACTGATTACAGAACACTATATCTGAATTTTATTAGAGATAAAGAACCATTATATGGTATGTATATATGTTAATAATAATGAAATTATAATTATATATCAGTTATGCTTATTTTATATATATATTTGTAATACATAATTAAATAATATACTGTGTCGATTCCTTAATCACTTACTATCACTTACTAATACTGTTAAGAGGATAGGGGGTTTGTGGGAGAGCCAGAGTATTTCAGTCACATGATAGGAAGGTCTCAAGATGGGTAAGAACCTTGAGACAGCTCGTTTGTAGACTGTTTCACATGTCCAACTAGGTTTGTGTAGGGAGAGGCTGACTACTATGGTCATATGATGAGAAGGTCCCAAAATGGGTAAGAACCTTGAGGGAGCCTGCTTGTAGACTGTTTCATGCTCTCTAACACATTATTTCTACCATCTTCCTTAGTGTTGATAGTTAGGAGAGAAGTAAGGAATTGGGGCTTAAGTATGTTAACTGTCAAATGTATTATGAATTGTTTCTTTAATTTAATATAATTTGAATGCATACTGAGTTGTGTTAATTGCTGGTGTTAGAGAAATAGGATCGATTAATCTGTTCTGTAACTTGTAATAGCACTTTTGGATATTTATATATTTTCCAAGTTACTATACGAGTGAATATATATGTGATATAAAGAGACATGTCTCTTTACATGCCTCTTAAAGAGACATGTCTCTTTAATATATTAACTTACATTAGTTATAGTTATAACATAATTAATATATCCTCAATATATTCTAATGATTATATATATATATATATATATATATATATATATATATATATATATATATATATATATATATCACTCTTAATATAAGTTAATTATTCCATATATAATATTTGTCATATATTATATATCTCATATATATAATATAATTTATCTGATAGAATTATAACATTAACACTCCCTCTTAATGAAGAAGGATAAAACACAAAGATATTACACCATAGGTAATATTTCAAGAATAATACATATAGGAAATATTTGATCAGAAGATTTCTAGAATATGATATCATATAAGTATTGACCTATCAGAATATCCACATATGATATTCACTAATTACTATTTGATATCATATTAGGTAACATGAGCATTGGCCAATCAGAACATCAATCAAATGATATTTACCAAGTACTTTGAGTAATGGCCTATCAAAACATCAACTAAATGATATTCACCAAGTACTCAATGTGGTAATGGCCTATCAGAATATCAAGGCAAGATGTTCACCAAGTACCTAAAATATATCTATACAAACAACTTGTACCTAGTTAAATTAATAATATCCAACGCCTAGTTGTTGATTTATAAATAAAGCCGTTCATGATTTATTTCAACATTTACATGATTTATTTCAACATTTACACAAAATGTATATCATGATACAAGTTATTGTAAGGTTGTCACCTTTCAATAACTTCTCCTAATACAAGTGATAATCATTTAGAAGTCGTCACTTCGTCATGATGTACACAGGGGAGCTCATACATGTATGACATCAAAAGTTCGAATGAAGTCTCCACAAATATTCTCATGTGGTGTTGTCACAACATTCACCATAAAACATATCAGAGAATAAGGTTTCTCCGTCTTAGTTTGATATCAACTTTTCTAACCTCTTAGCACAAGGTTTCCTTCGATGAAGTGTCAGACTTCCTCTAAATCTGTTATCATCCTTCTAACCTCTTGGTAGCAAGTCATGTCATGCTTCCCTAGTTCAATGGGTATCTTGATAGCATAAGGCCTTCCAGCCTACATACATGAGACTTTATCTCCATGAATCATAGTCCTCTAGCTGTTTTCCAAGCTTCTGACTAGTGTTGAATCCATCAACAAGGTCTACTCCCTTTGAACCAAGATCATCAAAAGTTTGATTGAAGCAGTTTTATTTTGTGCTCCCTCTCTTTCTCCAAGGTTGCCTCTAATGAACTGTCAGGCTCTCTCTCATAATGTCAATCATCAAGGATATTCGCTTCAAGAGACTCAAATTATCCAACCTAATCGTCAGATGATTAATGAATCCTAAATCACAGCTTCTCTGAAGCTACTGTAATAAAATTGAATCTGCACAATATTTGGTAGCATGCCTAATTTTCCAATCTTCTTCCCTACAAGAATATCCTAGAGAAAACAAAAAATGATCAAGGAAAATAGCTTCTTATAGTACATATAGAAATATACAATTAAGATAGAGACTAAATACTCAAGGAGATAAATACTTAAATCCACACACCAACTTCCTTGATACAAATTTCTCCAATTAGAAAAATGCCTTCATATAATCTTTTGTCAAACAATAGGAATGATACATTGATTAATATTCCCGCACACAATGTAAGATTCCCACTTATATCGAGTTATTCAAAGCTTTCTTGGCATCCTTGAGACAAATAACAAGGTAAATAACTCTTATAGTAATAAAATAACCTATAATAATTTTTCTGAATAATAAGAATATTATTATTACAAGAACATTAGAACTTTTATCCTGTACTTAATTTATAATGTATTAATTATATTCCAATAACCAATATAGTTACTATAATAGTTCACAATCATAAATCTTGGCAATAAAGAAAAGAACATTAAATTCGAACCTTTAATGATGGTTAGCCATCAAATCCTATGAGTTTAAGAGTCCAATGAAGTATACATTCCATTTTCATTAATTATCCTTTTCTTTTCAATATCTATTTTCTACTCTTTTATTATGTCCCTTGAATTATTTATAAGCAACATATCTCTTACCCTGTAAGACACTTAAAGTAATATATTCCTTAATAACATTAAATGTAATGCATTATATATACATACCTGTAAGGCATTGATACCCAATATATTGTTATTTATAACATGTGATCGCTATTGATTAGATGGCCCTCTTTGTGGGATAGCCCCCATCACCAAGGTCTCAACACGTCAATGTTGATTACTCTAAATTTACCTTATAGACCTTGTGGAACCCAATGCTCAAGCAGAATAAATAGTTTCACATAATTATATAAGATCATTTCAATAAAATATATATAAAATGTCATGAAATAGTCTTAATTATATATTTACTAGTGCCTCATGAAAGAATATCAGATAAAATAAAATAATGTGAACAAATAAAACTCAATATACCTTTTATACTCACCAATGTGACCGATAGGTTTTAGCGGAAGAGTTATCTTGAACCTCATCGAATATACTTTCATCTAGAAGCGGCATCTCTTCTAGAGCATATCAGGCTCTTGGCATCGATGATGATCTCAACTATTTATCTTCGCCCTAATTTCTTTGGACCTATCATTGCTCTCTTATTCTTGCCTTTATTGGGTCAGTACCTGATGTGCTGGATTTTGGCAATTATTTTGTTGATTTTCCAGATTGTCTACATGTTGTGTATTTTCTTGAAATATTGTATTCTCATAATGTAATGCTTGTCTAAATCATTGATATCAATATTAATCAAGGTTACCAGGAGACTGGGGTACTTGGAGACCTTGGAGACTGGTACTGGTACTGGTACTGCTAATTTTCAAAAATAGGAGACGAGGGTACTTGGAGACGTTAATTGTTGTTTAATAAAGAAATAATTATACATCATTGACAAGTCTTTCTAGAGGCAATTAAGCAAATTGATTGGAAAACTATAGTGGCTATCATTATAATTACTAACATATATGATATAAGTAATAACAAATTTTTAAGGGGTGATGATAGAGGATAAGATTTAGGAGTTTTATGATGCCTTATGCTCAATATTTTTGGTGGGAGACATCAATTGTTGGTTGGGGGACTTTGGAGATGGCAACCAAAACCTCGTGCATCCAAACATTTTTGGGGACGTCTCCAGTACCTAGAGACGTGTCTCCGGTACTGGGGGTCTTCGAGACGCGTCTCCAGGTGTAAGAGACGGGTCTCCTGGTAACCATGATATTAATCAATACCCTTCTCATGATAAGATATCTCACAACATACTTGCTATTATGCATTCCCTTTTATACATACATCAGTTACAGAATTTTGATGGTGTTGATAGATATATCATGGCTTCTACTTCATGGGACAAATGGACTTGTGCATGTTGGATGTAAATTCCTCCCTTATACATAATACACTTAATGTTTAAATATGTCGTGCACTTCATTTGACTTATAGACTTCCTTCTCCAATAAGCTCTTTGATGCTAAAGGGTGACTCTATTATCTAGACTTATGTCGTCCAGCATTAATTCATTTTCTAAAACTAAATCTCATCCATGGTTATGATGAAGACAAGTGAACAACACCGCACTTTAGCAGCCATCACGGCTACGCAATTGTCATGGTAGTCCCTGCACATGGATTGAAGACTGGCTACAAATAAAGTAGGATGTGGTTAAAATTTTGTAATATTTCTCAAATTTATCGACTGCAGATTGACTTTAGCAGCTACAACACTGATTGCTTCTTCAATTTTCTGCCGATACCATGTTATTTTCTTCTAGTGATGTGTTTGAAAATATGGGAGTGCTGTGTATAATTTTTAGCCCAAAGTTTGAATGTCACGCAGTAAAGACAAATCTGATATAGATGTTGAATTCAGTCCTTGACAATCCATATCTCGACACACATCAAACACCCAAGACACATCATAAAGTGCCATCAATCCTCATTGGTTGGTATAATACTTGTTAGCAGATTGTTTAGTTGTTGGTTTTGCTAAGCATGAAGGTTGGGCATATGGAGCCCGCAGTTCCCAAATTTCAGTGGTCCACCAAATTCTCAGCTGCCTACCAAACGATTTGCACACTTTGACATCACCAATAATGCCCCACAATGAGTATTTACAAGCTCATGACATTTCTAGCAGTGTGTATGGCAGCTGAAGATCCACGAATCTATATTCTTTCTTTCTCTGCACCATGGTTGAAGATGTATCACAGTCTCTGTATATTCTTAGATGGCAATACTTGGAATATATGGTATCACAAATATTACTTCTATCTGATCCTCCATCTGAATTCAACTTTAATCCCAAGTGCCGCATCCTCCCACGCTTTGCTAATATTTGAGAGACGTCATCTTCAACAATACAGAATTCTGTGATACTTGTCATCTCTATTGTACGATTAACACCGTGAAGTTCTGATCTTTCTCTATCTCAAATAGAAAACCTGATAATAGTTGAGTCCAAACAATTGTTATCAAATCTACGAGACAAGTAATTACGTCCAGATCCAACCATGTAAGTGAAAATCTCACAAGTCCCTAGTAATGTATGCTGCTCTGATACCATGTTAGTGAAATAGGATCGATTAATCTGTTCTGTAACTTGTAATAGCACTTTTGGATATTTATATATTTTCCAAGTTACTATACAAATGAATATATATGTGATATAAAGAGGCACACCTCTTAAAGAGACATGTCTCTTTAATATATTAACTTACATTAGTTATAGTTATAATATAATTAATATACCCTCAATATATTATAATGATTATATCTTAATATAAGTTAATTATTCCATATATAATATTTGTCATATATTATATATCTCATATATATAATATAATTTATCTGTCAGAATTATAACATTAACAATTGGGAATTGGCAGCCTCCTATTGAGGAATGCTACAATTTTTCCCTTCACATGTGCAATAAAACCTTGTTGGGAATTTTAGGGTAAATCAAGTGAAGTTCCAATAGGGGATGTTGCATAGGACTGCTTCATACTGCTGTTGGATGCAACTGATACACTGATGCTATTGTTGGACATAATTGATGATGATAAGTGAAAAGGAGAGATTGTTTTCTTGAGTGTCTAGATTCAATGTATTTGAGGTGGAAGAGATTAATCGATGATTGAGGCTAAGCGGCAAAATCTGTGAACAAGCTGAAGTGGCAAAAATTTGTCTATATAAGGAAGAGACAAGAAGGTAGATGCTGCTGGTCCAGTTGATATCCAAGTTAATGCAAAGTGCTGAAGGAGATTCTACTGAGCAGATCAGAGTATTAAGTTGTGGTAAAATGAAGTGTGGATGTGACGGCCAATTAGTAAGCAAATAGATATTGAGCAGAATGGAAATTTGAACAAGCAAAGTGAATTGCATTTTTATTAGATCATTTGACTATTACTTTCTAACCATTGTAGCAGAAAGTCTTTTAACCTAGTGGACTTAACAGTCTTTTTGTTTATAAATCCTTATTGTAAGGTGACATTCCATTGAATGTTTGAAGTCCTTTAGAGAGGCCACTTATCAAGTAGTGACAAGGTTTAGATGGTCTTTGGTGAAAATCCCCTAACAGGGTCACACATAGCAGTGTGCTTGTAACCTTTGACAGGGTTGACTCTTAACCAAGCTCACTTCAGAAGAGTGAAATTATTTTGGGTGATTAGTCTTGGTGGTTTTTACCCTAATCGGGTTTCCATGTTAAAAATCTCGGTGTTAACGTGTTCATAGATGTTTTGCATGTTATTTTCTTTTATATGATAAAACTGTTATTATTTCTGTAAGTCGGGTAATGAAGCTGATACTCAGTATAGGAAGCCAAAGAAGTGAAATTTGTTTGATGCATAAGGTTGATTGAGTTTACTGTGATTACCGAGTTGATTATTGATTAGTTAAAGTTGTTATAAGATTGGTGAATTGTTTGAAAGGGCTTGAGGATAACTAATTCACCCCCATCTCAGTTATCTAACAATTGGTATTAGAGCATTGGTGCTTGGAGGAACAAGTTTAGAAGACTTAAGCTAAAGATCCAAAGATGTATAAGAGAGAGGTACAAAAGCTGAACAAGGAGAATTTCCCATCATGGCAAAGCAAAATGAGGCTTTACTTATCTGGCATTGGAGACTCTGAATTGTACTTTCTGGACAATCAATACACACCGCCACCCTTGGTCCTATGGTAGTTGTGCAGATGAGAGAAAAACAAGATCACAACTCTGTGATGATAGAGATTGCTTCTTCCCTAAATGATGCTGAGTTTGATGATAACAAAGCTTGTGCTATTGCTAAGGAGATGTGGGACAAACTGATACTTGTACATGGAGGAGATCACAATGTGCTAAGAGCTGAGGCATAAAGTTTAAGAGGTAAGTTTGATGATATGAGAATGAAAGAAGATGAGAATACAGTAACTGAATCAAGGAAGTTGCTAATGCTATTAGAGAAGTTGGAGGAGTCATTAAGTGACGAAGTTGTGGTAAGCAAAGTTCTTAGAACTCTTTTACCTATCTATGCTATTAGAGTTCTTGCTATCCAGGAGTTGGGATATATACCTGGAAATAATAGTACTCTTGATGCTTTGATCAGTAGGTTGACCTCTTTTGAGCTGAATAATTTTGATATTTGTGTGGTACCTAAGATTGAATCTGCATTTAAGTGATCTCTAACTATTGGAAGTTCAAGGAAAGAGGAGCACTCATCACAAAAAGAATAATAGTGATAATGAATCAAATGATAATGATCTATAAGAGCTTGAACCATTGCTTGCAAAGAGGCTACTGAGAGGCAAATAAAAGTATGAAGGTAAACTACCTTTGATTTGTTTTAAATGTAACAAGGTTGGTCACTTTGCATCTAGATGTCCTGACAGGAATAGAGATGAAAGGAATGATAAAAGAGAAAACAAATACCGAGGAAAAAGAGACTACAAAGACAAAAGAAAGATTGTTTGTTACTTAGCTGAGGAGGAAGACACCAAGTATGAAATTGCTGATCAAGAAGAAGGTGAGAAAGTTGTATATGTTGCAATGAAGAAGGACTCTGAAGGAGAAGAAATGTATGAAGTAGAAAAGGCTCTCATTTCTCAAGGAAAAATGACACATGGCTTATTGATAGTGGATTGTTAGAAACAATAGTCCACCAAGATAACTTGGGGGGGGGGGGGGGGGGGTGAATCAGTTATTCAACAATTAAAACATTTGTCCTCTTTAAACAAACTTAACCATTCAACCAAAGTAAACAACAACCATAAAGATTCACATAAACAATTACACAAGATATGTTGACTAGGGAAACCCTTGATTAGAGGGAAAACCCCGGTGGGAATGATGCCCACAAGATGATGTACTTATATAAATATTCCTTGTTAGAGGATGGACCATGTTAGGAGTCTATTATAACATTTAGTACAAAGAGTCTCTGTTAGGATACTTTGAATCCTTGTTAGGAGATTCCAACCATGTTAGGACTTGTGCCAACCTTGTTAGGAGTTGTGGAAGACTGTTGAACCCACTGTTCAAACAACTTCAGGATCAGATCAATGAACCCATTGTGCAATTGACCTCGGCACTATTCCTTTCAGAATAATAGATGTGAAACAAGCTTTTACTTCTTCCTCTGTCCAGTATGTCAGACTTCTCCTTCAGAGCATGCAATCAGATATGGAACTCTGTACTCAGTAACAATAACCCTTAAGATCACTTACACGCATTGGTAAGTCACTCTGCTTCTGTAGCGCTTTGTTGCTCAATAATTCGCAAGTCTTATCTACTCTCTATGTGTTAAACACGAAAAACATCTTTCCTTTATACCTTGCTCGATAATAAATCCTTGAGTCGGTTTCCCACTTAATTATAATACGTTAATTAAATGAATACACATTTAATTAATGCTATCGGCTCACAATTATAAACAAACTTCCATACGTGTGACTTTCGTACATGCGCACTCTCTGACGTCATTAACGGCCAGTATACTGTCTCCAATTAATTGCGCAACCCATCACTACATTTGTGATGAACTACAACAATCACACAATAGGAACTGCTTTCGTAATACTCTGTTTTGATATGGTTCTCTATAGATTAATCATATCTTTCGTACACTTTCAAATTAGGTTTTGTGCACTTACCATTGTAACAAAGACATACTGTAGTATGTGCTGGAAACTGTGCATTAACGGATAAGTAATTTATTGGTCTTAATACAAAAATTACAGTTTGCTACTCTGTCAGTCTTTACAAACTTATTACAAACTTATTACTATGTTGTCATCAATGACAAACACTATGATGAATACATCATATCAATGTTTTGCAATGCTCCCCCATAGCATCAGCATTCATGCTAACAATGTACACATCATATGATTGGTGATATTGGTAAATTTGAGAATCTAGAACATTATGATGGTGGATTTGTTAAACTTGGAGATGATGCTCCACGTTCTGTGAAAGGAAAAGGTTCTACCATGTTGAATGAGAAGATTAAATTTGATAATGCATACTGGGTACAAGGACTGAAATATAATTTGTTGAGTGTGGCTTAGTTGAAGAGAACAAGTCACCGACTGGAGTTTCAAAACTAAAAGGTGGAGATATATGATGATGCTAGGAATCTGATCGGTACTGGTGAACAATCAAGAGGTAACCTATTCTACTTGGATTATGACAAGGACTGAAGATGTTTTGGTTATGACACAAAAGACTGTCATGTTAATTTTGACAACATAATCAAGGTTAATAGAAAGAAAAGAGTAAGTTTTTTCGAGCTTCTCAAGCTTGAGCTCGAGCAATTGATTTTAAAAATAATTGCTACTAATTGTGAAGAAGTTGATTGTAATAAAAGTCATTGGTTATCAAAATTTGCATATGAATTTGTCTTGTGAATTTTGTCTAATTGGTTTTCTCAAAGTAATTAAATTCAACTAGACTAGGGTTTGTGTTGCCAATTGAAGCTTCAGTCTATAGAGTAGTGGATGGTATAGCATTGTCTCTCGAGGTTGTATATAAAAGTTTGGAGAAAGTATCACTCTATTTACCCAAGTTTGGGTAAGGGATTGGTCTGCAGTTTATTTTGTGAAAGTGGGTTGATGTCTAAGGCCTTGAAGTTCAATATTTTGCCATATCTAATGCTCATAAACACTATTCCTTTCATTTAAATAATATTCATTTCATAAGTAAATATCCCAAAGCATTCTATAACTCTTATTTTGATCAAGTTTTAAGGATTTTGTCAACTTAAGAACTCACAAAGTCTAAAGTCGCTATAGAAAAGCTTTGAACCAAGTGATCAGGGTTTGAAGGTTTGCCCACTTAGGTTTAGTGAAGCCTAAAGTGCAGGGGAATTGAATTAGGAGGCCATTCCTGTTTGTTGGCCAAAACTGATTGAATAACCTATTAGAGAATTGGCAAACTCTTGGATTTCCAATGTGTATTGGGAACTAATACACTGAATTTCACAAAATCATAGATTTCAGTCTAATTAGTAAATTTAAAAAAAAAATCATAATTACTTTCAGCTTAGTTTAGAAATTGAAATAAGTTTCAGTAACCAAAAAGTAATGATATAATGACATAATGTTCCAAATTAAAATTTCAAAAGAAAAAAAAACAACCCTACCAACACAAATCTTAATAATTTAAAATTTGAAAGTAAAAAAGTTCATTCTAATGATAAATTTGAACATGTAGTTTTTGAATTTTTTTTGTAAGAAACTAGAATGAAAATCTAAAAATAATTGTAAAATGAAGGAAATAGTAAAATAAAAAACTTAAAACTTACCTTGTGCTTGATGAATCATTTGCAAGATTGAATCTTCCTACTCTTGTTCTTGCAATCACTTGCAAAACCACTCTCCAAGTTCTTTCAAACTCTTCTTCTCATTTTGCTTTCAATTCACTAGTACATTTGGGCTCATTTTTTGACCATTATTGGTCGAAATTTTGACCCAGGTTTGTTGAAAATTTTCACATCAAAATTTCTACCAACATACTAGTTGGTCGAAATTTCCACCAATCCATTGGTCAAAAACTTTCCAGAGCCCTTGGTGCAATTTCCAATGCTTGGTCAGGTATTGGTTGAAATTTCGACCAAGGCCTGGTGGAGAACACCCAGGGTTTGGTCGAAATTTCAACCAATGATGGTGGAAAACACCCAGGCGTTGGTCGAAATTTCGACCAATGCTGGTTGAAAACAACCAGTATTGGTCGAAATTTCGACCAACGCCTGGGTGTAATTTTTTTTAGGCATTCTATAAAACAATTCACATGCCTTGCCTATGATTTGACATTTTGCATGCATCCTGCACTCTCTCATTCGATTGATGATGGATTACAGAGAGTGATCTGAAACGATGATGCTAAAAAACACACACAATCAATTCCAAAACGAACTTGCATTAGAAATGGATTGTGGAAATCTGATATTGTCAATTTTACATATGTTTAAGTTGTGATTGTGCTGGTAGACATGCATGCAAAATTGACAATATCGGATTTCCACAATCCATTTCTAATGCAAGTTCGTTTTGGATTTGATTGTGTGTGTTTTTTAGCATTATCGTTTCAGATCACTCTCTGTAATCCATCATCAGCCGGATGAGAGAGTGCAGGATGCATGCAAAATGTCAAATGTTTTATATATGTTTAAGTTGTGATTGTGCTGGTAGACATGCATGCAAAATTGACAATATCAGATTTCCACAATCCATTTCTAATGCAAGTTCGTTTTGGATTTGATTGTGTGTGTTTTTTAGCATCATCGTTTCAGATCACTCTCTGTAATCCATCATCAGCCGGATGAGAGAGTGCAGGATGCATGCAAAATGTCAAATCATACGCAAGGCATGTGAACTGTTTTATAGAATCCCTGAAAAACACTGACATTAACTAATCAAATCACTTTCCATACAAACAGAGACATGATTACCACCTTTTGCCATAGGTAAAGAAGGTCTGCATCCCGCTGGTTTATAGCCCTTGCTTCCTTTTCATCAAAAACTTCTTCAATCCCATTGCCAAAGGTGAAAGTAGCATTAGCATTTTCAGGGTCACTTCCCATGTATAGAAACAAATGCTCTTTGCTGATAGGGATGTCACCGTACTGCATTATGTGGGTTCCAGTCCTGTATGTGTTATGATCTGATGTCCTCATTTTAACCTGTTAATGATTTTTTGTATCAATATATGCACTTTAGAAATAGCAAGCACCTTCTAGTTCCACTTTATCAGAAATAGGATCAAATGAAGTTGGTTTTCTAATATATTTACTAATTTCAATAAAAACTTGAACTATTAATGGTAGTACTTTTGAAATGTCTTAATACACAGTATGCTTGCTGAGGTTGTTTGAGTTTTAATTTTCCTGTTGCTTATATTTGTCTTTCTGTTTGTAGAGTAGTTTATTTATAAACAAAGCTCAGCAATCCCATAATTTCAGAGTTTGACGTAAGTCTTGTCTTCTTGTGTAGGGCATTGGCTCCATATATTGGCTTTGGCATTTACTGGGAAATAGTGAAACATTGGTTAAAGGGATCTGAAACAATTGTTCTTGATGTTCCTTTATTATTTGAGGCGAAAATGAACCGGCTTACAAAGCCCATTATAGTGGTTTGGGTTGATCGTGAAACTCAACTTCAACGGCTTATGACTAGGGATGGAATCTCTGAAGAACAGGCAATGAATCGAATAAACTCTCAATTGCCACTAGATTTGAAACGAGACAAAGCTGATATTGTAATAGACAATTCAGGTTCATTAGAAGCAACAAAAGACCAAATCCATGATATTTCACTTAAGATTACTGGTCCATTAACATGGAAAGAATATATGCGATCAAGAAGAGGAGTTTTAACAATCGCTGGTGCAATAGCCTCTATGATTTTACTACTGGTCTGTAGGTCCTCCCTATGATTTTGACGATTCTCAAGGGTTTCTGTTTGATGCTGCAGGAGAGAAGGTATTTTGCAGTGTGTACTCACCTTAGTCTTTACTGATTTTTCCCTGAGCTGCCTGTTTAGAGACTTAACTATTTTTGGGACTTCTTGCTTCAACATCAACAATGGGCTGCCAAGACATTGAATGATATAAGCCATTTTGAGGATTTATTATATTAGACGACATGATAGCTGCATTTAGTTTAATGATCGGTTGCTATAAAATATTAACAAAAAAATGCCAATGTTCCATTACTATGATTGCTATGCTATGATTTTATAAGGCAGACCAGTAACCAAACAATTTGAGAAAAATAACTACGATATCCATGAATACTCCTTTCAATCATGACAAAAAAGCACTACATCTTCAAAGATTATTATAGAGAATGCAATTACGGAGAAAATGGGAAAACATCGAGCCATTCTCATCTGATTCTTCCTATTAGTGAAATGTGAAAGATCTAACACAACTTCCCACACATTCACTATGAACAGTCAACTGATGATGTCATTTCCCATATCAAACCTTGTTCATTGTTCCACAATGTCAAATCAAGACCAAATCATTAGCTAGTACCAATATCTTGTTGGTATAATAAAAGAAAATTCATATGATATAATTATACAAGCTTTATCCAGACTAAATGAATCATCTTTGCCAAGCCACTTAGAGTTCAAGAAACAAGTCTCCAAAACAATTTTTTTCAATTTTCAAGAAAGATCAAGATGGCTCTTGTCTCAATATCTACACTTTTACACTGCACCAAAAGTTCTACCTCAACATGGTTTTTGTCAATGGACCCTTGGTCTTCTGGTATTGAGATGGCTCTGAACTTTCCATAACATGTGAGTTAATGCAAATGGTTATTTTGATGTCAATGCAGATAGATGGGGGTTTCCTCCTTTCATTCCCTTTTGTATATAATCCCAGTGAGCTGACGTCATTATTTCTTGTTAGAGCTTTCGAAAAGGTAACCAAAGTATCAGCTTTACTAAGATTATACAAAGATTAATAATGTCATTAATTCTCGGTCATTTCATCTAATGTTCTTTAAAACTTACAAAGGCCTCAATAACTAACAGTATAAAATTAGAGATAGCGTCAACAGACATTTCTCAGAAAACAGTACGTCTGTCTTTAAAATAACAGAGTTGGAAGTCAAACTCCCATGCACAAGGCAGCCAACAAACCTTTAACAGGATACCATCTCAAAAAAATCTGCAGCATTACAAAACATCCTGGCTACATATTTCATTAACTACTTGCCTTGAATGTCGGGCATCCCCTGATCCTTTAGTCACGTTCCCACTCTGGCGTAGCAACTCGATGAAGGCATTGAACATATCCATCTGCAGCAATATTAACAAGAGGTTGAAATCATAAAGTGCAAAATAATGGTATCATTCACCTGAACAAAAATGAAAGAAAAATGTTAATACTTTAACATTTTCTTCTCTCTCTTTGAACTTCTCTATCAGCCTTGGGCAATCCTGCAAAACAGATTCCATGCAACCTTAGAACTCATTCGCATGCCAAATGAGACTATTAATCTCGATGAGAAATTAATGAATGAAAAAGATTCATCTCAATACTGTAAACATATTCTCAGGGATATCACAAAATTGTTTTGTTCGATAATTGAAGCAAAGAAAATTTTTGTGTATTGTGCAAGTCTAAATAATGCTATCATTTTATATTTATAAAACACTTACTGGGAAAAATAACGAAGTGTTCTCCTCTTAGATTACTTCCCATTTAACAAACCAAGGAAAATGCAATTGATATATTTATCAACAAAGAAATAAAATCAACGAGAGTAACCATGCCATCTCTTAGCATTCTCAGTATTGCCATTGGCACATAAAGAACTGGGCTACACTTCACAATGCCAAAACCTTGAGCAGAATTCGCTGTGGGAAGAAGCAAGTTATGTTTCCTTGGCAGGTGTTAGCTAGCAATCATTTCATGTAACATCTTATAAAAGAATTCCTAAAGCTAACCACATTTTGAAATGAGATAACAACTGATATATATAATTTCAAACTCAATTTATTCCTGTTTGTGCATAACATTAGCAGGTTAGTGTTATGCCAAGAGAATGGAATTTATGTATCCTCTTGACTCTAACAAAGACAAAGGGCCATTCTTGTCACTCTTTGGAGGTAAACCATAAACTCTGAAGAGAAACTAAGCCAAAATTATTGGGCACACAAAGGTCAAAAAACATGGCAAATGTATAGGACAAATAGAGACAACTTTTATGAAATGATAAATATCTCCCAGCAACAATTGAGAAAGTTGCAAAGCACATGCCTCCTCATACAGCTTTAATAGCATTTCTGGACGAGATGTTATCGCAGCAGGCAAACACTTAGCTGCTGCCCTCCGAACCTTCCAGCTGATATCCTCATCATCGCTATATTCATTAGCACTCTCTCTACAGCAACAGAATAGTATTCACATGTTGGTAATAAAATTCATAATTACATGAAAATAAAAGACACCATTGTGCAAAAATCAATTTTTCTCAAGCAAATAATTCTCTTAAGCAATCTTAACATACTCATCCTTCTCCTCTCCATTACTCTCTTCTGTATCTTTTTCCATATTATCAGTGTAGTTTGGATCATAGCTTATGTACTCCAGAGCAGGTTCCAAAATCGTATCACAATAAACAGCCACATCTCTGGCACAACATAGGACAAAACTCTCCAATGCCTGCAAATTACATCTTTAAGGTGAATATTTACAGATTTTAGAATAATTAGGGTTTTCTATTTGAAGAATGAAATCTGAAGATGCATTTCACCAAAACATACATATACTTTCAATATAGATGATATGAACTTTTAAAATGGAACCACTAATGTTAACAAATAGTGTGAGATGAAAATACATAATTTCTCTAGAACCAAACTCTTTTAACACCTGCAAGCTATATTCTCTTAGCTCCTCATCAGCTTCAGATGCACTTTTACAATAGTTAATAAGCAGGGGAACAGTTTCATTTAGATGCAGTCCAAACCTGTACCCAACAGCTCGACTGCAAGGGGAAAGGACATATATTAGAAAGTTCATTAGCAGAGTTGCAAAACATTTACCACTGATAACTTATAAAGACAAATAGCAATTAAAATTAATATTAATAATCTCCACAAAAAACTCTGCATAAATCTAAGGATAACGTATTTGTTTAGCATGGCCCACAGGCTGAGAAAATAATTTAAATGCCGAGTTGGATGGACAATAATGTAATTCAGTTGTAAGATACTATCACCCCAGCTAACACCTTTCAAGGCTAATTATCTTTTTGGATTGAATTGATGAATTTTGCAGGTGCCAAGCCTGGGCACCACCATTAATGATGGCATTCATTGGGATGAGAGAATCACCCTCCAAATGAAATTGTGAAGTTCCTATCTTCTACCAAGCTTAACCACATGAAGAGCAGACATTGCCTCAAAAATGTTATTAATCTCATCTATAATCCTCTTCACCGCATATAAAGAATATTGTCACTCTAATCCCAAGCAACAAATACAATAACAGATGCCTTAGATGGCCTTTACAAGAGTCGTCTAAGTTTACCTTAATCCAACCTTCCAAGGGTCAATCCCATTTCACATCTACCTAAGAACTCCAAGAAAGATAAATACACAAGATTGCAAGGTAAACAAAGTAGAGGCTGATAATGGGAAGGTTCTAGATCCAAATCTTAGCCAGTGCATTGAAAGTTACAGGGGAACATTTGTTACCAGAACGAGTAACAACCAACAGGAACATGATAAGAAATGGTGTTTGAAAGGTTGTAATGAGCTGATTACAAGGTGATAATAATCAGTTATGGGCCCCATGTTCTTGGTCAGAGCTGGTGGTGTTTACTACATAATGGATTCAGAGGACGGAATTTTTGTCTGCTGGTCACAAATATAGTCATTTGTGGCATTCCTTATGGTGGTGGAGTTATTAAATAAAATAGATGCCATCTTCTATGGATTATCCGAAATAATTAGATTTTATTCCAGGTGCAGATTTAATAATCACCTCAATCAATTAATCAAAAATTAAAAGATTTTCAACATATATTTTTCTGTATAAAAATGTGATTTGTTCACTCTACCATTCCAGAGACAAGAAATGAATGATTGGACTAAGATCTTTGTTAACTCCAACAAGGTTCCTACATTGGAAATCTTGATCACTTTTTGCGGAAGTTCTCTCAAAAACTGTGAATCTTTTTCTTATTTTATTTTGTGTTGCAGCGCAGCTGAAGCCATCTTAGTAGTGTCTCAATACAAATATCAATATCCCAAGAGGTAGCCTTTGTACAATCTCCAATGCTATATTTTATACATTAAGGAAGGGCTGTTTACATATAGCTTAACTGACACTTAACAGCTACAAAAAATTCATGCAAACAACTCTCACTACAGAAATCATCTAACAATAGCAAATTAACTTAAGCTTTCAACCAAGAACTTATGCATGAGTTTGTATATATTATGCATGCCATTTTAAATTTTTTTTCTCAGTAATAGTATTGCTTACTTCACTTTTGACTGGAGTTTTGAACCAATGGGGGACCCAATCCCTGTTTGGCATCAAAACTTATTTGAGTTTTAAAATTCCAAAATTTTATTGTTACTGAGCCTTTTTTTGTATTCCAAGTATTCAACTAGACACTTGGAAAGTTTTCATTGTTTGGCCCGTTTGGAAAATTCACTTGGAGCTTAGTGTTGATGTTCATAGTTTTGAAGTTGTCTACTGCTTCCTCATCCATCTTCTGACAAAGATCTTCAATCTTATTCTTTAAAACTAGCCAAGACTCTTGTACCAATGCAGTATTGTGCTGGTTCATATCTACCAAATTTGGCTCATAATTTGAAACACAAAATCCTTAAAATCATCTCTGACTCTATGGAGTTCATCCTTTTCTTCTGGAATTTTCTGCAATTACCACACTAATACATCCTTATTGAATGTAATCACCCTGATAGTATTTTCCACGAAATCCTTGTCATCAGGCTGTAATGAGTTAATTAATAATTATTGACCAAAATCTGGAAGGCCTCACCCATCTCCCATGATAGTGGGTAGCTATCTCCATACATGTTATTTAGTTTGCATCATTTCTATAAATTTGTCCATTATCTACATTAAATAGTTGGGCTCTTGATGTTATTTACTTTCTTACTCTGGAGTCTGGACTACCCTTTTTTATCAGAATGTAAATCCATTTATCTAAGCCTGAGCTTTCTGTTTCGTGTTGCAAGCTACCCTCATCACCTTTGGCCATCAAGATTGGGGCATTTGTAGAACTTGGAGCTGAAGCTATTGGAGTTATTTATTGTTTTACAAATTTTTGAAGTAGTTGTAATTGTTTCTTAAATTCTGTCTTTATGGGTTTCTCTTTAGCCATCTGCATACTTAGAGTCCCCACCACTGTTTCTAATGAAACAACTTCATTCTACCTTGTGTTTCCACAAATTGATCTGGGTGCTCTTATAGTCTAAAGGTGTCATCTCTGCTGCATGCTTTTCTACTGTGGGTGTTGCAATTTTTGCAATTCTTTCCCTATTTAAATCCATCTTTAAAGTCAATATGTCTCGAGGCTTCTTTATTCTTTCTTGACTGACCATTGGGTGTAATGCAACTAGGTCTAAGGGCTGTGCTTGTGAAGTCATCTTTCTATTTAATAATCTGAGCCAAAATTTTGACGCCAAATGTTTGCAATTTTTAACAGTTTGTAACAGGCTGATCCAAGATAGTCTTTTCTTCTTGTTTTTTTATGAGACACTTGAATAATCACTGTAGCATCAATTTACAAATCACAGTAACTCATTTCAAACAGAAAATTAACATATAAAATTGTCAACAGGGAATTAATTTAACTTTGTAAACTGCTGATGAGAAATGACATACACAAATTTTTTTCTATACAGTAGAAATATCATTTACAAAAAAATAATATTGGCAAGTGAAGTGCTGACCTGGGCTTGGAACAGTCCACACTCCAATCGGTAACCTTTTTAACCACTTCTCCTAAGCTTCAATTCCCTTTTCATGCCAGTACAACATCTCATATTTAATGTATGACAACATTGTTATAGAGGCTGATCCCTTCAAGAAGGCTTTGCAATGGAACTTCAAAAAACTGCAATTAGCATGTTTCAAGCCTTTAGAGCTTCCTCGTTAACCATTCCATGCCTTTATGAGGTGTTCTTAAAATGTACGATACCTGCCTTAGTAAGAATAGAAAGGAAAGGGTATGGTTGGGAAGTAAGAATAGAAAGGAAAGGGTATGGTTGGGCAAAGTCCTAGCAACTTAAAAAAATATTAAATATTAAATTTATCTCCTCCACAAAACACACATTACAATAGCTTTTGATTTCTAATCCACTAGCACAGACGACACTTACAATTTCTGCTGTTTTACCACTTACACACCTCACTGTTGAGCAAAAAGTTTCCCCCTAGCAGCTCCAGGCTAAACTCCAGCACCATAAGGAATGCCACAAATGACTCTATATTTGTGACCAGCAGACAAAAATTCTGTCCTCTGAATCCATTATGTAGTAAACACCACCAGCTCTGACCAAGAACATGGGGCCCATAACTGATTATTATCACCTTGCAATCAGCTCATTACAACCTTTCAAACACCATTTCTTATCATGTTCCTGTTGGTTGTTGCTCATTCTGGTAACAATGTTCCCCTGTAACTTTCAATGCACTGGCTAAGATTTGGAGCTAGGACCTTCCCATTATCAGCCTCTACTTTGTTTACCTTGCAAACTCGTGTATTTATCTTTCTTGGAGTTCTTAGATTGTTGTGTAAGCGAAGATTGATTTTTTAAGCCCCTGGACAAAATTGTTTTAATTTGGATGCTTTGTTCCCCTGATAAGGCATTGTCAAGAATCCTTTGAATGATAGGAGCCTGAACAGTGTACATTGCTAACATTGAGATATAAGATTGAAAGGATAGAGAAAGATTCTTTTGTTAAATTTAGAAGAAAGCAACTAGCAGATATGCATATAAAGAAAAAAGAGCATTCATTCAAAGGGATGCATGCAAAAAGATGACTAGGGGTGGCAGTAGCAACTAAAATAATTTCATCGACCAATCTTGTGGATCATCATTGAACTGTTCACAATTACCTCATAAAAAATGAAATATTTGAACTATAATAACTTTGTCTATGATGCATATAGGTCATAGATTTCAAATCAATTCACTTGCAAACTCCAAATTACTTGACCCTAATGATGATGGTTTTTCAATTTAGTCCACACGGAATCCCTGAAATGGAACTGCTAATGCAAGAGACGGGTTTTTTTGCTGTAATGACAATTCTGCTCAAGGGTTTTCCTCTCTGGGGCTGAACTCAAATTGAAAACTCAGCAAAGTAAATTGAAAAAAATCAGATGCCAAAACGGAATGCAACAACTTCTAAAAATATCTCATCAATAGGACCTATTTTGGGCACCTAACTTTGTAATTGTTTTATTTATGTTTATTTTATTACCTCATCTTAATATTATATAATATCATTTAATATTAATGCATTAAAAAATTGTTTTAGATTAATAATACAAAAGTCAATGGTGGGAAAAAGGGAACATGGCGATCCTCCCTGCCTGCAATTGTTTGCCCTTGAAACAATTTCAGATTTGGATGCTAACATCTTTTAGTAGAAATTTTCCTTCATCTTCAAGCGGTGGCAGCTCCAAAGAAGGTTTAATACGCGCTCCAGGAGCTCTCTTTAGATGTGTCACATGAAAAACATTGTGAATTTTGCTATTATCTAGCAGCTTCAACTCATATGCAAACTCTCTTATTCTTTGCATGATCTTAGAAGGTCTATAAATTATGACTTAAGCTTTTCTGCACCACTCTTCTTAAGGGAGTATTACTAATAAGTTTTAACTTCAAAAACCATGTCTCATGCCTCAAAGTTCTCTCCAATTGATGGCACTCAGCATATATCTTTTGCGGATTTTGGGTAAGTGTAACATACACGCCTAATTTTTTTTTAATAAATGCTAGCTTCAATTGTAAATGAGATACGTAACATTTCCCTTTTCACTATCTAATCACATTATTACCTAGATCTTGGAGAAGGCAAGGTGAGAGCATATGATGTTCAGGAAATAGGATCACGATCAACTGGAACAAACTGCTTAAAGGAAAGCATCAGGTGGCAAGCTCTCCGTGACCATCTATTCAATGGGATGTGTTGCGATACTGAAAGAAAGCAATCTTCTACTTGTTCAATGGGAATCACAATGACACTTCCACTTGCATTGGGAAAGTTTAGAGGCACATTTGGTTGTTTAGTGGGAAAGCCTATACAAGTCTTAAAAGTAAATGATGAGTTTGTGGACGTTTCTACTTGCAGTGGGAAAATTTCAAAATATAGGGGCACATTCACTTTTCAGTGGGAAAGCTTATTCATTGCTCAGAACAAAGTAAACTCCTTCCACTTATCCAGTGGTGGGTGAATCTAATGAATCATTTAGCCAGGGAGTAACAGTAATCAATCAACTCAATGGCATTATTAACATCCAATGTCAAAATTTGAATAGCTTAGAAAAATATGTCTTTGACGGTATAGCATTCCAAAGGGTAATAAGTTTACTCCACATTCATTATAATCCCTGAATAATTGCTGTAATGAAGTACTGATACAAAACAAATACTGAACACCTCTCCAAAATGACCCAAAATAATGAAACCAATTCACCCATTTGGAAATAACAAGTGTACCTTATTTGGCTGACTGGGAAGCCATCACAGGTCTGCGAAGGGACTGGCAACATGCTGTAACAGCCTGGACAGCGACATATCAACCTGGATAGTTCACCAACACACATTCAGCATATTCCATTACATGCTTCCAAACTTCATTGAATGTCATTGGAAATAAGTAATATTACTTTGATAATTATGATCAAAACAATATAGAAACATCAATATTAATTTATTCTATGCTAAACTGCATGGAAACATGTTACCACACCTAGGTGACTCCATACATCAAGAAAATGGTTTTAAGCTTGGGCACTTTGCCTGAGCGAGCTCATACCTTTCCTCAGCCATGGGACAAACAACAAAGTAAAATGGCGTGACCTGGCTTAAATGTGCTTCCACACCCTTCAATGATGTACAATGTGCAAAAACCTAATAAATGACGTCCAAACAGCAGATAAATCAAGCACTTAAATTTAGAGTTAAACCCACAAATAGAAAATTCGTAAATAATCCGTGACATAAATATTCACAAATAATAGATTAGTTAGGGGGGTTTTGTCCTTGAAACTAGAAACATTGAGAGAAATTTTATCCTCAAAAGATTTTGGAAGAACCCAAGCTCATTCCTGCAATGTAACAATAACATTCTTCAGCATATCCTAAAAATGATCCCTAACACCTTTTTAAATAGCTTTTGGAGGTAAAATATTCAATCAGAAACATCCATTGAAAGCAAATCTTTAAATCTTTACCTAATATCAATACCCCCTCTGAAGGCATATCTAGTGACATTATCATGAACCCACATGTCTGCAGCTGCCGAAGAGACACTCATAAGCCTGAACATGTCATTTGGAATGCCCACCATGACCTGAATACTAGAGCCCACAAGAGCCTCCAAAACTAGGAGATCTGCATCAAAAATCTTCACCTTCATAATATTATTGGCCCTTAGAAGCCTCGCAACAGTAGGAGGAGGGGGTCTATGTGCTGATATGGTGCCCCAGTTGACGCCAATGTCTACTGCCTTCACACTGAACACATGATGGTCAAAGCCCTTTTACTTTGCCCTTTCAACAAGCGCGCATTTCTCTTCACGTGAGATAAAACTTTTTTTATTTTAACATAATGAAGCCCGTGTTGGTCGAAATTTCGACCAACATGGGCATGGATTTAAAAAAAAAGATGTTTTTCCTTGCATATTCCGACCAATTTGACCCCATTTTAATAGATGGTCGAAAATTTTGTTCTAAAAATGGGGTCAAATGTACTAGTGATTGTTGCAGAAAAAAAGGAAGGCTAAATGAAGTATATGGGCCTTTTGAAGGCTTAGAGGGCTCCATATGTGACCCACATAGACTTAGGGTTTAATAGGGAAAAAAAAAAAAAAAAAACTAAAATTTTGTTGACATTTGGGCTGTCGTTGCCAAACGCACCCCATTCTATCTTGGGTGCGGTCGAGGGACACCTCGGTAGTTCTTAGGCGTGTCACCCCACACCCACATCTTGGAGTTCTAGATAGGGATAGGGACGGGGACGAGAATGAGGATGATGATAGTGTAGTGGCGAAAATTTGCGGTGGAGGTGCTTAGGTGCGACGTACCCGTTCTAGGGACATCCTAGCACCCGGTGTAGGGGGTGTAGGCTTGGGTGTGCATCCATGTGTTACACTTGATATCAACTATTAGGCTCATAGGTGGATCAAACTAGATATTACTATTTAGTGCAAGCTATATCATTCATCAATGGTGGTATGCATGAAGTGTATGCTTAGCATGCATGATGAAGATGTTATCTAAGATAATATTTCTTATGCAAATCACCAATCTTTCTAAATTCTAAATTTATTCATCTCCTAATGAAATATCAAACATGATAAGGTTGGAAAAGGAGTACAAGGAGGGAGAAATTGTTAGAGGTCCTCTTTAAAGCATACCACCTGATGGTGGTGACAAATTGTCCCATGAAGGCAAGGGGGTGCACGGAGTGCCCCGCCTTTGGGCTTAGAGGGTAGGACACTCCAAACACCTTATTGTAGTTTTCTTAAGCCCTTATCTTGGTTGACCATTATGTTAAGCAACTGTAATTATAAGGAGGATACATGAGATAATGTAAGAGGGGGATGTTTGGATTCCTCACTAGGTATGCCCCCTCATATTGATGTCAAGGGCATCACGAGGCCATCAGGGATGGTGCCCACTCGTGGGCCTGGGGTAGAGGGTTGATCAACTATGGATTCCTCACTAGGTATACATCCTCATATGGGTGCCAAGGGCCACATGAGGCCAAGAGGGATGATATCCACTTGGAGTAAAGGGTTGATCGGCTATGGATTTCTCACTACCTAATTCCTCGCTAGGTATACATCCTCATATGGGTGCTAAGGGCCACATGAGGCCAAGAGGGATGGTATCCACTTAGAGTAAAGTGTTGATTGGCTATGGATTTCTCACTACCTACAAGGCCAAGAGAGATGACACCCACTCTTGGGTGTAGAGTGGAGGATTGATTAGTTGAATATAGCGATGTATTCCCCCTCGGAGCCCTATGTTTTCGAGACGAGGATGTCTCTGGGATATGGGGACAGGGATATGGCAACCTCCTACCACTGCCCACCAAGACGGCTGGGGACACCCAAGAGTCCCTTGAACCTCTCTAGGAAGTTTCTTGTCCCCAAACGTCTCAAATGTGTAGTTTAAAAATATTCGCAAGCAAATCGGATTGTACATGTATTTTTGGCTGATTGAAGGACATTTTTCAGATTATTTGCAAACCTAAATAGAACAGAACTATGGTATCTAAGTTGGTGTTTTCTGCAATTATGTGGTGCCACTGTCTTATTTATCCAACAACTCCTTATCCAATTCCATTTTCATATATGGTTAATTTCAATGGATAAGGGTTTCATATAATCAGTGGTGGATGACAATATCACTATCTCTAAAATATCAGTCATAGTCAGCAGTTAAATTTGACATATTGACACATTCAATTCATATCTTAGTATTCACTATCTGTAATTTTACTATGTTACCAATTTGCCAAAGTTTCATTTGAAATGTGATTCTCACATGTCTTTTCGTAAGTAACTTTTATAATACTATATGCATGTCAGCACCACTCCCTTCCACATCCTCTCCACTGTCTCCGACCTTACACCCTTTGTTCCCCTGTCCCCAAAAAGCACCCCCCTGTCCTCAACAGGTAGTGGAACATTGGGATTGATTAAGACACCCTAATATGCTCCTATCCGAGCTCTCCTATGGTTGAGCTTCATCAATATAATATATTTGATATTTTAATTAATGTTCCTAACACTAGTTGTAATGATCTATATGCTTTTAGTGTTTCTAATAAGGAAGATCCATTTTGTGAATTATGTTTCCATGATTTCCTAACATGTTGCAGGATCTCAACCAAGTACATGGTGTTATTAATTCTATTCCACTACTTGTTCTACTTTTAGTTTGTTATTTAGGGCAAAAACCAGGGCATCACAAAAGGGGACAATACACAAAATCACCAAGTACCCTAGTTTTGAGATGATGGAGGCTTTTGAAGAAAGCTAGAAATGTAATCAGGAGGCTCTGCACACTATTCCAAAGATTGGGATTGTAGCTAGACAGGCACTGGGCACCCTTATCTGGGGCTTTTGGTCTGTTCAAACTTAAAGTCAGTTGTAGTCTGTCACTGCCTGCTTTAATCATGATTGCTGTGGTGGACATGAATGTTTGAATGCAAATATGTGCTTGAAAGACTTGCTAGACTGTGTGAATGATTGCATGAATGTCTTAGAGGATGGAGAACTTTGAAATGGGAAAGGGAGTTGTATTTATATGCAACTTATTCCTTTTTGAATGACCTTTTTGGTGGAGGCCGAGAAAGCAATGTTAATTCCTGCAACTTGCAAGTGGAAGTTGAGCCTATCTGTTTGGGATAGGGGCACTAGATGCCTTAGTCCTAGTAAAATGTGCTATAAAGAAGGCTGGGAATAGGGGAATAAAACAAGTTGATGGAACCAACCCTGCAATCAGGCACAATAATGTATTGACACATGCCAAAATGGGTTCAATCTTAGTGCGAAATTGTTAAGGTCAACAATTTATGACAGTACAGGTATCTTGTGTAATCAAGCCAAGTTTGATATCTATCATTTGGAATTTAATTTTTCTTGTGAATGTGAATAACAGAGCATTGACTTTTATTTTCTCTATTTGAATTTTGATAAAGAAAAGTTCAGAATGTTTGTATAAATTGTTATCCTTACCGTTAAGCATATCTGTCTTCATAAATTAACATGGAAATACAAACAATCATATTGACACTGGAGGTGCTCCCTCTTGTTTTTTAAATTTTCAAAGGAAGTAATTTCCAACATTTCTAGGATGCATTTTTGAATGTAGTTTTCATCATTTCTTTTCTATATTATCAATCATGCTCAATGCCCAGAATGATTTTTAATTTCCTTTAAAAAATAGTAGCAGTGGCATGCTTACCATTTTATTTACTTTTCCTTGTTGACTTAGATCCACCTTTTTCATTTTGTTGTATATAAAGGCTGTCATGTACCGTCCTTTTCCTTCTCTAGATGGAGCTTGTCTCATCTATGCCTGTAGGCTTGGTTAGCATTACAGATATCCTTAAATAACTGAGAAATCCTCTAATGTACTTTGTCAGACATCATAGTAGTGTAGAGCACAATTTTATTCTGTCAGGACACCCTTCTCTCAGAATTTACTATTAATACTTATACTTTGGGTTCCTCATTGCCTAAAATATAGCCAATTGCCTGACCTTCCTTTTCTTCATCTTAATTGAATAAAATTGCATATTTGTTAGCTTAGCAAGTTCACCCTGTTTAGAAATTGGTGGTTCTTTTATATTGTGTGAATGATTAGCCAATTCTAACCTTGCAATTGTTTTGGTTGTGCTTTTCTAATAGTACACATATTATAATAAACCTCAAGCTGGGCTAACCAGTCTGATCTGCAAAACATTTAAATACTCCATTGTGATCTTATCAACATGCATCCTAGGTTGCATGGGTATGCGTGTCCACACCCCTAGGACGTGTACCCGCTTACACTTAAGTATTGGTTACTCAGTGGAGAGCATCATAGCTAAGAACCTTTATTAAGAGTTTCTAATTTTTGTTTGATTTTTTGTTTGCGTATCAGCTTTTTGTTTATCAAGTGCAATTTAATATGTAATCAGTTTGACACTATGATACAATACTGATTAACAAAACTTTATCACCCTTCAAGAGAAGTTTATGATTTGCAATATGTCATTGTTATATGATTTATGATCTTCTTGTTCAAGTTTAAAATTTGCCTTCTCTGTTATGCATCTAAAGATTTAGCATATATTATTGTTACAAACATATTTTAGATCTGAAACTGAACAAATAAATTACATCTGCAAACTTTATCACTGTTCTTGTTTTGGAAAACCATTGTCATGACTCATTTTTCCAAATTTTCTATAAATATTAAATTATTAAAAAACATTTGATGTACCCAAGTACCCCCATCACCTATTTTGCAAAATAGCCTTAACCGTACCCATAACCTAAGTACCCAAGTACCCCCGTCCCCGTGCAACCTTTCATGCATCTTATTTCTTCCAGATGGATGGGTTGGGATGGTATAAGTTTCAACATATCTTTGTATTCTGTTTTGTACTGTATGGGTTTGTCTTCAGCTGAACTTGCTTGACAAGTTTATCTGAAGTTGAACTCATCATGTGTGGATTGTTTTCAGCTGCTTATTGCTCCAGGGTGTTGGGATCAACCATCACCTTCGCTACATCCTTGATTATTCATTTTCTGTCCTACATAACCAATTATTTTGCTGAAATGGTCCCCTGGATCAATTTTCTTATACATTTATTGTCCTACATAACCAATGATTTTGCTGAAATGGTCCCCTGGATCAATTTTCCTATACATTTATTGTCCTACATAACCAATTATTATTTCTGAAACGGTCTCCTGGATCAATCATCTTATTCATTTATTGCCCTACGTAACCAGTTATTTTGCTGAAATGAATTCCTAGGTCTGTGAGTGTGCCTTAAAGCATTTGTCATTTAAGCTAGTAAGTGTACACAGTAGAATGAATTAACCTGAATTCAAAATGTTTGAGAGTCCTATTTGGATTATACATAAAAATATATAACTTGTGTTTTAAAAGTTTAAATATGAACAGTCTAACAACTACGATAAATATGTCATTAAATATTTGAAAAGACTATAAACATTCAATTTTAAATTCCATCAAAGTTTTTAAATGCTTATGCCCACTCAACAGTCTCTGGTTTGAATTATAGAATGTTTTCTGAGAAAAACATATGTTTGAATTGGTTATCGTTAGTATTGTATGCACATCTAACATGTGGTTACTGGATTGTATCTATTATGAGTATCAGATAGAATGCCACGGTAACAATTGCGGTTTTGTATTACTTGTGTTCTTTTATAAACCGGTGCTTTTATGATATCTATAGAGGCGGGGAGGAGGATGGTCCCTAATTCTCAAATTGATTTAGAGTTCAAGAATCTTAAATATTTAAATATACTGTTCTGACTGATTTATCAAAATGCAGCTTTAAAAGAGACATTGTTTATAAATAGGAAAATAAAATTCCTGCAATGAAAAAACCACAAACCCTCTCAGGGGAAAACCAGTTTTTATAGGGGTAAATGGCCTACTAGCTCAATAATATTCACAATATTACCGAGTACAATGAGTTGCTATTGATGCAATCTGCCCCTCACTCCTCCAATGGCATAAATAATTGTTACAGCTCTTATTTGCACCGATGAACCAGTTGAATCCTCATATTTTTTTTTGATAGATAATGGGCCAAATCCTAGAGTATATTATTTTATTATTATTTGTTGAAATTTATTATTATTATTATTATCATAGTATGTGTTAAACTTGAGTAGACTCGAACCCAAGACTTCTCAAATGAGAGATTCACAATTTACCATTGTGGTGTAGGCTCTTGCTTCTGAGTCCTTATTTTGATCAATACAAGATTAAATGAATTCTCCATGTGTAAAGATACACTCCTCACTCATGTTTAGGGTTGGTGTTCGCGCTGGAGCGTTACTCTGTTTTGCATTTTTGGGATCTTTCTGCGGTATAGATTTTAAACCAGGTCATTTCTGCATGTCTGGGTTGAGTCCATCGGTGCAGGTTCATCCCGAGTCACTAATGACCCTGTAGATTCCAGACTGTTTTTGTTCTGCATGTGTTCTGTTAAAAAAACTACATAATAACTTTTCTTTCTTATTCATACAGATCAATATTGAACCTATAGCTGCTAACCTTCAATTGTATTTGAAATGTTTGAAATTAATTGCCTTCTAAGTTTGTTAAAACAGTCAGGGACTTGTAAAAAGGTAAAGGGCTTGTGGATAGAAAAAAATCAGGCAAGAAAAGGTTACAAAATCAGACTTGATAAAGGGAAAAAAAAATCTGTTAGTTAAGGTTTAAGAATTCCTTAAGGCCTAAGACATAAAGGGACGAACTTAAATGGTAAAGGGCTCGTGGATAGAAAAAAATCAGGCAAGAAAAGGAGACAAAATCAGACTTGATAAAGGGACAAAAATATGTTAGGTAACGGTTTAAGAATTTCTTAAGGCCTAAGACATGAAGGGACAGAATAAATGATTTAAAGAGGCAACTCAACCTACTGTAAAATTCAATGAAAGGGACGAACTTAAATGGTAAAGGGCTTGTGGATAGAAAAAAATCAGGCAAGAAAAGGTGACAAAATCAGACTTGATAAAGGGACAAAAATATGTTAGGTAACGGTTTAAGAATTTCTTAAGGCCTAAGACATGAAGGGACAGAATAAATGATTTAAAGAGGCAACTCAACCTACTGTAAAATTCAATCATGGACAAAAAATTCGACATTTAATGCATTTTTCTTCAAGACTTTCCACATTTTTGTTATTCTATAAATACTTAAAGCTTCAGTCCCAAAACTTCATTTCACTAATTAGCTAGAAGTTGTTCCATTCATTCTAGCCCACAATGAAAATTTTACTGTAGGAGTGGGTCTTCTCACTATCTCTCAACGAGAAGTTGTATTACAAAGTAATTTGTAAAATGCTTGCTTGTTATAAACAGAGACCAAGAGGTCTATATATACAAAAGAATAAAGTGATGTTTCCTTGGGAAATGATAGTAAAGAATATAAATATTCTATTTTAGCTAAACCCACAACTAACTAAATATTAATTTTTTTTAATATTTATAATAGATTACAAATAGATAACCATTAACTAATAATATAAGCTTATCTATTATCATAGTACCCTCCCTCAATGGTTAATCTATCCAGAGCACAGAACTGTCAAAAAGTGTAAAACACAGATTTTGTCTGCTCAAAGTGTTTCGTATTGTTTGTTGTGGGCTGCGAACCATATTGCTTAGATAGGGCAGCTAAGCGCTTCTGACATTCAACCTTCAGGTGCCCATACTTGTGGCAATAGTTGCATTGAATGTTCTTTTTCTTTGGAGCCTTTTGAAGTTGGAGCAGAGGATCTATTGATAAGATTGCCGAGAACTAGAACCACCATGTCGTTGTCGCGATATTCGAAGATGGTTAGCATCCGTTGTTTCCATGTGACATATTGGCGACTATTGAACTTTTGATTTCCCTCAACAAAATATTAGTTAGAGATGCCATAGCACGTTTTCCAGTGAAAAAGTGTGAAAATTTGTGAAGGCATGTACTTTGAGGCAAAAAACAGAAGACCTAGAAAAATGAAGAGGTACCCAGAAGAGAGCTCAGAAAACCTAGAAGGAATATGTTGTTGAATTTTGGATCTGCTAGCTCGAAAGTTAAAGCAAGAAAATCAAGGTACCCAGAAAAATGGACAACCTAGCTGAGCTCTTGAAAAATCCACCAAGAATCTAAGTTACAGGATTGGGTTCGGTTCCAAGTTTGAAGTTCGAGAACCGGTTCGCAAGTTTTCAAAATTTTGGAAAGGGGTTTTGGTTCATTAGTACAGAATTATGTAAAAATTAGAATAAATAAATAAATAATGAACCATGAGTTAAAATTAGAATGTAGCATAGTAGCATAAACACAACAAAAACACCATAAAATTGCAATCATAGTGATCATACCATCATATAATTCAACATCAAAGATTTAAAACATTAAAAATAAATCATGGCATCAAGTTCAAGTATCATTATTTCACGTTCATTTGTTCAACTAATGGAATAAAAATCTATTAATATTCTTAGTTCTTCAATCTTCATCTTTTTCATGTTCATCATCTTCTTCTTTGGCATTAGTTAACTCAGCAATAGAGCTAATGCCAATGGGATCAGCAGCAACAACAATGGTATTGGCATCAAATTTTTCAAAAAATGACAATGACAATGAGAGGCCTCAAAAAATGACAATGCGAGGCTACCAAAAGCATTTTATAACAACCTTGTAGGATTGTGGATGCCAAAATCTTATTAAATTTTGCAAAAAAAACACATTATTGTCGTTTGCGAGGCCTAGAAAGCATGTGGTTCGAACTAGATCGAACTAGCTAGTGAAATTTGGAACCTTGCCTGAACCGGACTGTGAACTAAACCCTAACTTTGAACTAGTTCGAACTTCTATAGGTCTGGGGGGTCCAAGGACGAACCATGGTAACTTGGCTAAGAATCTATAATTTTTTTTATAGGGTACAAAAATTTAGGGTTTCAATTAAAAATGGCACTGGCTGCAAAAAAGTTTAAAAAGAGCTTAGAAAAATGGTGGATTCATAGAGAAAATTGTAGAATCTGGGCACGAATAACCAACAGAGGTTTTAATAAACCTAGATGCCTCCAAATAGGCAAAAAATAATCACTTTTAAAAATAAAATGGAAAAAACAGGCCATAAAACAGATGTGCAATTTTCAGAAAAATTTGGATGCGAGTGGCATAAAAATCTAAGCATGAGTGGCAGAGAAATGGCACCCAATAGACCTCCACGTGAACAACAGAGAATAACCCTTGATATTTAGAGGATTTAGTTGCGCTAGTTGTAGATAGGAGGGCACAAGTTTGTAGATCAGAAAAAATCGCAGGTGTTACAGACAAAATGGCACAATTTTTTTGGCAGAAAACCCTAGTTGAACCAGAGGTTTTGGAAGCAAATATGCATCAAAATAATTTCAAAAATCTAAGGCAGATAATTTCAACCAAGAAATTATAATTATTTTCAAAACTTTTTAGAGTATTGGCTTTGATACCATATTACGAAGTAACTGGTAAAATACTTGCTTGTTATTAACAGAGACCGAAAGGTCTATATATAGACAAGAATAAAGCGACATTTCCTGAGGAAACATTTGTGAAGAATAGAAATATTCTATTCTAGCTAAAAGAAAGCTAAAGAAAGCTAACAGATAACTATAACTATCTAAATATTAGGAACATTCTAATATTTACAATAGATTACAAATAGATAACCATTAACTAATAATAGAAGCTTATCTATTATTGTAATAAGTTGTTCCCTTCATTCTAGTGCACAACAAAATTTTACTACAGTTATAGGTCTTCTCATTCTCTCTCACCCTAAGTAACCGGTACTTAAGAAATTTCCTTCAAATGCTGGTACGATACGTATCAGAATTGGATACGTTGGAAAATCACTGTGGAATCAGATAGGGTTCGAGTTTTCCAAGTTTGAAATGTATATGACTTTTGCAACCTCTATCCGAAAGTTTTTATCCTGACGTGGTGATCTGACTTCGGTTTTTTTGTTTTCTGACGAATTGAGGGTGGCGTGTTTTTTTAAACCCCTCTTTTACATTCAAAATCTCACAACTAAAGCTCGACATCTTTCCTTTCTATCTGTTGCAGACAGAAACCCTCCCAAATGCAAACAGAAATGTCTACAGACAGTTGTTGTTCGAATCCACTGCAGACGGTCGTCTTCCTATCAATTTGCATTTATATTAGAGTAAATTCTAACTGAATCAAAGTGCAGACGTTCACCTTGTCCAAATTCTGGAAATGGTACCTGCGATGATGGACCAACCTATGTATGACAGCTACGAATGATTTTTTAAAAATTGCTTATACTATTAAAGTTTTAAATTGCTTTAGGTACGGGGGATTTTTAGGATGATTTAATTATTTTAAATATTTAACTTTCAAACACTTACAATCATTAGGAAAAGAAGATGTTACGGGAATATTTAGAATGGTTTAGGATAATAGTTAAACTTCAAAATAGTATTAAACTTTAAAATATGATAATAGTATTAAACATTAAAATAGTATTAACTTTATTTAGAATGATAATAGTATTAAACATTAAAATAATATTAACTTTATTTAGAATGATAATAGTATTAACTTTTAAAATACTAAATATATTTATAATAGTAAATTTTATATAATATAAGTTGTTAAAGTTTCTTAAACATTTAAAAATTAAATTGCAAGTTTTATAATGCATGGATGTTATAATATTTGATTATCATATATTTTTCTAATTTATTGCTTAATATTGTATTGTTTAATGTTAATATGTTTTTTTAACTTGTTGGCTTTTGTAGATAGCATAATGGCTAATATTCTATTTTTCAGGTCGTAAACATCTATACATATATATTTATGACTTTTTATATTTTTTTTGTCTAAACGTACCCAAACGTACCCAAACCCCTTTTCAAAAGTTTCTTGTACCCACGTACCGTACCCGCGTATCTGTACCCATACCAGCAACTTAGCTCTCACCTGCACAGACTATCTACTGATGTTGTAAAGTGCCTTTTATCTCAAAGATGAAAATTGAAAACCAATTCCAAGAGGCATAATTTGAAACAAAAGACAAAAATGCTATGAAACTAACACCAGTGAAGAAACAATGGAAAGTTCAAATAACGAGTGTATAGCACCACCTCTGTTTTTTGACATTGTTGTATGATTCATATTTGTGATTTTATCTTAATTTTAAATGCCTAATTCTCTGTATGCTTAAATATTTTGGGATTAATTTTTGAGGCCTGTTTCTAAAATCAGTATTCTTGTCGGGGTCTGAGTTTGTGTTTTGGACCCAAAGATTGCCCTTTTATGGAGTCTGTTGTTATGCAGAGCTGTAACATAAGCTTTTTCCACTGAAGGTTTGATTATATTTTAAAAGTAATTTAAATAAAATTACAATGGGAAGTTTGACTAAGTTTTATTGTTAGGAGAATATACAACTTCTATCAGAAGTAATATTATTAATATTTAGTATGGTTTCAAACCAGTATATGAGAGAACTAAACTACAATAAGAAATAGTCAATGCCAGATAATTGTGAGCTACATTGTAGATAAAAGTTGTTTTGGGAAAATAATGCAAGATGATAAGTAAGGGATATTTTCCACAGCAAGTCAAATTGTGATATTGCTAGGAGATAATCTCCACATCAAGTCAAATAATGCAAGACTGCAGTCCGCAAATTTTATCGTTCCAGGATTTTTCATAAAATTCTAGAACTCGTTTTTGTTCAAAGTATTAAATTTTATGCTGCTACACATCATCTGAATCTGGGACCCTTTCCAGGAGCATTTCCCTATATCCCCACATAGTAGGTACTTGGTATAACACAAAACATAAAATTTAACCTTCTGTTGTTATGGTATATGGCTATGCTAATCTGATCTCTATCTTAATGACTTCTTTTCTCTTTTCAGTTCCATTTCTCTGTTTTAGGCTTCCATGTCTTTGTAAAAACTCTTTATTTTAATATAATTCGTAAAGGCTCGGCCTTTTGTTTAAAAAATAAATACAATTCTGGTGTTTGTTGGATTTTATAGTTGGAATAAGTTAACGAATCAGTTGCTACTTCAATGTGCTATCTGTTGTGTTGAGAAAATAGTAATTCTCATATTAGGTACAATAACTGGATCATTTTACAAATGAGTACTTATTTTAGGAAGTTTTAAAAATTAATGTTCTTTTAACAATTTTTGTCTTGTTCAAATTTTTATAGAAATAAGTTGTTGCCAAGTTCTTTTCTGAATGGTAAGGCCAAACACATTCATATCTGAGAAAAAGTGTAACTAATGAATACATGCAGGAATACAAGGACCAAAAGTGCAATTGAGCTTGATGCTTTTATGGGTTGCAACACCTGAACAAGATCAGTTCCTTTGAAATCGTTTCTTCACCTAGTCACCTCTCAAAGTCCTTATTCCATTTTGAAGACCATGTTTTAGAAGTGTTATTTTCTGCTACAAAGGTTTTGCTTCAATCCAAAGTGCTTGAGATTCAAGAATATAATAAAGCACACTCTCTTATTTGAGTGTACTAAGACACAGCTTATAGATGTTGATTGAGTTTGTACTTTTTGTCCCTTATATTTGCTCTTGGCTGAAATGTTGGTTAAGACAAAACAATTAATATCTGACAAGAATGTAAGCTATTGAAAGGCTACTTTTGCTGGAACATAAGTACCCAAAGCACAATTGGATCTTTGATGCCAGTACGGGCTGCAAGACTTGAATAAGATTAGTCCCTGCAAACTCTTCAGAATTTAATCACCTCTACAAAATCTTAATCCATAATGAAGGCCATTATTTTAGAGATGTCTTTTTGTAGGATTCAAAAGTTTTCTTTGCATCTCAAGTGCTTGAGAAGTTTCCAGCTTTGTACTTTTGAAGTGTCGTAATACACAGTATGCTTGCTGAGGTTGTTTGAGTTTTAATTTTCCTGTTGCTTATATTTGTTTTTCTGTTTGTAGAGTAGTTTATTTATAAACAAAGCTCAGCAGTCCCATAATTTGAGAGTTTGATGTAAGTCTTGTCTTCTTGTGTAGGGCATTGGCTCCATATATTGGTTTTGGCATTTACTGGGAAATAGTGAAACATTGGTTAAAGGGATCTGAAACAATTGTTCTTGATGTTCCTTTATTATTTGAGGCGAAAATGAACTGGCTTACAAAGCCCATTATAGTGGTTTGGGTTGATCGTGAAACTCAACTTCAACGGCTTATGACTAGGGATGGAATCTCTGAAGAACAGGCAATGAATCGAATAAACTCTCAATTGCCATGGGATTTGAAACGAGACAAAGCTGATATTGTAATAGACAATTCAGGTTCATTAGAAGCAACAAAAGGCCAAATCCATGATATTTCACTTAAGATTGCTGGTCCATTAACATGGAAAGAATATATGCGATCAAGAAGAGGAGTTTTAAAAATCGCTGGTGCAATAGCCATTATGATTTTACTACTGGTCCGTAGGTCCTCCCTATGATTTTGACGATTCTCAAGGGTTTCTGTTTGCTGCTGTAGGAGAGAAGGTATTTTGCAGTGTGTAACCAATAGTTTTACATCATGGTGGTTTTTGAATAATGGAAATGCATTGCAAAGGAAAATGTGTATCAAAATGCAAATGCAAATGGTGAAATATTATGGGCATTTAATGCCTTTTCTCTTATTTAAATAAATAATTTCATATGACATGCGAATCAACTGAATTATTGCTGGGAAATATAAGTCCCTCAAACTGTCAATTTTGTTGATCAAAAAATATTAAGCATAAGAAAAAGTAATTTGGCAATGTGTTAGCACTGCAAAATTTGGCTAAGCCCTGTTGAATTTCGTCTAGATTTCATCCTCTGGTTATATAGAATTGGTTTTCTCGGTCTCCATGTGCTGGTCAGTAATCATGGCAATTAGAAGTTTCATATTTACATGATATTTTAGTTGGCTAGTCATTGTATGTTGAAAATCTGAGTTATCATCTATTGATTTGTCCATGTCAACGTCATGTTTGGTCAAACAGTCGGTCATTCTTGTTTTATGCTTTAACTCGCAGGTCAATTTCATGTTTAGAAGTTTAAGTGGCGAGCTAGCGAGTGTTGGTTTGGGTTTAAGTCTAGAAGCCTCTAGCTGTTTGGGTGATAATGTTTTATGCTAGCGAGTTAGAGAGGTTTGAATTTTGCTTTGGTCATGGGGTCTCTTGTTAGTTTGATGTCATGCTTTTTAACTGGCGAGAGTTAGCGAGTGAATCATTTTATGCAGTTGCTGTTAACTCTCATGTTAGTTTAGTGGTAACACTTTTGAGTTGCAAGTCAGCGACTATACAATTTGTGATCAAGTTTCGCAGTTATCGTTAACTCGTGATGTTATTTGTCTCATGCCATATTCAAGCCGCAAGTAGTGAGTGGAATGCTAGCGGTTAAACTTTTGCCTTGTTGCCAGTTTGCAAGGTCAAAAGATGTTAGGTGTTGTCAGACCAAGAGTTAACGAGTGCATGCCAAGTGTCCAATGGGTTAAGGCTATCTGTTATCTCTAGCTCACTGAAGTTTATGAATGTACATCAAAAGTTGGAGAGTGAGTGACTGGCAGTTGAGTTTAGGTACTCGCTAGGTTGCTATGGTTATTTGATGAACAATTTTGTGTTAGTGAGTACGTGATAAGGGTTAACATTACCATTGTGGTTGGGTCTAGCGGTCTAAAGGAGTTGGTATTTTGCAGTTGAGAATTGGCAAGTGATGGTTAAGCTTCCCTTAGTTGTTAGCTCTCGAGACTTTTGAAAACTTAGCATTTGCGATTGGAGGGTTGGAGTTAGAACTCCCAGGGTTTGTTGCCAGGTCGCAGGTTTTCTAACAAGCAGTCTATTTCCTTGATAATTTTAGTATCATGAGGGCATATGGGCGTCCACAACCATCACACATTTTTCCAAAATTTGTTCTAATTAGGTTAGCAATAATTGAATTTATTTGGCAGCTTTCTGTAGTTCGTAAATAATATCTTGCACCTCACAGGAAAGGCAGTTTCTTGCCTAGGGTGTGGGTTGTCCCTGATTTCACTATTGGGAAAAGGGCATTAAATGAGATAAATAACTAGTTAAAAGTTAAAACAATATAGGGTGACTACTGTTGTTCCAAGATTTGGTGATCCTAAACAATTTATTGATCTTACATTAAAGAAAATGACTCTTTGGGCACACATTCAAGATCACGAGCCTCTTGATGAAGAGGATATTATTAGGAATTTGATGGAGAAGATCTTGTGCATGAGACGAGGGGGAAGTGGGGTGACCTGATGAGGCTGGAATAAGAATTTCGAGAGTGACCCCAACTTTAGGAGATTTTATCATTAAGAGGGATATTTTGAGAGGATGAAAAAATGCTTAATGCATATGAGGACTTAATGGCTCAAATGCCATAATTAACCAAGCAAGATGAACCTCAAGAGCTGGAGGATGAAATGGCCTCTTAAGGCAACAAGCTTGCTAATCAACTGGTAGTAGATATAGACAATGGTGATAAGGTGGAGTCAACAAGGGAGCCACCCGTGAAAAAAAAAGTTGAGCAACAAGGAATACTGGTAAAGAGAGACTGCAGTAAGGCAGTGGTTGTTGAGAAAGGAAAATGCTTTTCAGACTATCAAGCAAAGATTGAGATAAAAATCAGTTGAGGGAGGAACGAGAGAGGTAGATTTAACTTTGGCTACTTGTATGGATGAAAGAGTTATGTTATCAAAGACCTTTATGGAAGATGATTCTTTCATGAAGGCTGATGAGTTCAAGAGCTTCCTCTTAAAACTTAAACAGAGTGAGTTAAGAAAAAAGTTGGATTTGGCAAGGGAGGTGAAGAAAATAATGGAAAAATTGTTCAAGCCCTCCAACAATATGATCCTAACAGTGAAGAGATAGCAGTGGAGCAAGCAAGATTGCTTGTAGAAAAAATGGATGCTGCTATTGCCTAGTTGGGACATTCATTCCACTTCTATTATCAATCAAATTAGAAGGCAACCATATCCTCTCTTCAGGTCAGAGATAGATATGGGGGATTTTGTTAGAGGATTAATATTTGATCCCAAATCCAAGACATTTGCAATCTGGTCGCTTGCTCAGCCACACAAAAGCCCCACCTTATGAATATCCAAGGGGAGAGGAGGGGAGATAGAATGGTTTGGAACTTGCAGAACACCAAGGGCAAGGAAATTGCAGATACAATGACACATTTATCTTATGCGAACGAGGCAAAGCTTGTAGACATGGAGAAAATATATAATAGAACATATCATGAGTTGATTGTTATTGCAAAAAGGTATGAAGATGGGATCCCAAAAGGTGCAGTAATGGAGCAATAGATTAAAGAGCTTACCGAGAAGTTGGCCAATATTCCAAGTATATTCCATATTGTAGAAATGGTGGATGTTGCCACCAATGTACCTAAAGAGCCTGCACCTATGTCTACTGAGGTTGGATTCCCACGTCAAATCAAAATTCAATTAGAGTACACTAGCAGAATTGAAATATTAAAGGAGGCTAGGAATGAGAAGAGTGTATGCTTTGTTGGAGGTTCTCCAACACAAAATTCATAAAGTGAAAGGTAATTTTTTTTTAGATGGGTAAGAGGCTGAAGCCAAAGGTAAAATTAAGGATGTTCACAACTTTAACATTTCTTTGAAAGAGGTTAGTGATGTTTGTTTTTTTGCAATTGCAATTTTGGAACCATTGTAAATTCAATATAAATTCAATACTCCAATAATGAAAAGACTAGTCCTTTAGCTTATTTGGGCAACAAGGTCAACTAAAATGAAGATTATAACATACAACTTTATAATGTTCTATGCACATAAATTATAAACAGTTCAATAATCAAGATGCGACTCATATATATATATATATATATATATATATATATATATGCAACTCTAAACTAGTCTAGATTGCGCTTTAATTCTTAAGGTCAGGGAGTTCGACTGAACACGGATTTAGAAACAATTATATATTTCACAATATATGCAATGATCGAGTTTAAAATGCCATAGATGACCTCATCCACTTATTTGACATAAATTGTTTACATAATTAACATATAATTATAAAGGATGAATCAACTGCAATTTAATTCTTCATGCCATTATAATAGTAAAAAAACAACAGACTCTTATCAATCATTGAAATATAATATTAGAATATATTACAAAATCATATTCTGCTCCTTATTCCTCTAGACAAATAAATATATCAATGTCAAATAATGTCAAATAATGTGTCTAGTTTTTATCGAATGATATTGACCTTTTATATTTTACATTATAAAAGAACAGGACTTTTCAAAAAGTCATTTCTTTTTAACAAATAAAAACACCCTCCTTAATCGCACCATTTCAAATTTTAATTAATTTTCATTATGGTGATATTATTTTGTTTATAATACTCCTACGCTCCTTCAAAAGTCTTCATGGTTTTATTTGCTTGGCAAACTGATGACACCTGGTAATAATAAACCGATCACTATTCTTCTCAGATTTGATTATTACAGCACTATGTATATTTATCACTCTCTTTATGCAATTAGTTCTCTGAAGACGCATCATCAATGACATAGACGACTATGTGACAGATTAATTTGAATCATATAATACTCTTTCTGCCTTTGTCTTACTTCGATCTTCATCATTGACTATGTGGCTTCCCATATAGTTTCATTGCCTTAACACTGACGATGCCTTTGGTTACCTAACACTTGCTGAGCATATTTGCTTTTATAAGTGCTGCCTGAACTATATGAACAGTATGCATCCTTCAATCGAAGTACCCAGGCCTTCGTGGTTTTCTAAACGTAGGAGTTACATGTCTCTTATTGGGCATTATTAGTCCATAAAGAAGGCTGGCTTTGATCCTATATAGTCTCTCTAAATATACACGACATACATCCAAGTAATGGGTGCCACCATCAAATATTTGAATACTCCTTTCCGTGAGCCAATGTGGAAGAGCAAAGAAATACTCGTGGATGTGTATTTGAGAAATATGCCTTGTTTGTCGACTATGTTGGAAATGATTTTCAGTGTTATTACTCTTCTACATAACGTCAGTTCATACTGTGATCCTTATCATTTTATCATCGTCTTCTAAACACTGGCTTAGATATTTGTATGTCTTGCAAATTATTTTTGAGACTCTAGATGTCACTACTTCTACTGCCCGTGCCTATGAAATGTCGTTTCTGAGGGTGATAAAGTCTACAAGCTTTTGGTGGCTTTGAAGTTCTGGGCACACATAACTCATCTTCAGGCTGTTTGAAATATCATAGACTCCATTTTCAAGGGTGAAGAAACCGTGTATATTGAAACACTCGGTTCTTTACGAGCTAGCGTGCTTGTGACATGGTTGCATTTCAGACTCAGCAATCATTACTCCTTCAATGCATAATTTGATGTTTTTGTTGGGTGTGGATATATTATTTAGAATATTCATCCACTTGTTGGTTATCCTGTGACGTTAGACCATGATTTAGCTTCTTCATGTTTTGAGCATACTATGTGATGACAGAGTCTTTTATAGATATATTTCTGAATACAATTTCTTATGTATTTTCCTCATGATAGATTGCTGCGGTACTTGTGTAGTTTGATGAACATTTTGATAACTCCTCTCAAATGGTCCGACTTTCTGGTCTATACACAACTGTTGCTCCACGTGTTTTGACGATTTATTGTTATCTATTTTCCTCAGCCTTTGAATTGCACTCACTCCTACACTGCTCAAATAATGTGTTGTTAGATCACTAAGCCTTCTTAGTGATAACTAAATCTGACTTGAAGTTAAATTTTTGAGAACATATCTTTTCAATGCATTCTTCTTCTATCCCCAGCAGAAACACCCCAATCCTCCTCCTCAATAACTCTGCATTTGTCTGGTTTTCTCCTTATTCGTTCAGGTGTTAGAACATCCTCACTATTGTAGTTTCAGTTAGATTGATTCGATCTGATATACATGTTATTGGTAAATCATCATTTCGTATATAATAAATAATATATTATATATATGCTGTTATGCATATTATATAATAATATATTATATATTTGGTTATTTATATTACTAATATATTAATATGTTAACTAGTGATTAGTGATGATTAACCGTAGAGATATGTCTTCTCTCTTATTTATAAGTCTTCATTTGCATTTGGAACACAATCAATACGATGACAATTGTTAGTACATTTGCAACGATCTTAGAAATTAACATGGTATCAGAACTACAGGCTGCAAGTTTAGAGAATAGAAAAGATTTAAAACAATTATGAGAACAGAAAAAAAGGTTGAGCAGATCGAATCATATCATATGCAGTAAGGAAAAATAAAAAAATCTTACATCAAATCAGAAATGAGAATCGTGGGGGGAGTAATTGGCAAGAAAGAACACAAATACTTCAGGTAGTCCAGCGATATCAAAGGGATGGACACGGGAGAAGTCTATGTGCGTGGCAAAAGGAAGAAAACTTGCGCTAAACAATCATGTCAAGTAGTCTTGAAAATTAATGATGTTAATAAAAAATCGATGTCTCCTAATTGGAGTAGACAATGAGCAACGGAGAGGAACTTATGAATCATAAATGGAAAGAAAATAAATACTCATTGGGTGTATAAGAGAAACATGTAGAAACAATACACACTCAATATATATATATATGTCATTCGTATCTGGTGTCATCAAGGAACAAACGATATTTCACAGGAACTTCATCGAGTGCCTGAACTTGTGAAAAGTATCGATAAAAGAAGTGACCAAAAATAACACATTGGAAAGGAATTTGACACAAAAGAAAAGCAGCTGTGCCAGCATAACGACTAACTTCCTGAATGGGTTTCGAGTCTTCCTCTAGATTTCTTCTTCTATAAAGCGCTTAACAACAAATGTCATTAAATGGAAGCTTTTGTCTTCATGCTTGATATTTCAATAGATATACACTTCTCACTGGATAATATTTAATATGGCAATTGAACAGAGAGGTCACTGCGATATTGTTCTTTCTTCCCACCATTCTTTTCTCCATTACTTCTGGTTCGTTGTTGAACACATTTCTTCAATAGTTTATAAAGCTTTTCCAATGGAGACATTTTCCACAAATCTTGATATGATTCCATTCCAAGAGGCGACATCTTTGAGTCACACAAAATCTGTGAAGAACAAAAACATTGTGTTATTAATCAGCCCTTCTGGAGAAACAGTTGTACCATAGCAATTGTGAGCGATTTGTATATGATAGGCATCAACTTAACAGGCTTGGACTTCGAATAGCGATAATTGCAACGAGAGACCTATATAATTCACAGTATGCAAATATTAAGGAGGACAGACTGGGAATAAACTGCAATAAGAGTGGAGTCAAGAAAGTCATCGATAAATTCTATTCTCCTAGATTGCTTACCACCATCTTAAATGCTTATGCAGGAAAAAATGGTTAATATAAAAGAATATTAAGTCTAATATATATTAATAAAGAGAAATTTAGTGCAGAATTCAACAATAACACCATCGGTGATTAATGGAGAGCATAAGAATAGACTGAAGATCATGGTAAGTTAGTAAACAACTGGTCAATTGATATTATACACACACACTGAGCATTTATATTTAAATCACCTTCAACATTGAGCTTTTGAGATTATATGTCACCTTCAACAACTGATATTTAATCTGACGTCAAACATGACATTGTTATCTCAAATGTTTCATCAATGTATATGGAGAAGATATCACGTGCCAACCATCAACAATAATCAATGTAATGATAATGAATATTGACAATATCAAAACACCCGTGAGAGACCGGTCCCATTAAAACACTCTGCATACTTTGTAATTAATATCAGTCAAGATCATAACCCAGTCATCAATAGAAAATGGCTAGATCGTCAACTCTAAGTGCAATATCGTCTCAGGAGTAGGAAGAAAACTAAATCGATTAGTTATCAGGAATATATATGAAAAAATAAAAAGTGTAAGAACCAAGTGTGACAAATAAATGGGAAGAAATATAGAGCACACAATGATTAATACACAAACAAGAGGAGTCTCTACTTTCACCATGAGACATCCATTGGGAGAACACCATTCCAAATGATTTGATGGGCTGCGGTCAAGTGAAGGGAATCATAATTATTTTGATTTTATTTTAAATGACAAGTAGAGATGGAAAGCTCTAATATGGGTTGAAATTAGACATTATTACTGCTGCGAGTTCAAGGGGTCTATTGGACGACTATCATACTTCATACAAAGAGTCCGAGGACATGATATCAGGGAAGTAATACAAATAATAGAGATTTATTAAAAAAAATACTATTTTAAAAATATATTGAGACCTCATCATCTAAGAAGTGGTAGAAATCTATAGAGAGATTAATTAATAATTCAAATTTGTCACATTGGCTATAAATATTTCACCATCATTACATAAGATAGAATAGAGCAATATATACACATATAGTGATAGTATTATCACTATTGGTTAAACTTTGTAAAACAAGCTTCACATCAACATGTTATTACGATACATATGGTTTACTGGATGAGATGTTATACAAAAGTCTTAAGCCAGATGTTTGTAGATCAATAATCATACAAATATACACTGAGATCGCAAACAGATTACAGGCTCACTCCTAAAGCAATTGGAAGAAATGTTCAGACTCTACAAAATGGAATGAGTGGGAGTTTTACATTGTGGGGGAATAATAATAACCAATGTTCCATTCCCACTTGAACCATCTTTTGAAGGGAGATGTAAGGGAAGGGACATCATCAGAGTTGCAAATCTGAATCATAATTTGATTTTTCATTAAAGTAGCTTGTATCAAGGATGAGTAGATAAGTATTTTTTTTTACCTTCATCTACTTATTGTATTCTCTCTTATTTTTAATTCTATACATACTAAAAAGAGTTATTTGCCTTGATCTTTTCTTTTCCCTTTTGAGGATGTTCTTGCAAGGACCGAAGGCTGGTACTTTACACATGCTATTGAGCGAATTGTGTAGTCTAAATCTTATGATAGTAGCTTGAAAGAAGCTATGATCTTAAATTCATTAGTCATCTGATGATCAGATTGGATAAAGTAAGGCTCTTAAAGCGAATATTCTCAATGATGATTAAGATGGAGTTTGACACTTCTTTAAAGGCAATATAAGAGTTCAGAAGGTTGATATTTAGAGGGAGTCTAAAAATACATGGTGTGATTGCATGATTTTAAAATGGGCCTACCCATGTATAGATAATGAGGAAGTAACAAGTTGTCACCAGAAAGTCAGAAGATTGATATCAGATTTAGAAGGAGCTCGACTGACGTCCTCAAGCGAAGAGAAAGGGAGTAACTAGAGGACCTGACTTCCTAGGATCATTGTTTAGAGGGAGAATTTTGAGGTGCAATCCTTTGTAAATGATATCTTCTCTATGAGGAGAAGTTCTAAGAAATTCCTTGTAATGCATTCTTCTCTATGAGAGAGAATTGAGGTGAAAGCCTTTGTACCACCTCTGACTTGGCTTATGGTGGTTACTATTTCACATATGATATGTAATGAAAGGTGATAATCTTTTATGTGTGTATGGTCACTATTGTAGGGTGATGACATTATCAATAGTTTGATCAATCTCCTAGATACACTACATTAACTTGTAGCACCTAAATGAGTTGGATGTCTAAGAGCAAGTGTTATCATGATTCTTTGGGCTAGATTTTGCCAGACACCATGATAACCAACTCATCATGGTTCTTTGGGCGGGATTTCGTTGGACACCATGATAACTAACTTGTTATGGTTCTTTGGGCCGGATCTTGCTGAACACCATGACATACTTACTATTATAGACTACACTTAAAGTGGCGTTTACGCTTATATTAAAGTTATGGAAATTGTTTTAATTGTGTTATGAAAGGCGAGAAATTTAGCCTCATAGTGAATTGAATATCATACCGAGATGATATCTCTTCATATACTTGAAAGCATAATGTGTTCTACAACTCCTTAGCTAAGAGGGAGTGTTAAAGTTGTAGTTTCAGTTGGATTGATTAGATTTGATATACATTATTGTTATCGATAAATCATCATTTCCTATATTTACTTATCCATGTTATATATATATATATATATATATATATATATATATATATATATATATATATACATATATATATATATATATATATATATACATATACATATACATATTATATAATATCATATTATTAAGCCGAGAGACTTTCTACAGTGGAAGCATTCATCAATATAAACTTTCTAGCATTTTAAAAAAAATTGACAGTCATTTTAGTGTCATGCATGTTAAAATGACAAATAAATCATATTAATAATACTCAACATTAAGATGATTTGATTTAATCCCTAACACAATCTAATCCAGAAGCAATTACAAACAATTTTAATGGATTGTGGAAATCTGATCTCTCTGGATGATTTGATTTAATTAATTTGGTAGCTGAAACAAGAACTAGCCATTTTTATCATCATTGTCCGCTATTATTGCATTCCTAATTATCAATAAGTAACTAAATTCTATTTTTTAAATCTATTTGTTTTCTACATATTCAATTAGTAATTCTTTGATGTTTGTATTATTTTATTATTTAAAATAACTTAAAGCTTTTAGTATAAAATTATGTTTTTTTTACTAGAGTAGAATGAATATCTTTGATTTGCTAAATATAAAAAATTGATTTGGATTTTGGGTAAATAATAAATTGTGAAATCTAATAGATATTATAGTATTTAGATGTCATAAATATTTTTAAAAAATACTAGAAAGTGAATGAACAAAGTTACAAAAATATTATCCATCAATTTTGATTATTTTTTCTTTTATTTTAAAAAAAAATTTCTATCTATTTGTTATGATTATATTGAATTATCAATTTTTTGATGTTTCTATTATTTAATTGTTTAAAATAAATTAAAATTTTTCGTATAAAATTATATTTCTTTATTTCTATCTATTTGTTATGATTATTTCTATTATTTAAAATAAATTAATTCTATAATATTTTAATGAACTATTTATATTTCTAAACTTTACATATTTTAAATTAGATATTAGATATCTCTTGGTTTAATTTACCAAAAAAATTTAGGTATGCTAGTATATATGGTTATTTATATTACTAATATATTAATATGTTAACCGGTGATGATTTAATTGTAGAGACATGTCCCCTCCTCTCTTATTTATAAGTCTTCATTTGCATTTGGAACACAATCAATACAATGACAATTGCTAGTACATTTGCAGTGATCCTAGAAATTTACACTTATTATTAAATATAACACTCTTGAGAACCTTGGAACTTTCCAATACTATTTCTCAAATGGAGACCATAAAAATTTGGGCTCCGTCACATTGTACATGTGTGGTCTGGAAAAAGCAAATTGATGGATAAGTTAGAGGTTTCCATAATTTGCAAAGAGGACCTACTTGAGAAGGTCATTGATACTAAGGAAATTGTAGGTGTTGTAAATCCATTGTTTCCATTCTTTAAGGGCAAGGCCTAGTTGGTGAAAGGAAAGTTACAAATGTTTACAATGTTTTTGTTCCTTACACATACGAGGAAGATAATATAAGATAAATCTATTAATGTCCAACAAAAGACCACCAAGGGTCTAAGGGATTGAGAGCATACAACCAAAGAAGTAGTGAACAACAAAACACCAAATGGTGTTTGGGAAAGAGCAAGTGAGAAACATAAGAAACAAAGCAACAAAGGAGCCAACAAAGAGGCACGCACTAGGGATCCTTCCTCTGCTGAAAGAAATCCAACACCCAATGAGATGGTTCTGGGTAAGAAGGAACTTTGGTCCATCGCTACAAGTTGCAGGAGTGGTGCCATTGACTGATTTGGAGTGGCCAGCCATAGGAGTACTAGAGGCATTGGAGGTCCACTTCACCCCCGCATCAGAGGGAAATTCAGAACAATTAGATCTCTGGAAGGGTGAGTTTGAAATGATAGTGGATAATATAGATACTTTTCTTCACTTATGCAGTATGGACATACCAAGCCTCAATGAAGTGCCATATGCACTAAAACGCAGAGGTCGATTTCTCTAAGTTTTTTGTTGATGCTGGGGCTATAATTGATGCTCAGTGGATTGAAGATGTTGGGTAGTTGGAAGAGGTTAAGCAATTTGCTTGGCCAATAGATAAGTAAGTTTCCAAGTGGGAATTAATTCTGAACATGGGTAAGAGCACCTAAACTGACAGATTCTTTTTGTTTTGTTGGTTTTGAGGAGTAGAGTGACTTGGCATTTAAGTGATAATAATAGAGAGGATAAGTGTGTGAAAATGCATCTTGATTTTGCTGTGACAACTGCAACCTTTGTTGAGTTGAAGACATTATCCTAAATACCGATAGACAAATATGCGAAATCATTTTCGTTGCTCTAGTGTTCCAGTTTCTAGATTTAGAAGTTTGTTCGATAGTTCAACAAGTGTTTTTCTGTTAAAGTTGTTATTTGAAAGTAGTTAGAAAATTTTCCCTAAGTGATCGGTAGCTTGTTGCATTCCTTAGTTATAAAAGGAATATCATGATCACTTGGGAGGCTCGTGTCTATTACGTTGTGACTCAGTCTAATGATAGGAAGGATACATGAATAACTTGTACTTTCTATAGAGCGAATATAGAAGTTAGATGAGTTTTTTTTTTTTTTTTTGGTCTTTTACATTACATGCTTTGAATCTCCAAACAATTGTATGTTGAAAGTGATTATAAATTATTAACACAAATATGTTTTGTAGTTCATCTCTCTCCATGTGTTAAATCCGTGAGTTGTGAATAACATGATTCAAAGTTCTTGTGTTGTTCAATGCATTATTATGATGTGTATGAATTGTTTTACGCTTTGATCAAATGGTTGATTAAATGCATAATGACAATTCATAAGTTCAATGGTTTGATATAGGGATATTCCTAAGACGTGTGAGTTGTAGTCACAGATTAAAGGATATTGTAATGCAATATTTCTTTAGATCATAAATCGCTTAAAGTTAATTCATTTCATGCAAAGTTTGAATTCATAATCTGTTGACCAAAAGAGATAAGGCATCAAGCAATCTACTATGAGAAGTATATAATTTGGTCTATTTCACACATCTATTTTTTTTGTCTTTAAATATTTTTAAAGATTTTTAATCAACTTTTATGTGGTGTTTGTAGTGCTATGATGTCTCATGTTCCACTTTAAGTTGCAAATCAATGAGTGTTTAACAAATATTCATTATCTCCTTAAATTGTTGCCGAGTTCTTTGATTAGAAGAATCTGCTATTCCTTAGGAAATGATTATGGTTAGAGGTTATTTGAATGAATTAAGGTTTATCTGCCAATGTTTTGTAGAGCCTGATGAGTAGGAGGATTTAAATATCCTGTCAATTGGTCCAATCCTTTTGACAATTTCCATAATTAAGGTTGGCATCCTATATTGGTGGCTTCTTCAAAGTATAAAATCCATTTTGGAACCAAAACAATGCACAATCACAAGGACTACTTATGGTAGAAAATCATACTGACAATCAACCCTTAGTACCAACGAATACATAAGAATACATAAGGTTAGAGAATCACATTGCAATGCATGACTACAAGGAGATACATAGTAAGCTAGAAAATTTGATTGACATTACATTAATACAATGAAATACAAAAGATAGTTAAGGGACTTGGTAATTAAATTTACGAGAGAATCAAATTCTTCTTGTGGCAGTCCTTTCCGATAGCAAGGCCTTAAAAGTGTTAGCTTTTCTATTTGTGAGATATTTAGAATGGCAAGGCCTTAAACCCTTTTCGTCTTGAATAGAAATTTTTTTGCAACAATACTTTTAAAAAAGGGCAAAAGTTTAGAGGATATTTCAAAACATTTTTTTAATAGTAATGAAAATTCTAGAGGGAAAGTGCTCCATTATGAAGTACCCACGAATTCCTTAATATGAGATGTGACTATGCAAATTATAAAGAAATGAAATCTTAAAAAATAAATGGAAAAACAGAAATAATTTGTAATGTATATCGTGGATATACAAAAAGTTTGAAAAATGGACTTCTAATTAATGATTTCATGAAAACGTGTAATAGAATTTTTATTCTTAAAATTGATATCCACATTGTATGAATTGTATTGGACCACATAATATGAATAGGTGATTGATGGTTACAACACCTCATCAATGTGTCTAGCAATAAGGTGGGAGGTTTAGGAAAGATTTTGCAAAGTGAAGATGACAATAATTAAAGAGATAGAACAATGCTTTGCAGGAGTGTACAATGCTTTGTGAAATTATAGTCTCTGTAGATAAGCGGGCTAGTTTGTGGTGAAGTATTGTGACTAGGTGGAAAAGAAAAAAAGATTGACGAGGCAAATTTTAATAAGGGAAATTAAGTGTAAGTAACGACGAAGGAAAAGATAAGGCATGTCTGGGTTGAAATCGAGTAGAGATTATTTGAATCAATAGTTAGATTCAAGTGGTTAGCTTGGTTGAATGAAAATCAGTGTGATAATTTCAATGATTACGCTGGTCTATGAAGAAAGGAAAGAAGATCCACATCTTGGGTTATGGCCTCTAACAATGGATCTTGCGAGTGTAAATTGTCTTGATGATTATATGTGGAAAGTAATCTAATATTAACTTCTGCTTAATCATTCCTAGTGTGTGTCTAATTTTATATGGCTATGTCAAAACTTAAAGGGAGATAATGGATCCACATTATTACAATGCACTGGATGAATAGAGCATTTTTTTATAAACGAGTTGTCAAAGCCCAAGCTAGGGTCTAATAAAAAAATCCAAAGCAAATGATCTTGAAATTACAACTTAAATGTACTATTGTGACAAAGAATCCCCAAGTGGTGATACATGCCACTTATTCTAAGGTACATGTAATTATGAATTACAAACAATAAATCAAAGGTGTAAAAATCATGACTTGGAGTGCTAGTGATGTTATTGCCAGAAAATAATGACACCAACACATCAACCAAGACTTCCATTACAAGTATATTATTTGGGGCTGGCAAGTTTTTTGTATTAGTTATGCAATTACAAGGTATAGTCAAATGGGTCCCACAACTTGTCACCAAATGATTGGAGGGTCTTTCAAACACAAATGAGTGCATCTTAATTTGAAGCTCAATTGTAATGCTGTAACAACATGTGATTGTTTAAAGTGCTTTCAACATGAACTAGCTTCAATCTATTTGAACTTTAACGATATGATGATAATGTAAGGCTAACTACAATTTTAGTAGTGTATGCTTATGCCAACGATAAGTTGATCATGAGTGAAGGACTTGAAAGGCGTGTGTGCTCCCTCTCACTTCTTTTAGTACAAGGTAAATGCTCCCATTGTAGGTTTTTTTGGGCTTGCTATAAAATAGTGTTAAAGCTTACCAAAGGGAAAATTTCAAAAAGGGAAATACGATTTTCATTTTAGTCACATGGTCAAAATTAGAGTTGAACATAATGGAAAGGCTCCTCTATGAGGTTAGATATACTTAAAGGTCAAAATTTGATATTATGTGCAATTTATGCTTGAAATATTTTCTTTAAGGATCTAATGGTTAAGCTATATTGGAAGATGGCCCTAGAAAGTGTAAAAATGGTTTAAATTTTTTTGAAAAATTAATAAGTTTTGTGGCAAAACTGATCTTCAATGTAATGGACCCAACTTATCTGTTGACCAAGTTACCATTTTTTTGATTGCATAGGTTATGATAGTTTTATTATGGTTGCATTTTATGGAATAAGAGAGAATCTACTCATAACATAGGATTTTTACCCATAGAAATAAGAAAGTTGTTATTTACATTTCCTTTAGGAACATAAAAATAAGGTAACATATAAATCAATGTTTCATATGCATTTCACATCTTATCTAGACTTTATTCATTTATTGATAATTGAAGGATTTGAGCAATACAAATCCACAAAACCCAAAGAACACTTGCATGTGAAAATTTGTCAACTTGTTACAAAGAAGAAAAGACAAAGAAGAGGCAAGGGTTTGACTCTAAAAATATGGAAAATTATATTATCAGACTGAGAGAATGAATGAAATTTACAATTGATTAATCCTTATAGAAGGAGATCATAAAACCTAATAGGGAAACCCTAAGAGGTAAATGACATTTAATAATTCTATTTAATTATTAAATGAAAATGAAAGTGCATAAAGGGAAATCTTAAAAAGGGAGTAAAGGTAATTTAATAAATGAGATGAAATTAACCCTTTACTCTAACACCCCCCTAAGATGAGCAACAATGCATCAAAAACCTAGGAAACTACAATGCTAAAAGAAAACTTGGGTCCTGACAACAAAGCCTGATGAGGTACCCAATCACAACCAAATTTCTATGAAATGGACAAATAGGAAAAACCACATGGGAAAAACCCTACTCCAAAAAGAGATAGAAAGAAAAAGTACAAATGATATGTCTCAAGAGACTCTTTGAAAATAATAAGTACAATGAAACCCTCCATGATAGAAGCTTGAGACTCCATAGCCCACCTAGAATGACATAACTCCTATGTCAATGGACAAACCAATGTGGCTCCAATATGAAAGAAACAAAGGCAGTAGACAAGGAGGATGAAATCCCTAAATGTAAGGTGAAGCTAGAAGTCCTAGCTAATGCTCAAAGGAGAATGCGTGAGAATCCTGAAATGGAATCTCCAATGGAGGTGGGATAATAGGTGTGCTGAATTTGTCATATGAGAGGAGATGTGTGTCTTCTGATATATCCTCAAAAACTGTAGTAGGTGGCTCAATGATTGGAGTTGAAATGGTAGGTAATGTTGAAGAGTAATCTTGTGCAGTAGATGAAATTTGAATATGAGGTGGAGGTGTAGAAGTCACAACACTGGTCTAAAGAACAACACATAAGTTCAAGTGACCCGACTTCACCTTAGTAGTCTCTCGTGAAGGAGAGTGAGTCTGTGATAGTGGAGATGGTGGACCAAAATGAGAGAAAGAGTATAAGCGAGAATAATGATCAACAATCCCTTTAGCAACAATGTTTCTTGTTTCACTATCTTTGATGTGCACTAAATCTTGTGCAAACTCAATTGTCTTCCTGTCCCACTATGTGTAATATGATAAATAGAGAGAAGGTTAGAGGAAAAAGATGATACACACAGTACATCATGAAATGTACCATCACCAATGTCAATAGAATCTTTCCTACATACAATCATAACAATGTTGGTCCCCATCAAAATGTGAGGAGTAGGAGAAACTTCAAAAGAAGAGAACAAATCCTGAGAAGAGTCCATATGGTGTGAAGCACTTGAATCGAGTAACCATCTAGAAGAGTGTGAACTAGTAGTTGCACATATTGCATGACCCTTTCTTATGTCTTTATCATCTGATTGAATTGATGATAATGAAGAAGATCTGTGAGAATTAGAAGGGATATCAATGTTGCTCTTCTAAAGGAGAGCTATCAAATCTGAAACCTGTTTGGCATAACCATCTAACTTTGTCTCATAGCAATGTGACTCATCATAATTGGGCTTATTACAATAAGCACACTTTGGTCTATTTGGCTTTGGTTTATCCCCCTTAGGAGGAGGTGGGATTGATGTGATGTGAGGGCTAGAATCAATTTGAGACTCTATAGGATGTGACTTTTATTTTTTCTCCTTCTTTCTAGAAGATGTTTGAGCTACCAATTCATGAGTTTGTGAGCTTGTGACATAATCCAACTAAGAGAGCTTAGATTGCTCTCGAATCAAAGAATAAAAAAAAACCTCAAAGGATGACATGGTAAATTTAGTACCCAAAGCATCCATAATGGAATAGAAGGTAGAAGCAACAATTTGAAGTTTCCACGAAGCTTAGAAAGAATAAGGTAAATGCACTCAATGTCAGTATTGGTTTTCCCACAACCTTGTAATAAAGATCTCTTTTGTTTGAACTTCATCAAGAAGTCCTCAATGGAAGGAAAAGAATCTGGTACAAGAGAGGTAAGCTCTGCCTCAATTTGGAGTGCCCTTAACTCATTCACTATACTAAACAAGTCATCAAGCTTGGTCTACATAGTTAAAGGGGTATTGCACCCATCAAGATGAAACTGTAGATTGTAGGATAACTATAAATCAATCAACTCCATTACCTCATCCATTTTGTTCCCATGATGCATGACCTCAAAAGGTCTCTCTAAAACTAGCTGAACTGCATCTGAACATGACCACAACCCTTTTGATTAGAGAAGCTGTCTCATCAGGGATTTTCATGTGTGATAGTTACGAGGGGTCAAAAGTTCTAGAGAAGAAGAGGTCTCAACCATTGTTTTAGAATGTGTTTGATTGTTTTTTTAAAAAGTTCTGGTTTATTGATGCAAGTAATAGAAACAATAATACAAAACACCCCCCCCCCCCAATGCAAAAAACTAAACCCCATATGCTAGAAGGAATGTGTATACAAGAAAAGAGCAAAAAAGCTTCAGTTTGCAAATTATATGTACCTTTGAAAATACTGATGAAAATAACATAGAATCTGAATAGTGCTCAAGAAGAGCTTTGTGACGCTTCTTTTGAATCATAAAATGGAGCTAGAACGAGCAAGTTATGCCTTAGATTTGCCCAGTGTCCAAAATTAATAAATTTTACATGAAAATAACATTTTGATATCGTCTAAATCCAACTGTGAGGTTTGTTAGGCCTCAAAGTGCTCTGAAATTCAGAGACCCCCCTATTTTCACAAAAAAACTTGAAAACAACCACATTTGTTCTATCAAACCCTCATTCCTCTTTTTCTCCAAATAAGAACAAACTACAATAGGTCGGGCTATGATACCATGAAGGATTTGAGCAATACAAACCCACAAAACCTAAAGAACACCTGTATGCAAGAACTTGCCACAGAGAAGAAAAGACAAAGAAGAGACAAGAGTTTGGCTCTGAAAATATGGACAATTATATTATCAAACTGAAAGAATGAATGAAATTTACAATTGATCAATCCTTATAGAAGGAGATCATGGAACCTACAAGGAAAACCCTAAGAGGTAAATGACATTTAATAATTACAATTTAATTATTAAATGAAAATGCAAGTTCATAAAGGAAAATTTTAAGGAGTAAAGGTAATCTAATAAATGAAATGAAATTAACCCTTTACTCTAATAGTAATAATATAATATAATGTCTCAAATATAATATGACATTGATAAGGTTCAATAAAAAGTCGTGATCAAATCTTTCTTTGATTATCCAAGTCTTCGACATTCAACTAGAAGAGGGAGAACGTTAGTTAAGTGTTGCATTTCAAACTAAAAATTAGTTGTCCCTTGCACATATTTCTTTTGAAAGTGGCCCTAGCCTTAATAAGAATAGTAGATCAAGGGAACCTTTTGTGACCTTTTCATGTATTGCCCCATTGCAAATGCGGGTCCCCTCTCTTTTTGTCCACTAGGCCTTTGTGGCTCTGGTTTTTTGGTAGCTTTAGTGCTGATCTCCTAAGGTTCCTACCATTCTTGTTGAGAAGTGATAGATTTTGACTAATTTTTAACTAAAGGTTAGTTCCCTACCATTCAAAGTTTTAGTTTTGTAATGTATGCGAGTATCAAGCTTTAAGTTGAATCTTTTGATTAGAGCCAACAAGATTTCAAAATCTTTAGGAGACCCTTATTTTTGTCATGTCAAGTTATTAATGGACATAAAGAAGAAATTATTTAATTGTAGTTTGAAAATGCACTAAATGTGTCTAAGAAAATGATAAAGAACATGAAAGCATTAAAAGTACAAAGTTTGAAAAAGAAACCAAATTTCACCATCTACAGAAAAACCTCCAAATGAAGGAAGATCCTCCAAAAGTAGCAAAATCCTCCAAACAAAGAAAAATCCTTCAAAAGATGAACAATCCTTCAAAATTAGAAAAATCCTCCAAAAGAAGGAAAATCCTCCAAAAGCAAAAAAATCTTCCAAATGAAGAAAAATCCTCCAAATACAAAAAAATTCTCCAAATGAAGGAAAATCCTTCAAAAATAGAAAAATAATCCAAATGAAGGAAAGTTCTTTAAAACCAAATTTTTTGTTTCAAAAGAAGAAAAATCTTTCAAAAGTAAGAAAATCCTTTAAAAGTAGGAAAATTCTCCAAAAGCAAAAAAATCCTTCAAAGAAAAAAAAAATCTTCCAAAGAAAGACAAATATCCTTTAGAACAAATAAAGTCCACCAAATACCAAAACTTCATCAAGCACAAGTTGTATGGAATGAAGGGAAATCCTTTAAGACAAAGTCCACCTAAAACCTAAAATGAGTTGTGCATAGATTCCATGGAATGAAGGCAAATACTTCAAAACAAGAAAAGTGCTGCCCACTTGGCTCTAAGAGTGAAAATAATTTATTTGTTTGAGGATTGATTTTTTAGAAAGAATTTTAATGAAAGTTTTGAATGTCTTGTCATGCTACTTTTGGCTTTTTTAATTTTTAGTATATCTATTTTAAGTAAGTTTCACTATGTCCTAGATTGACCTTATTTTGAATTTGGAGCAACAAACTATTTTAGGAGTGTCTATTCTTAGTAAATTCTACTACCCCCTAGATTGACCTTATTTTTGTTGACATTAAGGATAATTCTTCTATTAGTGACTTAATACTTAGTCAATTGGTTTCGTTGCTACCAAGCTCTATAGTTGCTATCGAGCTTACCATTCATCTAGTAGTGATAACCATGTGTTTCAGTTGCTACTGAGCTAAACAGTCAGACTGCAGTGCTTTTTGAGTTCCATGATGTCTACCAAGCAATAGAAGAAAAGCACAATGTTACTCGAGTGTAGCAGAGTCTACTGAGATTTCTAGTAGAAGTGATGAAGATCTTAGTGTTAACCGAGCTTTGTAGTGTTAACCAAGTATATCAATGTTTACTAAACTTGCAGTGTTAATAAAGAGAATTCAGTGTTGACTGAGTCATGTAGTGTCAACTAAGTGATTTAGTATCTATCGAGTTTCTCAGCATTCAACGAGTCATACAATGCTAACCAAGTTCATGCTACTCGAAGTGATCGGTATGGACCGATCTTCAACTTCAACTGAGTGCTAGAGTTTGTCAAGTGTTGACAATGTTTTTCGAGTGTCAGAACATCACTGAGTTGTCTTTAGAACCCGAGTTACAAAAATTGATCGACTTTGTGAATTATGATGAATTTGGTATTGTAGCCGACTTTAGAAGATAATTAATTGGATTGATATATCTAATAAATTATGTCATATCAAAAAGTGAATAAAAAGAATGTATGTGAAGAAGTAAGAAGAAGACGAGTGCAAATTGAAGAAGGCTACAGACAGTATATGGTATAACACGAACTTATCTATCATAGTAAGGTGATCATTGCATTTCAAGGAATCTAATTGAGCAAATCAAAGTTGTAGATTAGAGATCAGCTATTGATTCATCTTAACAGGTGCATTAGTCAAATCCTTTAACCAGGTGAACTTAAGAATCTTTTCCTAAATCTCCTAACAAAGTGCATGCTTCATTGTATGTTTGTAAATCCTTTAACAAGGTGGACCTAATAGCCCTTATTGCTCCTAATAGGGTAGATTTCCAGAAGTGGTCACTTGTAAGCCTTAACAGGATAACTTTATACTATAGTACTAAAGCTTGTGGGTATCATCCCCACCCTAGTTTTAATTTCTATTTGGAAGGTTTCTGGGTCACCATATCTTGTGTCAAAGTTTTATGAATGTTATTTCTTTCATTCCTTCATGTATGCAATTATATTAGAATGATATATCAGGGATTAATTGGTGAAGTGAGTTTAAAGTTTTATTGGTTCTTGATTCACCCCTCCCCTCTCAATAACTTAGCCTACCTTATATTTCCAACAATTGGTATCAGAGCCTTTGGTTCTCATATTAGAAGTTTAACAACTTGAGAAAAGATCAAAGGCAACGGAGGTATATAGACTAGAAAAGGCTATTGAGAATGAAAAGATGGATCTAGAATTAGCTATTGGACAACTCAAGAAGGAAAAGAATCAATTCTCTCAATCATTGCAAAGAAGGAAAGATATTGTAGCACAAATGGATGACAATCTCTACATTGAAGAAAGAATTGAAGACTTATGCCCATAAAGAAATTCAAATGAAGCTGATGCAGCAAGCAAAGACCTACTTGAAAGGAATCTCATTCTTCAAGAAGAAGTTAGAAAGCTGAAAAGAGAGAAAGAAATTCAACCAGTCAACTTATGTGAAGTCATGGAACAAAAGGACAAAGACAAATAAGAGATAGAAGACAAAGAAAATGAAATCAATCAACTATTGATCAACTCAATGATGCAAATCAAGAGCTTATCAACTTGAGGACAGAAAATGAAATATTGAAGAATGATCTCAGCATGGAAAAGCAAACCAATGAGAGAATGATGAAATCTTAGGAAAGCATGAATCAATTGGATAAGCAAAATTAGTTTAGACATAAAGACAAAGTTGGATTAGAATATACAAATGAAGGTGAATCATCTCAACAAGGAGCTCAAAAGAATAAAATTCCTACTTGCAATCATTGTGGTAAGATAGATCATACATCAAATAAGTGTTGGGGCAATGGTAGAGAAAAATTCAATGGAAAGTGTTACAACTGTAATAAGCATGGACATAGAGAAAGTGAATACATAGAGAAACCTAAGTTTGACGGAAAGTGTCACAATTGCAACAAACAAGGACACAAATCTTCAGAGTGTAAGACAAGAAGTGGAACCTAGTAGAACAAATTGTGAAAGCAATATTTGGATGGGACTACAACACATGGTGTAGATGTCACTACTATGGTGAGTTTGGGCACATTGGAGAAAATTGTGTAAAACATCACATGAGGAAGAGAGATGACAAATAGATGTTTTCTATGTAAAAAACTTGGACATCTTAACAATGGGTACATAAATCTCTAGAGAATACAAGCCAAAGTCATGAAATTTTTGACACTTAAGTCAATGAGTTGAGTGACACAATCACCTCAATAGAATTCCCTATGGAGATCACTAGAACTGTGATTCAAAAGAAGTCATCTAACATCAGTTCCAACCAACGAGAAAAAAGATCCATATCAACATTTAATGTGCACAAGGATCATTGAGTGATGATGGAAGTTCAAGACCTTACTAAGAAAGGTTAGGTCGCAAGACCTTATCGAGAAAGGTGAGGATGCACTAGACCTATTGAGTTCTAGATACAAATGTCAAGTTGGTTACTCTACTGAGTACCAAGTTTAGATCAGGTGATGGTAACCCTACTGAGTTGAAGGTATCTTTTGAGCAATAAAGATCAAACTGAGTGGAGGAAAACTTGTCATCGAGTGAACATTTGTACGAAGCATTAATGGAAATTGCAAAGACAATTTTTTTTTTTTTAAATGAGAAAATTCATGAAATCATTTCACCATAAATTTTTAGAGCTATTAGTGAAGAGTGATTTTAGAGCCCTCGAGTGATTTGAAGTAGTAAGTGGTAAAGGTTATTTTTGTGTTGAAGGATTACCAAGTGAATGGTGTCTTCAAGAAGCAAAGTGAAAAAGGGTTTGGAGATGTTGATTCGTGGAGTGGATTGCAAGGCTTCTGCATTCAAACTTGCACCAACACTTGCAGAGGCACTTGACCCAGTTAGAGTAGAGTCTCAAGTCCCTCTGAAAGTACTTCTTATACATGACATCAATTCATTTATCAATGTTCAATTCAAGAGCTTGGAACCCTAGAAATGAACTAAACATTCAATGAATTATGTGTGGAGATGAAGGGGTTGAGACACATTATGCATATACTGCAAGATTTTCAAGGAAAATGGATCAGATACATCTTAAGTAGGGCTTACAAGATACATTTGTGGTTGGATCACCCTATCCAGATCACAAAGAAGATGATACACAAGATTATTAGGTTGCCAATGTTGAATAAACCTAAGACTACAAAAACCCTAGGTCAGGTTGAACTAACAAAGATAACTCTTGTGAGTGGGATGGTAGAGGAATGGAGCTTAATGGAGTGACTCACATGGAAATCAAGTTTGGGATACGTGTGATTTATCACAAGTTATATAGCTTGAGAAGACATAACAATGTTCCTTGTGAAGTAGTTGACCTAGTGCTAAAGTTGTTGAAAAATAACTTATCTTTTGACCTTACCTAGCTACTGTTGAGTCAATTGGGCAAAAAAATGGAGAGTTTTCAAGTTTCCAAGAATAATCCGTGTAAGTTTGGTTCTCTTTTAACCTTTTTATTCTTCTATGTTCAATTTTTTTTCCCTTCTAAAGGAACTTTGGTATGGAGGAAAGACACACCTATATTATATCAAATAAATGAGTTCATAGCTAAAATGGGAGAACATTTTGAAAGTATTATGGATGCCTACTTTGAAACATTCAAAGAGAAGATGCAAAACAAATATAGGATTCCTGAGAAGCTAGTAGAAGACTATGAGCAAGATATCTATTTTCTAGTAGACTATAACAAAGTTTACATCCAAGTAGTTAGGCCAAGAGTGGCATGGATAAAACCTTTGGGTTATGAGGTGAACATTGATGACACCAATTACACTATTAAGGCTCTTCTTAATAAGCTTGTGGATCCCAGGCCTACCTACTTTGGAACATATGAGGAGGCAAAGGACATGATAGAACTTGAGATCAAGCTTCCCTAGGTAGTAAACAAAGGTAGAAAGATGATAGAGAAAATCATGAAGAACACCAAGTCATCAAACTCTCCTCTCATGCTTACTGAAGGTAAGGGAGATGACATAGCTAAAGATAAAGATGAAGAAGAGAATGTAGAGGAAGTAGAATTTGAGGAAGAGGAGCCTCCCAAGAAGAAAGGGAAGGCAATTATAACAAAGCCTACAAAGTCTTCCCCTACTATGTTCAAAAGGAGATCCACCAAATAAAAGAGGAAACTAAAATTGGGTGATGAAGAGGATAAAGTTGAACATATCATATTTCAGAAGACTTCCCCTACCTTTGAAGAGAGGATGAATAGAATAAAAGGAGGAGGTGTGTCATCATTCAAAAAAATTAAGTATGACACTAGGAGTCCAACAAAGAAGAAATAAATTGAAGATTCCCTAGTGGCATAGATGGAAAATTGGAAGTATTCCCTTGATGAGCTGGTCAAACAAGTGCCTGATGCAATTCTCAAGGTAGTTGCACTAGTATGGGGAAATGCAAAAAATGTTGCTAGAGACATAAGAGAATAGACCTTGAGGCAACTCATGCCGAGTCTCAGTGACAAAGGGCTGAAGAAATCATTAAAAGAAAATGATAAGAAGCTTACCCCTAAGTTCAATGCATTGCTGATCCTATCAAAGGACATAGAATCTATGATGAAGTCCAATACTCTTGCATGGAAAAACATCTATGGGCTACACAAGGCTAGTGATAATGTTGTGCAAATATATGATAAAGATGGAGAAGAAGATGTGGAAAAAGATAATGAAGATGCAAAATTAGAAGATGAGGAAATAGAAAATGTAGTTATTGATGATGGTGATGAGGAAGAAGAAAAAGAAGCTATAGGAGGAAGTCTTCCAAAAATTTAGAGTATTGAGGATACTGATGCAAAAAAGATAGTAGTAGAGATTATGACTTCCCTTCCTCATTCTTCGAGTGAAGCCTTAGTGAAATCTAGCTCAGAGAAGGCTTCTAACAAGTTGGTTGAGGTTAAAATTGGATCAACAAGCACCCAACGAATCTCTAGAGTTACTTTAAGAAGTACTTTAATGAGTGAAGTGTCCAACACTTCATCTATTGAGTAGTAGGCTTAGAACATCCCAACATCAGGCTTGTTCAAGAAACAACAAGGTATTCTCATTGTTAGTGTTATTTCTACTATTCATACATTTGTTTCTATTTCTACTATTTCCATTGTTGTTTCCACCATGGCTAGTGCAACGAAAGTTAAGATTTAGTCTCAACTAAGGACTAAAGTTTTGAACAAAGGAAAGGAAATTGTTCCTTCTATTATAGATATGGGTAAAGAGGAAGAAATTGATTTGGATGAGGATATTGTTATTCCAAATTGGGATACCTCTAACTTCACTCCTTGGAGAAGTTTGGAAGAAGAAAGCAAGACAACAAAAGCTCATAGAGGAAAGGAAAAAGAAAAACTAGGTACTTGAAGATATAAAGAGCATATTTGTTGATGCTTTGAGCATTGATATTGATGAGAAACAACCTATCTTGGATCAATTGGTTGAAATTTTCCACAAATACAATGAAGAGCTAAATGGACAAGAAAAAATTCTGTAGAGGGTAGAGAGAAAATTTGAAAGTAAAGTTTTGAAGCAAGTAGCACAGAAGATATCTATTGATCAAGTAGAATTATCTACTATTCTCGCTACACTAGAAACATATGTAAATAATGTTATTTCTTTATTTTTCAAGTTGAGTGACACATCTATCTTTACTAAGGAAATCAAGGATAAATAATCCAAGATAGATGAGGACTTAAAGGCAAGTACACAACAATTGTCACTTGATCCTAGTTGTAGTTTTGCACATTTTACAAAGATCATAATTGTTAAGGGAAGAAGCCAGGATTAGGGCCACACTTGTAGAAATCCAAGGCATGATTCTTCCAAACATGGATGCACTACAAAGCACATTGTACATGCAAAGACACTCATCCATGATAATAACTTCTCCATAGCTGACCATATGATGGAACTTTCAGCAGAGGTACAAATAGTCTTGCATGCATCTAAGGTAGTGTAAGAGAATTGGGAAAAAACCATGACAATCATCTTAAAGGTACATAGTGATTTCTTGTCACATTTAGATATTAACTTGTAAATATTTTAAACCTTTGGCATTTATGTCAAGAAGGGGGAGAATATTATTAATAAAGGGGGAGAAGATTATCATACTCCAAGATATATGTATGAGGGAGAGATATATGTATGGGGGAGTAGTAATATGGAAACACGTGTACATATAGCAGACAACATGTTTACAAAAGAAATTTTGAAAAAAGAAGAAGAGTAAAATAGAGTATGAGGTAATTGAGATACAATAGTAGACAACAGTCAAAACCAAGTTGACTGTCTAGATTGTTGATAAGGAAAGTTTTGAGAACTCATATTTTTGATATGATAAGTCTTTTTGTCACTAATGCCGAAGGGGGAGATTGTTGACATTAAGGTTAATTTGTCTATTAGTGACTTGACACTTAGTTGGTTTCATTGCTACCAAGCTCTACAGTTGCTATTGAGATTATCATTCATGTAACAATGATAACCAAGTGTTTCAATTGCTATCAAGCTAAATAGTTAGATTGCAATGCTTTCCAAGTTCTACAATGTCTATTGAGCATTAGAAGCAAAGCATACTATTACCTGAGCATAACTAAGTCTACCGAGCTTTCCAGTAGAAGTGATGAAGATCTTAGTGTCAACCAATCTTTGTAGTGATAACCAAGTATATTAGTGTCTACCAGGCTCATAGTGTTAACGAAGAGAATTCAGTGTTGATTGAGTCATGCAATGTCAGCCGAGTGATTCAGTATCTGCTGAGTTTCTCAATGTTCATTGAGTCATACAATGCTAGCCGAGTTCATGCTACTTGAAGTGATCAATATGGACCAAGCTTCAACTTTAACTGAGTGCCAAAGTTTGTCGAGCATTGATAGCATTTGTTGAGTGTCAGAACATCATCGAGTTGTCTTCAAAACCAAAGTTACAAAAATGGGCTGACTTTGTGAATTATGATGAATTTGGTATTGTAGTTGACTCTAGAAGATAACTATTTGGATTGATATATATGTAATACATTATATCATATCCAAATGTGAATAAGAAGAATGTAGGTAAAGAAGTAAGAAGCAAATGAGTGTGAATTGAAGAAGGCTACAAGTAGTATATGGTATAACAAACTTATCTATCATAGTCAAGTGATCATTGCAATTCAAGGAATCTCATTCAGTAAATCAAGTTTACAAATCAAAGATTGGCCACTGATTCATTCTAATAGGTGCATCAGTTGAATCCTTTAACTAAGTGGACTTTCCTATATCTCCTAACAGAGTGCACACTTCACTGTATGTTTGTAAATCCTTTAACAAGGTGGACCTAACAATCCTTATTGCTCCTAACAAGGAAGATCACCAAAAATGGTCAATTGTAAGCCTTAATAGACCAACTTTATATTGTAGTACTAAAGCTTGTGGATATCATCCCCACCCTAGTTTTAGTTTCTATTTAGAAGGTTTCTCGGTCACCATATCTTGTGTCGAAGTGTTATGAATGTTATTGCTTTCATTCTTTCATGCATGCAATTAGATCAAAATAATAGATGAAGGATTAATTGGTGAAGTAAGTTTAAAGTTTTATTGGTTCTCGATTCACCCCTCCCCTCTTAGTAACCTAGCATACCTTATATTTCCAACAATTCTAACTCTTATTATTTTTAGAAAGTCTAATTTTGGTAGGTTTATTTTGGCAACAAGTGAACTCTGGTTGATAAAGAGACAAAAAGGGTATCCAGTTCTATATCCAAAAGAATGAACAAGTGAGACATACAATAAAAAAATGGTTAAGTCTAGAAACACCCTTGGAACATCCATAAGTGGAAAGACACGAAAAACATCATAAAAATGATTAAGTTTGAAGAATAAAAAATAGAGATACAGAAAAGGTAAAGAGATAAAATTCTACTAAGTCAAGGAATTTTCTCGAGTTTAAGAATTTCCTCTACTAGGCTGCAAATGCATAAAAGAAAAATTCCATTAAGTCAAGGAATTTTCTTGAGTTGAAGAAATCATCCACAAGTTCCAAAATACACTCAAGAAATTGCAAGGAAAGACAAGAAGTGGCTAAGTGTTGGAAAATTTCTCCTTCATGGAAGACATTGCAAGGAAAGATGAAAAAAGGTCAAGTGTTGCAAATTACTCCTCCATGGAATAAATTGCAATGAATAGATAAAATTTGGCTATGTATGAAAATTCGTGATCCAAATCTCAAATTTCACCTTCTTTAAATGTGCACCCATGGGTTGAGAAATGATTGATGAATATGATTAGGGGGAAAATGGAAGTGATGAATTTGTTAATGTAAAATAGATGAGATGAGTTCATTAGTTAAACATCTTCACCTTAATCCATTCAATACAAGAGGAAGAGGGACTTCCAAACATAACTCTCAATATAACCCAAGTCAAAGTAGAACAACCCAAGTGAGGTGAAGGAATGCTAGTACTAAACCCAAATTATACTAAGGAAGTAGTCAAGCAAGTCCTATTTCATGCAATATTCATTAACCATTATAGTTGCAATACAATCAAATTGAGTTGATTGATTAAGTGCTAGATTGATTAACTTGCCTAAGATTAATTGATTTAAATGCAATAAACACATGTACGACCTTACCAAAGAAAGAAATCAGATCTGAGATACAAGAGGAAGAGAGAGAAAGTGACTAACCTTGAAGAGGGGTAGCATAACACAACATTCTACTAAGAAAACTGATGAATGGGAACTACAAAATAGAAATTGATGACAATTTTGGAATCAAGACAAAAAACTCAAAAATCTCTAAAAGGTGCCTATCTCTAGGTATAGGTAGACCTAGTTGACCTCTACCAATATATCTTCCACCATGTTGACGCGTTCCCAAAAGGAAAAATCACAATCGATCTCAAATGTCTTGGAAGCTTAAAGGTTTCTAATTTTGAATTCACAATTTTAAGAACCTATTCCTACACATAAGAAAAATGGATTTTTTTTGTTGGGGGAGGGGCACTTCCCTTGGTCAAGCCCTAGATTGAGGATTTGGCCTTTAAATTGAAATGATAATAATAAAGGAAATATTGGCAAACAGTAGAATTGAATCAAACAATGATGAGTATAATTACCCTTGTAGATGCAATCAAGTTTAATATGCAATCAACTATTTTCATGTAATAGCCTCAACTCAACACAAAGACCAAAAGGAAAATATTTAAGTCAAAACCTCATGAATTAAAATTTTTGTAGCTTGACTTGATGAAAAATCAAATAACTTGAATGAGTGAATGGAAGATATCCCTACAATGGAAAAACTCCACTATCACCTTGACATAAGAAGCTTGATGCAAGAAGGAAACATCATGAAGAATGCTTGATATATTCCTTGAAAAACCCATTCTAATGTGTGGAATATGCTTTCTTGATAGCTCATGCATGTGTATTTCTATGTTATGCTCTTGTTGTGAAAATTACATGCAAAAGTTCCCTCGTATACTAGTTTTTAGGAATGTAAATAAAGAAAGTAGACTGGGGGGTCAGGAGAAACAAACTAAACACCCAAGACAATATGGGTCTTAGGACAAAAAACCCTCTAGGTGCAGGTTGACCTAGTTGACCTATACTTGAGGTTATCTTGAACGCTTGAGAGAATTGTAATAATAAGTAGTGAATGATGAAAGCGTTAGAAGATATGACAAAAAAGTTGATAAAATAGGACCTATAAGAGCCATGCATAGAAATGAGTGATGATCGAAAGGTTGGAGAAAAATCAGAAGAATAGAAAATGTCCAAAACCAAACTAAAGAGGGATAAAAGGTCTAAAAATAAGTGCTTCTATTTTAAGATGGTACAAAATATAAACAACAAAATTGAAATTCCTAGAAAATAAAAGAAAAATCATGACAAAATGAATTTAAAGCATTAGAGAAGGAAGGTGTGAGTTTTTAAGAGAGAGAAAGAGTGAGTTTTTGGAGAAAGAAAACACCTTTGTAGAGAGATGAATTTGCAAAGAGTTTGGAGACTCAAAGAAAGAGAAAATATGAAAGAACTTTTATATGATTCTTAGAGAAAAACATGAAATAAATAACTTTTATGTAGTTCTTATGGTGGTTATTTCATTTTTTGGGAGGAATAATTCAAATTCCACATGATTGAAGATGACATTCAAGTGGCTAAACTTTGATTTTTGTGTCCAAGTTTCAAGCAATCTGGTTAAAAGCATTCAAGGTTCAAGACTTTAAAAGATCTAAGTTGAATCCAAAGATTCAAGAACATGGCTAAGGAAGAAACTCTAGAATGACATTATCATCAACAAGGAATTCCATTCCAAGAAGACACATGTAAGGATGGAAATGGTTTCTAATGAGTCAATCAAAGTTGGATCTTGGTTACAAAATGATGCTGTTGGAAAAGACCCAACTTTACATGGCATCCGTTATGCTGATAGGGTACCCAGTTGTCTCCACTAGCTCGTCAAGGGTCTCCAAGTCAAAATTTATTGCATTTAGGGAACAAAATTGGACATAAGCTATCCTTGGTGAAGGAACATTTAACATGTAGTAGCCAATAATTTCACCCCACTCCTTTGTTGGATGAAAATGAAATTGCGGCATTTATTACCCCATTAAGGAAACAACTCACTTATGATTGGTCTATGTAAACATGTAAATCAATGTAGATTCTTTCTTCTTTCCCTAACCCTAATTAGGGCTGAGGTGGCATAATCTAGGCCATCAATTATTGTTTTGATATGGGAAACTCAGAATTACTTATATAAAGCCTCCTATCTCATTATTAAGGTAGTGGAATTTGAGATTGTTTCCTATGGGCTACTAAGATAATAGAATTGATTACTTGATGTATTTTAGTGTTTGTATAGTTTCATTATTCTGTCACTTAGAATAGATTTTTTAGATAGAGTGCTTTGATTTTAATGGAGAAATCTAATGGTGTTTGATGAATTCCCTTGTCTCATACTTTTTGTAGTTATTTGATTGTAAGTTATCGTGTAAAGTTAGCTTGAGCCCCTCTTTATATGGATGCTTAACTTTCATTATTGTGTTCATTGTTTGAAATGTTGGTGAATATGAGTAATGTGAAAATTCTTTGCATAATCCTTGGAAGATTGCACCAATTCTTCTAGAGTTATAGTTGACCTTGGCAAAGTAGATCTTGGTTATTTGGAAATTTGTCCATTAAAGAAATATTTATTGTTTCTATTACCCTTAGGAGTAGATTTAGATCCTTATAACCCTTTCCCCTTAAATTTCAAACTCTTTCAATTGTGTTATTCAAAGAAGATGCATCACAAGATTGTAATATCCAATGAAAGAGTTCCAATCACCATTGTGGAAGAAGTGGAGAACAATTCGACCATTGAGATTATCCACTAGTCAAGACCTAACAATTAAGAACCTTAGAATTGCTTGTATGATATTTCACAATCTTAGCATACACAATATTTTTATCAAGAGAGGATAAGATACCTTGGTATTGTATTCCCTTGTTGATGTAGTCATAAAACATACATTAACAAAACTCCAAGTTGACCAAGCCATTTGAGAACTAGCACTGTGTAATATTAAAAATAATCTAGCATACAACTCTAGGTACACTTTGGCTATGCATTATACATTTGAGTGATTTTTAACTTTAGATATGGTGAATCAAGAATTCAAGCTTATAATTTGACCAAACAATTATAAATAAATATTAATATAAAACATATATGATCATTATGTTCACATCTCTTTCTCAAATTAAGAAAATTTGATTCCCACAACCTTTCTTAGACAATATTTAATTTTCATTATAAATTTGAGCAAATGTATAATAATCATAAACTCAAACTTTGTATGTGTGTGTGTACGGGTGCATACATGCACATGCTCATATACTTGTATCTTAGTTTTTCTCTTGGTGTGGATGAATACTTAATAGTAGTGCATGCAAGTTGTTTTGTTTTGAATTTATGAAATTTTAAGAGACCACTATACAAACTAGAGAATGAATTCAAATGAAAATAAAACTATCATCATAGTAACATCAATGCACTAGGTAGTTGAAAGGTTAGAGCAATGGGCATTATTCAATTGAAACAACAAATCAAATATTTTATATATCTTTCTATCGTAACAGAGGTGAAAGAGACTAAAATTATGATAGATATAGATACACAATTAGTTACTATGATAAATTTGTTTATGTTCCCTTAGAGATATAAGGATAATATCATCAAGATTTTCTTGATTATCCATGATTAAAGATTGATATCATTACAAAAGACTACCTTGTTTCCATAGAGTTACCCAATTTTTTTTATAGATCTATAGGTTTCACAAATGATTTTCCCACACTATACAATGCCAAAAAAGACAATTGTGATGAGTTCAAGACTCCCTCTTTTATGAATAATGAGTCAATGGAGTTATAACATTTTTATTTGACTTAAGAGTGATAAATGATCGATTCTTATAGCTTTGAAAAGAGAAGGAAACCGATACTATTTCTAATGATAGTCTCAACATAAAATCATAGTATAAAAAAGTAAATCAATAGCTAATGTTGTGAGAGGGTTTTGGAATAGAGAATCGACTAATTAAGGAAACTTAATGTCATTAAGACCACATCTTAGCAATAGTGCTTTATTTTGAGAAGGGAATCATATCTCTAATCCTTATAAGAATGATTTATTTTTAACAAGAAAGAGGAAAACAAAACAAAGAAGTGGAAAATGAACTCCAAAATATGCAATGTGATATTATCTTTTTAAAAAATATTGTTTAAATTCTTTTTTTTTTCTCAAAATTTACAATTCAGAAATAACTATACCAGATACATATTTCTTGTTCTCACCCCAAAAATATCATTTTTTTGCTTTCCACATTTATATATTGCTCACCTATCCTTAGATCTCCCACACATTTCTTTTTAATTCTCATCGATCCAATTGGAAGTAGTTAACCTAACATCAAAATATATAATTGTTTAAATATAGTTCATTTAAAATATAACATATAATATTGATAGGACCATTGAATATATAATTTCATATTATATATCTACTTAATATAAAGATTAGGTAACATATCTCAATTTTTTCAAAATCCACATTTTGAAGCCCCAAGTCGAAATACAAAATAAATTAATATATTCACACCACCAATGAATGAGTTCATTCAAGATTAAAGGAAAATAATATTGACATTGTTTATCTTGCTATGAAAAAAAGTCTAATTAAAGAATCATAGAGTTCTTGTTAGCACCAACTGATAATGTTGTTAATGTACATGAAATAATCATATCAGTTGTTATATTGTCATTGATGTCAAGCCTTAGTTGGGTAGACATTATGCTAATTCAATAGAGTGCCATATCATTTGATTGATGAAGAATATTTGAAGAAAGTATGATAAGTCAGAGCATTGGTAAGTATGGTATTCAATGGGTACTTGAATGTGTTAGACTCTGATAGTGTAATTTTGGTTTGATTGTTTTACAATTATATAATATTTGTGATTACGTATTGAAGATCATGTATGTTCAAGTTATACTAACTGAACTACACGAGAATGAACAAACACATTATTAAGTGAGCTACTACAATTGTCACTGAGAGCCTAACAAAGAAGTGTTTGAGTTTAGTGTCAACTGAGTCATTTCATTGTTAACTGAGTGATGTATTTCCCAAGTAAATTTATAGTGTTCATTGAATATGAACATGAAGAACAAGTTAATACAATATTTAATCTGAGGCCAACATTTGATGGAAATTAAGAATGTTAGAGAAGTCCAAAAGATAAGGATGAAGTTTGTTATGAGATCAACGACTCGAGAAATCCAAGAAGGATCTGATAGAGAAAATTTAGCAATTTGAAATGGAGCACAAAGTTCAAGAAGGAAGTCTATTTTTCAAGTGACTAAACTCAATGAATATGAGATCTACAATTGTGGTTAATCAACAAAATATGGAAGATTTTGGACCACCAAAGTTTTCTATTTAAGGAGATGAACAAGATTATTTTTGTTACTGATTATGCTGATATAGAAGTCAATGATTGTTGAAGTTCAAGAAGAAGGAAGACAAAAGGTGATCCAAGCATAACAATATTGTGAATATCAAGCAAAGTGAGTGCTAAGTGAAAGTGTGAGTGTGTGAATCAACCAAAAAGAGATCAAAAGGAAGAGATAGAGTGAAGTAGAGATCTAAAAAGCAAGGTAGTGCAAAAACCTAACAAATCACTTGACTGTTGGTTTCTTAACATTGTAGCAAAAAAATATCTTAGTTGAGTGGACCTAACAAGTTTTTTAAATCCTATCTAGTAGCATTATTTTGAATTTTTGTAAGTAATTTAAAGCATGCCATTCTTTAGAAATATCAAGGTGTGATAAGGTCTAGATGATCTTTGGTGAAAACCTTCTAACAAGATCACGCTAAAAATGTGCATGTAACCTTTAACAAGGTTATCTCCTAGCATAGCTCACTTTAGAAGAGTGAAACTATTTGGATTTCCAATTTCCAGGTGGGTTTTCCCTTTATAGGGATTCTACATTAAATATCTATGTCAAATGTGTGATTTCTTATTGTGTTGAAAGTTTATTTTCATGATAATTATTCAATGTTACAGCTCGGTATATGCTAAGTGATTTCTTGAATAATCGGTATAGTAAGGAATAATAAGATAACAATTTGATGAAAAAGGTTTACAAGTTTTATTTGAGATATTGGATGTGGTTAATGAGTTATTGATATGAAAGTTTGAATTGGTACTAAAGTGTTTTAAGGCCTGTACGATAAGTGGATATAACAAATTCACCCCCTCTTTGAGATATCTAACAAGTGGTATAAGAGCTTAGTGCTTGAAGGAAGAAGTTTTAAAGAACTCGAGAAAAAGATCCAAAGATGTAAAAGAGAGAGGTACCTAAGACGCACAAGGATAATTTCTCCTTATGGAAAAATAGGATGAGGCTACATCTATCTAGAATTGGAGACAATGCTACACTTTGGCTAGACAACTAGTATGTTGCTCCTACCCCTCCTATGAATGTAGAAGAGGTGAGCCAAAAGAGAGAACATAATAGTCTAATGATTGAGATTGTGTCTTCCCTAAATGATGCCAAGTTTCATGATGTCAAAAAATATACCAGTTCTAAAGAAATGTGGATCAAGTTGGTGCTTGTGCATGTCAAAGATCATAATCTATTGAGAGCAAAAGAAAAAAGTCTGAGAGGAAAAATTGATGACACAAGGATGAATACATGTGAGAATATAGTCCAGTATGTGAACCAAATAAAAGAAGTGGTGAGTGCTATCAAAGCTATAGGAGGTGTCATCAACAATAAATAAGTTGTAAGTAAATTTCTTAGAACACTCTTACATTTTATGCTATAAGAGTATATGCAATTCAAGAATTTAGAGCTATGCTTGGTAGTGATCTAACTCTTGATGGTTTAGTTGGTTGTTTAACTCCATTTGAATTGAGTAACTTTGATAATAGTGTGTCTATAATTAGGAATGATTTCAAGAATTTTCTAACCATTAGTAAAGAAAGAAAAGAGGAGTAAGGATGACAGTGACTCAGAATCAAAGGATGACATTGATGAGATTAAAGCATTTATTGCAAAGAGGTTACTGAGAGGTAAAGGTAAATTCAAAAGAAAATTAACTATGAAATATTTTAAATGTAATGAGGTAGGTCATATTGTTAATAGATGTCCTAACAAGAACATGAGTGACTGAAATGATAATACGGATTAAAATTACATGAATGAAAAAGACTACAAGGACAAAGGGAAGAACTTATGCTATATTGTTGAAGAAGAGCACACTAAGTTAGACATTGACAATGAGGAAGGAGTAGAAGCAATGTATGTTGTTGTTAAAGAATACCCTAATGAAGAAAGGTATGAGAATGAAAAATATCTTATTTCTCATGTTAGCAAGAAGGACACATGGATAATTGATAGTGGATGTTTACATCACATAATTGGAGACATTAGTAAGTTTGATAAACTTGAGAAATATGATAGTAGATCTGTTAAAATAGAGAATGATGGTCCATCTCTAGTGAAAGGTAGAGGTTCGTTGATGTTAAATGATAAAATTGGATGTAATGATGCATATTGGTTAAAATAACTAAACTATAACCTATTGAGTTTTTCTCAGTTGAATAATGTAAGTCACAACTTGGAGTTTTAGAACAAAAAAGTAAAGATCTATGATGATGATGGAAAGTTGATTGGTACTGGAGAGAAAACAAGAGGTAATATATTTTACCTAGATCCTATTGTTGAAATATGTCCATTTGAAAAACTTGAAGATGCGTGGTTGTGGCATAAGAGGCCATGACATGTCAATTTTGAGAATATGGTCAAAGTCAGTAGAAAGAAAAGAGGTAGAGGCTTATTAAATTTGCATAAACCTGAGAATGCTATGTGCGAACAATGCTAGCTTGGTAAGATGACAAAGTCAAGTTTTTAAACAAAGGCACATAATTCTAATGAAAATTTTAATTAGTGCATATAGATTAATGCGGACCAATGAAATTAGAAATTTATTATGGTGACATATATTTCATACTATTTGTTGATGATTATTCTAGGATTATGAGTGTCATGTTTATGAAGTTAAAGTCACATGCTTTTGATATGTTGAAATGATATAAAGCTAGACAAATAAACTGGTAAACAATTAATTTTTTTGAGATTTGATAGAGCTGGTGAGTTTATCTATTGAATTCACTAACTTTTGTGTTAGTATGGAATTAAGAGACAATTATTAGCACTAAGGACACCACAATAGAATGAGATTATTGAGAGAAGGAAAAAGTCAATTGTGGATTATGCATGAACACTACTAATTGAAAAAGGGGTTTTCTCAAATGCGTTGGAGAGAAGCCATTAACACTACAATACAAACTCTCAACTAAGTTCAACTGAAGAATTGAATAGAAAAAACACTTTATGAACTCTGGCATGATCATATGCCTAATGTGAGTTATTTTAAGATATTTGGGGGTAGATGTTACATTCATAAAGATGCAAGGAATGGAAAATTTGATTCTAAGGGTGATGAAGGTATTTTCTTCGAATATTCCACTAAAAGTAAGGCATACAAATGTTTGAACAAAGTAATTCAAAAAATGATTAAAAGTGCAAATGTCAGAATTGATGAGTTTTCAAATAAGAGGGACAAGGAGAGAAAAAAAAAACTTGATGATTACAACAAATCTGTAGACATATATGAAGATGCAACTAAAGTAGTGCCCGAGAAACAAAATAGAGCTATCAAGAAATAACTTGTGTTATCTAAGTCACATACATAACAACCTAGCCAGGATCCTGAGCCCAAATTGAGTGAAGATAATGTTGGAAATAAAAAATTTGAACCTTTCCTAGAAAAGTATGTGAGAAGGAATCATTCATCTAAACAAATCATTGGAGATAAAAGTCCTGGAGTCATGAAAAGAAGTAAGGTGAAAGATAATACTTGTTTAATTTTTGAGTTTGAGCTAAGAATTGTGAAAGTTGTACTTGAAAATGAAGATTGGATAAATGTTACAAATGAAGAGATTGATTAGATTGAGAAAAATAACACATGGACACTGGTGCTAAGACTTCATGAAAAAAATGTAATTGGAACAAAGTGGCTTTTTTGGAAAAAAAATTAAATGAGAATGGTAAAGTTGTAAAGAACAAGGCCATACTAGTTTATGTTGATATGTCATTTTACATGATGCTTAATGGCAAGAATCCTTTTGAACTCCTCTCCTAAAAAGTTAATCTAAGATCAACTCCAAGGTTTTAGGTGATCTTGCCACCTACTAGAATCTGCGCAGTTGAAGATAAATGTATTTGTTCATAGGGAGGCCTTTTCTAGTTTGAAACAATTTCGATATGATGTAGAATCTGCTTGCTATTTCAAAAGAATAAAACACACAAAAATAAATATATTTTTTTATTTTTTTTGTTTTTATGATGAATGCAATCTAACAATGAAACTATATGAATTCCTAAAATAACCAAGTGTTGTAAAAGAAAATAACGAAGGTAGGGTAACAAGAAGTTTAAGCAAATATCATGAAAGTAAAATCCTAATAGACATAAGCCATGGAAACAATGTGTCTACGTGTTAAGCCTTTGAAAAGATCGGTGGTAATCAATGAAAATAGTAGCAATGGGAATTAAATAACCGTAAGATGTTTCACTTTTCATCAAATCACAAGGCCATGGAAAGTGTACTCATGTGAGATGAAAAGATATTTAGGAACAATATGGTGATCTCTTCTCAAACCAAATAGGTTAGTGGAATTTGTAGACCCATAGAAAACACTAGAATTAAAAGATCGCACAACTAGAACATTGCAATAAAACTATTGACTCAATTACATTTCATGAACATACATTCACAAAATATAACACACTTAGGCAAGAATCACTACACTCCAAATGCGAGCACCAATAGCATATATCATTGTATCAAAATGATGGCAGCTTGGAATACATATTACATTCCTAAATTTATAAGAAATCTTCTCCTCAATTTGTGTTGAGAGTGAGAGATACCTTTATGCAAACATATGCTTCTAAACTAATAAAGCAAATATATTTATATACAAAGTAACTCTCTAATTGGTGCTTAGTAGGACTCAATCCATATTTACATCATTTAAAGGATGCATGAGCCTTTAAATGTCTTAAAACAAAGAAAGCATGAGAAAATAAGAAGAAGAAAGCCTTTAGATGATGTAGGAGTGTCTAGAAGTGCCAAAAATAGAAGCTCCATCTTTACTAGGTGTCTGTAGGAGTTAAACTACCGTCAGAATGTGTTTTCGATGCATGGAAATCCCTAAGTTTAGATTTGGCAGTTAATTGTCAGCACACCTCTGAATTCTTCAAAATATTCTTAAAAACCTTTGAAAAAGCACACCTTGGAAGTAGTGAACCTATGCACCTAGTGCACCTATGCACCTTGGAAGTGAGCTTTAAAAAATGCAAAATTTCACCAAGTTTCAAAACTGAAATTCTAGCTTTTGGGTTTTGTTCCTCTTTATGCTAGAGCTATATCTGGGTATCTGCCCTTGAATTTCTTAATGATCTCAATGACTTCAGTTGCATCTAGAAAATATAAGGCTTCATACTTATCCTTCAATTTCTTCCTATAGTTGCCCACCTCGATGCAAGTTTTTACAAAGTCTCTGAGTTTTACATCCAACTCTAATAATTCTTCCTCCATTCTGAATGCTTGTTTGATGTCATCATCATTAGTAGCTTCTTCAAAAGTCTTATGAAATTTCTCAACTACTACCTCTATAGAAATTAATTTTTTCTTGGAATCATCTTCAAAAATGTCTAAACATGCATCACTATAATGTTTCTCTGCCTCCAAAATTTTCACTTGGGTTTGATCCTTGAGCTTGTGAATCTCTGCATATAATGTTTTCATTACTTTATTGCCAACTGCAATCTTCTCTATCCAATCATCAATATTATCTAACTCTTCCGCTATATAGACCTCCATTAACATCTGATACCTTTGGCTTATGATTGCCTATAATGCCTACAAGTCCTTGCCCCAGGTACATACTTCGTCCATCAAACCAAAATCTTGATTTAAAATTGCCACTAGCCTATCCACGTTATCTTGCATATGGTGTAGTAGCTTAAGATTTCCTTGTATAATCTGTACACCCTTTTCTTCAAAATTTTCTTGCCATTGTTGACAAGCTCTCAAAAATGGGTCTAGCTGTACTGCCCCCTTGTCCCTTCTCTCTAATGCTGCATTTAAAGTTCCCTCGAGATTTGTAGGATCTAAAGGACCAACAACTTCATTAAGATATCCTTTTAGGATCTCATTCTATCTCTAAAGTGTTATCAAATTTTCCTCATCCCATCCTAAGTGCCTAAACACTTCTTTAATTACTGTTGTCATCATCAACTTAGACGTATCCAATGTAGGTTTCCCAAGCATGACCTCCTTGATCTGATAACCTCCTAGAGTCAATTCTTCAACATATACAATTTGAAGGAGGGATAGCCACATGAGCAAATAAGTCCTGGTTTTGATCACTCATGATAAAGGCCAATGCTCATGCATCCTTTGGTCATGACTCAGGTTTCCTAAGAACTTCAATCAATTCCATCCTATCCTCTTTCTTAGTAACTTGAATTGCTACCTTTTGTTTCTAATGACTTCTTTCCCCAACCATCTTGGAACATGCTCTATTGGGGATTTTCCTTATGAAGATGAAGAAGTTTTCTTTGCTATGCTCTTCCCTTTATCCCTCCTCTCTAGAGTCTTCTCTTTTTGTGAGAGATCCACATTGGGAGCCTTTGTATCTATGGAGTCCACAATTCTCACCTCTTTGTCTTGGGAAGTTTTTTGAGGTTTCTCACTTATTTTCCCTTCCTTTGATACTTCATTGACAGATACTTGTTGTGGCTCTTCCTCTTGTTCTACTTGAACTTGTCCTCCTTCATTTTTTGAAGGAATAAGAGTAGCTAATCCATTATCTACACAAAATGTGACTTGAATGGGTGATGGTGGAGCTACCTCAGGTCCCTGTGGCTCAGGTGGCAACTGACTCCAATCCTTCTATTAAGGTTGATTAGTTGGAGCATCTCTTGTTTTGTCTCCCACCAATTCAGTACCTACTAGATAAAATCAAAATATGGCATCTGAAAGGCATCAGTTCCTTTGCCCTCCTACTCATCGATCCATTTTTGTAGCTCATCTCCTGATGTAGTAGATTGAATAGGTTGCTTAGGAATGGATGGTAGTATAACTATGGAGCTTCTTCTTCATTCTAACTTGGTAGCTCTTGCAAGATGAGTCCTTCGATTCAAAGGAAGGTTATCCTCTTCATACTCATCATCCTCTTCTTCTTCTCCTTTTAGGATAACTTCCAAGACTGATGGGAAAGGAATCACTCTCCTAATCACCTTTTGTCTTCTCTTGATTGGAGTATTAATCTTTCTTCTTTTAGGAGCAGATGGGGAGGCTTGTACCTCTTGGTGAGGTGGAGACACCTCTTGTACTTCTACTTTAGCTCCTCCTTGCTCTTCCTTTGTTGGTGGCACTTAAAGATTGTCCTAGGTCTATATAGCTTCAATATTTTCTAACCCTTGTACATTTTCTTCCCCTAGCTATGGAGGTGCTTGAGTTGCTTCCTCTTCTAGCTTAGCTCATTAAGAAGTCTTCTTCCTCTTGATTTTACCCTTTTGATCCCTATAATATCCTACTTCTCTATCAAGTAAGTGCACTATTTCTAACGTCACTAGGGACTGGACTATAACAATAAGCACTGTGACCTTAGCTCCTCAACCTCTACCTGAGCGAGCTTGAGCATGGAAGACCACCGCTTGAGGAATTGGATCCAACTTGAAAGGTCTTTTGATCCAATCCTTTGTCAATTTGATAACATGCCTAGACCTATGATTGATGTCCAAGTTTTCTTCTTTGTCAATCTCAACATTCATGATAGGTTGATCACCAATCTTGTCCCTATTGAACAACAGATCAAGAACATCCTTTGTATCCTATTGCATCACCTTCAAAGGGATCTTTAATTTGAAGGCACCACTTGCTAGATAGAGAGTCATCCTACAATAATCCTTTACATGGATATCATAGTCATCAACCATGTTCATCCAGTGATCCTCAATTGCATCTTCATGCTAAAATGTCTTGCCAGCCAAATATTGTACCCTTCTAATGTTATCAAAATAAGGGCAAGGAGAGTTATATTCCTCCAAGGGATACTGATCCCATTCAGGCTCAAAAGATGGAATATCTTGTCTTTGGACCACACTAAATGGTATTATCATAATAGGCCATACCCATGTTATTTTATGCTGCTTCCTAACTCTATCGTAAGCAGACAAGAGTTGTCAAGCTATCTCCAAAAGTATAAGTCTATCACTTGGGTACCTAGGGAGCTTCTTGGGATTGCTTGTTGTATCTACTACCCTTAAATAGGTGAATGTTTGATACTAGATGTAATAGGCTCCAACATCTAAAATCTTTGTAGCTGCCTCTTCTGACATTCTCTTCACATAATCCCCTTCAATAAACCAGATTACTACAAATATAAATGCATCATTCACTATCTTGTATTCCTTGCTATGCTTTGGAAGCTTCTTATTCACTAGTTGAGGATATACTATATAGGGCCATGTATTTGCATCTTTCATGCTACCCTTTTTGTAGATTTCCCTTGCAACTAACAAGTATACCAAATATGATGTCATATAGAACTTTTGGTTATGTTTAATCATCATTAGCTACTCATCCATGTTCTCACTAAGAATGGAAGCCCAATAAATTGACATCTTTGCCATCTTGATAGTCTCAATAAAATACACCATCCATATATTCAAGTGTCTCGATGCTGGCAACCCCATGACTCTATTCAAGAGTATGATAGAATATCCAATATCTTCCTTCATGTATCCTCTCATCATGTCCACTTTGCCTGCTTTATGCCCTAGAGGAGTCTTCTTAATGAGGTATGAGGATTAGATATTTTTAGAAGCTTCCTCTACATGTTCCTTGTACCATCTTTCTACTTCATGATAGGTCAATATGATGAACCAATCTACCCTTAGAAGATGGAACACCTTTTTTATGTTCTTGGGTTGAAGATCTAGGATAATTTCTCTAGTTATATTCTTTCTGACCCTTTCTTCAGAAACATAGTTTTCTACCAGTGCCATGATCAATTTTGAAGATTACATTGATATTGGATGGGATGCTACATTAACAAGTCCTAATTGGATCAGAGCAGATATCATTGGGGATCTTTTAGTGGGTTTGTTACACAATTCCAGGAATGCGCTCAAGTCTGTGTGACCAAGTTCAGTGTCCTAGATCTCTGAATAACCATCTTGGAAATGTGACTTCGCCAAAACACCTTGAAACTTGAATACCATAGGTTTGGGAACTATTTTTGTAGCAAGGGAGGATGATGAAGAGGCCATTGAATCTACACAAAAACAATGTCTATTAGTTTGGAGTCAAAGAAAAATTGATTAATTCAAACCCTAATATAGATACGGAAAAAATAATAGAAACCCTAATTTTCAACCCTTATATGCAAAAAAAGAGGCACACTTGGTGCACCTTTGAGGTGCATTAGGTGCACCTAATCATATGTTAAGCTTTCAAAATATGGGGTGCGTAGTAGGCACCTCAAGGGGTGTGCTAATGCACAACCTATAGTACACTTTGGCATAAAAAGGGTGCGCTAAATGTGCACCCTTTACCTATGTGAGGGATGCTTTTTCTTTTAAGGGTGTGCAATAGTGCACCTAAGTAGGTGCACTACTACACACCTTTAATTGGTGTTTTGTTTATACATTTTAATTTTTAAAAACTTTTTAAAGGTTTTTTTCATGGTAAAAGGTGTGCAACTGTGCACCTTAAGTTGGTGTTTTAGCATTTTGTGTGTGTGAGTGTAGGTGAAAGGGGGTGAGGTGGCACAATAGAGCACCTACCAAAGCTATGCTAGTGTGGGTGTCAGAGTTTGAAGAAGCAAATAAATTAAGGAGAGGGATAGGGTCCTAAGTTTTATAGACCTGGGACCCAACACACCACTTGGTGATGCACAACTCTGCTATTGCACATTACCAAGTAGAAAATGCTTTCTTGAAACTTTGTGCACTAGCACACCTATGGAGGTGTGCTGGTGTGCCATTTTTCTTTGCAAAATGACTTATCCTCTTAGAATTCTGACTTTTAGAATTTGGGTTTTTGAACCGAGGCACGAATCTGACCAAAGACACTAGGAAAAACCCTAGAAAAGACTCAAACCTTAGAGTAGAGATTTGGAAAACCAAAAAAGTATGGGGTCCCCATTTCTAAGTGAAATGTGGCATGCATTATGAAACCACAATAGTTTGTAAAGGCTATGCCCAAGAAGAAGGAATTGATTATGGTGAGACCTTTGCAGCTATAGAAAGATTGGAAGGATTTAGAACTCTATTGACATATGAAACTTACAATAAATTCATTGTATATCAAATGGATATTGTTAAGTCTATATTGCTAAATGGAATAATTGAAGAAGAAGAAGAATATATAGAACAACTAGAAGGATTTATTGAGGAAGATCAGAAACACCTAGTTTGTAAGTTGAATAAAGAATTGTTTGGACTGGAGCAAGCACTGAGAGAATGGTATGAAAGATTGCATTCACACTTGATTAAGATTAGATTTGTGATAAAAAGTGAAATAAAAAGATGTATTTGAAGAGTGAAGCTAAAAATATGTATTGATTTATGAAATATTTGTGGATGATATCATAGTTGGTGGGAATGATTTTTGTGCAAATCATTTATTGATTAAATGAGTAAGGAGTTTGAAATGTCTATGTTTGGTGAGATCAAGTTTTCATTAGATTACTCGTTAATAAAAAAAAATATAGTATATGTGTGACTTAGTCTAAGTATGTTAAGGTGATATTAAAGTCATTTAGTGTGGCTAAGTCAAGACAAATAGGTACACCTATGGTGTCTAGATCTAAACTATCTAAGGAGGATACTACTATTGAAGTGAATAAGACACAATATAGATCAATAATTGAAAAATTATAGTATGTTATGCATAATAGACTTGATATTGCATATACAATTTCTCTTGTTGCAAGGTTTTCCTCTAATACTAGGGAAACACACATGACTGTTGTTAAAAGAATATTTAGATATCTGAAAGGAACAAAAGATTCAGATTGTGGATTTTAAACTCAAAGTCTACATTGATGCTAATTGGGATGGAAATGTTGATGACTAGAAAAGTACAAGTGGTTGAACTTTCTTTATAGAAGAAAGACTGATTATATGGTTGAGAAACAAATAGAGATGCATATCACAATCTATTGTTAAAGCTAAGTATGTCGTTGCTGCAATTAATTTTTCAAATATTGTTTGGATCAAACAACTATTGGAAGGAATGCAAGAAAATTTACCAAGCCTATCACTATCTATCATGATAATACTAGTGCAATAAAGATATTCAAGAACCTTGTAATGCATGCAAAATCCAAGCATATATCTATCAAGCATCACTACTTGAGGGAGAAAGTACAAGATAAACACAACTAGACTATGTGAAATCTAAGGAGAAAATTGTAGATGTATTCACTAAGCCATTGTCCAAGGATGCTTTTGAGTATCTAAGAGGTAAGTTAGGGGTCCTTCCCCTATCCAAGATCAACTAAGAAATGATGCATGTTGCATCAATTCATGGATATTTAGATATATCATTTTGGATTTGATGCAAGATTTCACTCTTTAGGGTATTTTTCCTAAAGTTGTGAAAGTAATTGTAATAAAACTAATGTAAACAATACATGCAAGGTAGAAGGTATTACTACAAGGTTTTATAATTTTCACATTGGAGCTTATATTTACCTTTGGAATTATTTCCAAAGGGGGGAGAGAAGCAGTAAGGAGAAGACGTCCTAAGGGGAGATAAGTAAGTGAAGAGAAGTAATAAGGGGAGAATATGTAAAGATGTCACTGAATAGATAAGTACATGCAAAGGGAGAAAGTTTTTCAAGATGAAGATGCTAAAGTTATAGACTAAGTGAGCCTGATATTGAATCTATTGTAGAGAACCTAAATGAAGCTAGAGAGTTGACAAGTTGTATTATTGTCAATGCATACATTTGATTATCTTATGTTGTAATTTTCTATAATTTAAAGTCTTATTTTTATGTGTTTTTATTAATGCCAAAGGGAAAGATTGTTAGCCCCAACTGATAATGCTATTATTGTACATGAAAGAATCATATCATTTGTTCTATTTTCATTGATGTCAAGCCTTAGTTGGGTAGACATTTTTCTAATTTAGTAGGGTGCCATATCATTTGATTGATGACGAATATTTTAAGAAAGTATGACAAGTTAGAGTGTTGATATATATGGTATTCAATGGGTACTTGAATGGGTTAGAATTTGATAGTATAATGTTGGTTTGATTGTTTTACAATCATATAATATTTGTGATTATTTATTTATGATAATGTATGTTCAAGTTACACCAACTAAACTACATGGTTGATGAAGGAACACAATATTAACCGAACTGCTATAGTTGTCACTGAGCACCTCATAAAGAAGTGTTAATTGAGTCATTTTAAAGTTGATTGAGTGATGTATTACTAAATTAAAGTTATAGTGTTCACCGAGTATGAAAATGGAGAACAAGTTAAGAAAATATTTAATCTATAGCCAACATTTGTTGGAAACTAAGAATGTTAGAGAAGTCTAAAAGATAAGGATAAAGTTTGTTACAAGATCAATTACTAGAGAAATTCAAGGAAGATCTAATGGAGAAGATTTAAAAATCTAAAATAGAGAATTTTTTCAAGAAGGAAGTCTATTTTTTGAGTGATTAAACATAATGAATCTAAGATCTACATTCATGGTTAAGTAGAAAAAATTGGAAGATTGTGGAACAAAAAAGTTTTCTGTTTAAGGGGATGAACAACATTGTTTTTGTTGTTGATTATGTTGATATAGAAGTCAATTTTTTTTGAAGTTGATGAAGAAGGAAGAAAAAAGGTGAACCGAGAAGAACAATATTGTGAAGGTCAAGTGGAGGAAGTACTAATTGAAAGTGTGAATGTTTGAATCAGCTACAAAGAGATCAAAATGAAGAGATAGAGGAAAGTAGATATATGAACAAGAAAGATAGTGCTAAAACATAATAGATCACTTGACTGTTACTTTATTACCATTGTAGTAGAAAAATACCTTTACTTAGGGGACCTAATAAGTCTTTGAAATCCTATATGGTAGCATTCCTTTGAATGTTTTGTAAGTCCTTTAGAGTAGGCCACTCTTTATAAATGTCAAGGAGTGATAAGGTTTAGATGATCTTTGGTGAGAACCCTCTAACAAGGTCACACTAAAAATGTGCACATAACCTTTAACAAGGTTGGCTCCTAACATAGCTCACTTTAGAAGAGTTAATTAATTTGGGTTGCTAGTTCCTAGGTTGTTTTTCCCTTTATAGGATTTCCATGTTAATATTTGTGTCAAATGGGTGATTTCCTATTATGTTGAAAGTTTATTTTCATGATAATTGTTCAATGGTGCAACTCAGTATATGCTAAGTGATTTCTTGGATAATCAGTATAGTGAGAAATAGTGAGAAAATAGTTTGATGAAAAAGGTTTATAAGTTTGATTGAGATGTTCAATATGGTTAATGAGTTTTTGATATAAAATTTTATGAAGTTTGAATTAGTACTAAAGTGCTTTAAGGCCTATAGGATAACTGGATATAATTAATTCACCCCCCTCTCAATTATCTAACATTTCTTTGGTGAATTTCTCATCACAATTTGTTCAAGTGTCATTGTCATTGGGGGATTGGAAACCTACAAAAGTCAGGTTCACATTGAGGCGAAGAGTTAGAGAAAAGTAACTATTGATGGGAACATGTGTTTGTTCACTTTAGGTGCACGATCCAAAACTTATAAGGGGTACCCAAAAAGGAAGACTCATTCATAATGGGTATGCATTTATTAATGCAATTGAGGTAGTAAATGAGTATTAATTTTCACATTAAAAAAAGTGTGGTTAGGGGTAGCAAAGAGGAAAGGGGAGCTAAGAGGGTGATTTAAGGGGTCCAAATAGGATGGATTAAGGGGGGATACAAGATCCTTGAAGTGTGTATCACATGAAAATATTATTTATATGATTAGTAAGTGATCTATGAATAATATGAGGATGATTTAAGGGAATCTTAGAGGATGACTTAAGAGGATTTTGGAAGATGACTTAGCTAGGCCCAAGAGAATGACTTAAGTGGATTTTAGAGGATGACTTAAGTAGGCCCAAGAGGATGGATTAAGGGGATTTTAGAGGATAAATTAAGTAGGCCACAAAGGATGGCTTAAGGGGAGATAATAGGATGACATAAAGGGAGATGTAAGAGACTTTTCTCAAAGTATGTGTCACAACAGAAAAGTAGTTCTACAATTAGGTGATGGGTTAAGAGAGCTAAGAGGATGATAAAATGGGTCCCAACAAGATGGCTTAAGGGGAGACATAAGATCCTTTCCTTAAGTTATGTGTTATGTAAAAATATTAGTTCTATAATTAGGAAATAGTTTAAGAGTAGGTAAGTTGTTTGCTAAAGGAGAGCTAAAAGGATGAGTTAATCTATACTTTCTATAAAATGAAGAAAATTTATGTTATCCATTAATTGAATGTATAGATTTATATACTTAGTTGCATTTATTTATTCCATTGTACTAGTTGAATCTTTTCTGTTAACACATCTAAAATTATCTCATGTTCTTCCATAATTTTTTTCTATAACTCTTTATAAGCATGTCTCCCTCAATATCTAACTATTTTTATATTTGTTTCCACAACCAAATGTGAGTAATGGGTAATATTCTTTTAGATTATGGGATGTAAGTGGATACCTTTTTTAATTTTTATGAAATCAGGTAAACTTGAACTTGGAGGAGAAATTGGATAGATATGTACTGAAGATTAGAAGATGCGCAAAGAATAAGGATTGTGGTACTTTGAATTTAGTTTCTAAATGACTAATTTTTCAAATGGATAAGATTAAGAGGGTCAAATCTATTATGTGCGAACAACTTTTTTTGATTGTTTTAAATCTAACACAATGTAATGTCTATCATGCACATTAAGCAATATATAGTTAGATTTAATATTTTGAAAAACCTTTTGGCAGAAAGATACATAAGAGTGACATAAGAGTGAGAGGTAGAAGTTTTTTTAAATTTCATTTTCTAGTTTTCTATTGATTATTTTATTATTTTATGATTTTTTGATGTGGATGCATCCTTAATATTAAGTGCCCATTCATGCACTAGACATAATTTACATCAAAATAATTGAAAATACAAACTTATTTTAAAAAAGTGCATATAATCAAGTGTACAATAATAATATGTAATTTATTTGAGACTTGGTCAAGAAGATCAAAATTTATGAAGAATACGGTCAAGTAGACACTTGTAAAGAAAATTAATCTTTACTATTCTAATATTGTCCAAAACTAGCAAAATTTAGTTAGTTAGAAAGATTAAAATATATGTGAAATAATGGGGGTAATTTCACATATATCCACTTGATTATGTGTAAATTTGACGATGAAGAAGTTAAAAAACCTATTTTGAAGAGGAGAACATGTGAAAAAGGAGAGAATGGAAGGAAATGAAGTTCCTAAGCCTCAATCTTATTGCCTATTAACTAGCCTTTTCCTTATCTTATCATTTACCAAACCTAAGCTTGATTGGGTTATTTGAATTTAAAGCAAGTCAATCATGCTAGGGGTGTTTTGTTGTATTTTTGGGTGAGTGGCCACTTTTTTATACACCATCTTGGTGCACTTATCCTTATCACAATCTTCAAATTCAGGTCAACCATTTTCTTTTATTAAATATTTTCATAGTTAGGTGCTAAAATAACCATATAACTCATTGAATATTATCTACTCTAGGATGTAACAACTTATGTTTCATTTCAACACATGAAGGAAACTAATGTTTTCTTTTATTTTTACTCCTCAAAGGAGAAACCAAAAAAAACATGTTTTGCAAATAATATATATTTAATTCAATAGTGCGATGTAAAATTCACACATATACATGTATACAAAACTCTAGGCATCACCTTAAAATCCTTGACTGAGTTTGGACCTATCTATGAGAAATATCCTAGTGTGGTCTTAACTAGAGGTATGTGAAATATCTCAAATACTAATGCACATACCTTGTCTACCATAGATCCCTTGATGAATTTGGCACCCTTATATGAGCCTAAATTAAGAAAACTTGAAAATATAACTATTAGTGGACATCCTTCATGGACTAGTCCTCCATCAATTGATAATAAATTTGATATAGACAATCAAAGTCTTGTGATACATAAAAGAAAAACACAAGATTGTAGATTCCTTAGGTCCCATTTCAAAGGGAGAGGAGATTGCAACAACCTCCCTAAATGCTTTGAAAACTTTAAGGTGAATATGGACATTTCCAACTATGGGTATTAATGGGTATACAATTCATCTATTCAAGTGTTTGGGGATTACAATCTCTTGATAAAAAGTATGTTGTCAAGAGATTGATGAACTTCATGAGGTAAGAAGGATGTCTATTTTCTCTCTAGGAAGTAAATATTAGAATATAAAGTCCACCAATATAATGTGGCAGGAGGATGAATCAATTATACAACTATTATCATAATTATCAACCTTATTAATCCATAATCATATGAGGAATATAATAAAAAACCATAACAAGATAATCATGTACAAGAACACTATATATGTTAACTAGGGAAACTCTTGATTAGAGAGAAATCCCTAGTGGAGATGGTACCCACAAAATGATGCACTAATATAAATATTCCTTATTAGAGGATGGAACTCATTAGGAGTCTGTGAAATAAATTCAATACATATCAATCCCTATTAGGATACTTTAAATCCTTGTTAGGAGATTCCGACCCTATTAGGAGTTGTAAAAGGTAGATGGGCCCATTTTCCAAATAGCTTCAAGGGAAAGACCAATGAACCCACTATCCAAATGATCTCTGTATTATTCGTTGTAGAATTATAGAAATGAATAATGTGAGTCCTCACCTTGATTCATCATAGCACATTTGATACATATTTATTTTGATACATTATGACTCGATATCTCAAGACATTGTCTGATGGAATGGACATCATTATGTTATTTTATGTCGCGTGATGCTTTTCTTTAAGATGATTAATAATTTTATTTGATGATTTATGAGCATGCATATTGATAGTGTAGTACAACAAATGAATTCAAGAATTAGGAATATGGTTAATACTTTAATTATGCAATTTTTAATGGTTAAATATGTGAGTAAAAAAGAGATAAAAGTTATTTAAATGAAAGTTTGATGTTTTGATTAATGTGATTATCCAAATAAATTTTAAATATATGCATGAGATTTTTCTCGAGCTACTAATGTGTGAAATGAGTGTCTAGGATAATTAGCTAGGAAATCTAATTGAGAACTGATAATCAACTCTATGTACAATCTATGAAATCTAGGGTTGAGTCTAATGAAACATGCAAACCCTGTTGTTTTGTATCTTATTTGTACTATAATTGGAATGTGCATATCATTATGTACTCATAAAACTATTTAATGTTATGTAACAATGATCTTATGGTGTCACTTGACACTTGTAATTTATATATGTGTATCAACATGATAATTAGGGTTTGAAGGCAAGTTTTCTTTCCTAGAGTTTTTAGAAAGTTCAAATATTTTAAGCCAATTAATATGTCCTAAAATGATCCTAGAGGCCAAAATTAATGCAAACCAAGTGTCTAGGGGGTATGTGTATGGGTTGGGGGCATTTTTGACCCCTCTAGACCCCTTTTGTTGACTTTCATGACCTCCTAAACATCCCATTTTTCTTTTAGTGCGAAAATTCAACTTCTTAACGAGTTTGCCGAGTTTATATTCCACCAAAAAAGGTTTCCTTAATGGTAGGGTCAAGTTGGAAGACCTTAGAAGGCCTTAGTCAAGTATGGAGTTATTAAAATTTTAGGTAGGTGAGTTTAGAAGCCTATTTAGTTACAAATTTGAGGGTTGAAGAGTGCTCACCCAATCTCCACATTTAGAGAGAGTAAAACTAGGATTGAAGGAGGAAGAAGAATTAGCTCTTCTCAAAATTTGAATTTTCCATAACCATTTGTGAAGGTAGGAATCCTTTACGATCTTGTCCTTCATGTTGTGTTTTCAATTGCTTAAGTAGGCCCTTTTGCATGTGTGTGTATTCGTATGTATGATGAAACATGAGAGAAATGGGTTGTTATGGGTTTCTTAATTATTTTCCTTTCATATTTTACATTTTATTTTTTGAGAGAAACTATGAGGCTTGTGTTGGCATTACTCACCCTCAGATAGGGCAGAAGTGGCCATGCATGGGAGGAGGGCCTTAGTTGGACTCCACGTCAGTTCAGAGTCTCTCCTCATGATGATAAGAGTGAGAGAGTAGGGTGATATGGGCCCTACTCGTCAATACAAACCATTTTGTGTTTGGGGAGATAAGAAGTAAATGAATGGAAGTTCTTGTGATTATTAGCCTCAGAAGAGGCATCTATTTTGGTGTTGTGATTGACTTCTCCTACCCTGAGAAAAAATCCACCTTCTCCCTAGTCTTGGTTCGATAAGGAACCTATTGTGCAAAGCTGGGATGTGAGTAATTGGTTGAATGTGTCTTTGTGTTAAATCTGATTGTCACCTTTTTAGTTTTGGTTCTCCATGGTTACCTTGATGTAATTTTAAGATTTCATAGTTGCTACTTTGATATGGAGCCAAACTAGATTCAAGGTTTTGGTGTTTTGATTCAAATGTTTTGGAGGCTTGTCCTTGGGATAATGATCCTAATGTAAAATTAATTGTTAACCTTATTTTTGAAATGAAAATGATATCGAGTTTTTTTCCTAATTCTTTCCTGATAGAGTCCTTGAATAAGGTGTTTTGAATAAAATAAATTAGAAGTGGCTAGCCCACATGTGTTGAAAAAAAGAGAGCAATTCCTTTCATATGAAAATCTCTATAATTGAATTCATATGCATATGATTAATGATGATTAGATGAAATGATGTTACATTAAGTTATTCAATTGGATTATGAATATGTGTTAGAGGAAATTTGATTTATATGGTGGTTATTTCATTTTGCATTGTAGTGACTATTGAAAAAATATATACTCCTACTTTAATGCATAAATATAACATCAAAATACTAAGCTATAATTCATCCTAGAAATTTTTTTTCCCCTTATGCCATGTTTAAATATTGTATGAGAAAATTTAAACTTGGGGAAAAAAAATGTCCTTAAGAAATTTATCTTTCTAGAGAAAAAATGCTCTCTACTTTTTGTATGAGAGAAGTTTTTTTAATCCTCATTTGGAATAGAGGATATTCCTTAAAGGATTCCCTTTGAAACTTTTTCATAATTTAAATAATATATTGGTAAAATTAAAATACAATAAATAAATAAACAAATAAAAATAATATCATTTAATATTAATCTATCCTATCCTAGTTCACCTACTTAACTTTATCCTATACATTTTTAACATTGATTACCACCCCAATAGCAAACCTCCCTTCCTAAGCACAATCTCCCTTATCCCATAATTTGGATAAGGAATAATTTATAGGTATGTTGACCTTGGGAAGAGGTGTGCATAGTTGGAATAAATTGTTACCATCACTTCACTTCATCCCATTTCCTCATTGGAGACTTAGGTTCAGGGTTGGGTAAGGGTACGTGAGGCAAGGATAAGTGAAGCAAACTTAAGAAAAAAAAACTAAGTCTTGCCATGCGTACCAGTTTGGAAGGGGACAACATTGACCTCAGGTTGCAATTTTGCAGTCTTGGGTCACATGTGGGAGGTGTTGGAAAGCTACCATGGTAAGTGAAAAAGGAGATTGTGTGGTGTTGATTTGAGTTTGGGGGTGGGGGCACAATAAATTTGATGGGTTTAGATTTCCTTCCCACCTCCAATCGCATAGAACCCATGCATTATTTTGGGTAGTGTGGAGGGATGGGGGTAGGAGGGGGAGTGGTTGGGATAGTGCACCCATGTGGAGAGGAGATAAGTGGGTAGGGGGGAAGTTTAGAAGAGTTAGTAAGGGGGTAAGATTATAGGATGGGTGAGGGGTTAAGAGGCTAGGATGTGAGTTAGGTGGTTAGGTTAGTTGTTAGTAAGTGATTCTGTAGATAGTTACTTAGTTAAATATAGTAAGATTTTATTAAATGTTAGCTATAGTTTTTTCTTATATAAAGCATTTTTTTTAATGAATTTAGATGATAGTAATTTAGTAATAAAGTACAAGTTAGTAATGTTATTTTAGATTTTAGTTAGTAGTTAATAGTTAGGATAATATGTTTTATTAGTTTATGATTTAAAATTATTAATGTTTTAGTTATTCTTAAATCTTTTTAATTAAACTATAAATGGTAGCTTTATTTTAAATAATCGATTGTTTTTTTTAGAAAGTAAAATGAGTTAGATAGTAAGGATAGTTAGTGGGAATGTTATATTAGGGATAGATAATGTATCTTCTCTTTATAATTGGATCATGAACTTAATAATCAAGTGAAATTAATATTAGTATTAGAAAAAATTTATTTACTCTTTTATTTGATTTAATAAAATATTAAAGTTTCCTTGAGTAATAAATCTTTGGGTAAAGTATTAAGGTATTGATAGGGAAACCTATGTCTACATTTCAACATACCTATAGTTTAAATTGTAAAACAAATATATATAATCATGTAAAAACCTAATGTGTCTTAGATAATTAGTCAAGTTTAACAATTCAACTATGACCTGGGAACTAAGGAACCTAATGCTTGCCTAGATTAGGATATCAATCTCTAACTAAAAAGTCAACTCTATACTATGTTGATGAAAGAATTGATTAATGTCAATTCTACACAACCCAAGAAGAACTTGTTAGCCAATAACCTGTCACAAGAGAAGAATAATGGAGACAGAAGAAAAGTTGCTCTCAAATGTGAAAAATGCGTAAGAGATAATGAAAAAAGTACAAGGCTCAACCTTATAAAGGTGAGATAGAAACCCTAAACTAAAAAGCTAGGTTGCACATTATTAATTAATAATTAATTAATAATGCACCTAAATGAAGCTTAAGTAACTAGAGTAAAAGAAACTTATATAATTAAATTAATATGATTTAATTAATAAGTATAAATGAAAAAATACTCTAATACCCCCCCTTAAGCTGAAAGCAAGGAGTAAGCTTACCTAGCAAAGAAAAGCTATGAAAGCAAAAATAAGTAGGTCTCGGCAACAAGACCTAATCAGATACCTAGTACAAAGAAATCTCTATAAACCAGAGCAAAGGAGAAAACCCAATGGGAAAAAACTCCTCTCCAAAAAGAGATGTAAAAGAACACAAAGACAAAAAATAATGACTCCAAGAGACTCTCTCAAAGTCATAAGTACAATGCATGCTGTCAACCCCCCCGTGAGAGAAGGTTGAGGCTCCAAAGCCCCCCGAAATGAAAGAACCCCTAGATCAATGAAAAAACCACTGTGACTCCAATGCAGAGGAGTGAAAGATAGTGGAAACTGTAGAGGGAACCTCAAAAGCTAAGGTTTCACTGGAAGGCTGAGCTGATGCTCAAAGTAGTAAACATTGAGGATCCTAAAAGGGAATCCCCAATGTAAGTGGTATGACAGGTGTGCAGACACTATCATTAGAGATGAGATGAATGTCCTCTATAGAATCCTCAACAACTGCACTTGGTGGCTCAATGAATGGAGCTGAAGGATCAAGAAATGCTGAAGAAGAACTCTGTTGAATAGAAAAGAGCTCAAGAGGAGGTGGCAAAGTAGTCACAAAAATAGTCTTAGGAACCACATAGAGATTCAAGAAACCTAACTGTACCATATGATGCTCTCTCAACGGAGGAGAGATGTGCTCTGGCAAAGGTGGAACACAGTGTGAAAAGGAGTAGAGATGAGTGGAAAGATCAACTATCCCTGTAGCAACAATACCTCCTATCATACTATCCTGAATGAAAATTGAATTTGGAGTGATCTCAATTGTCTTCCCAGACCCACTGTGAGAAATTTGATAAAACGAGAGAAGTTTTGTGGACAGAGATGGAACATACAACATATCATTGAATGTGCCATCCTAAATGCATACAGTGCCTTTCCCATAGACTGTCATAACAATGTTATTCCCAATGACAATATGGGGAATAGGCGAACCCTCAAAAGAAGAGAAGATCTCTCAAGAAGATGCCATATAGTGAGAAGCACTTGAATCTAGTATCCAAGGGACCTGTGAAGGGGATGTGAAAGAAGCCCATAATGCATGACCCTTTCCAAGATCCTGTCTAGCTGTAGGATTGATAGAGGAAGATTGATAAGCAGACCCCTATGAGCTAGAAGAGGATGGAGAGGAAAGATTACTCTTCTGAAGAAGAGCTTACAAATTTACTATCTGTTTCTCATAACCATTAAACTTATTCTAATAGAAAAGTGACTCATCATGTGTTCCCTTCTGACAATAGGAACATGTAGGTCTCTCAGTCTTCTATTTCTCCTTCTTAGAATTAGATGGTGGACCAATAGAGTGCTGAGAAGAGGAATCTGGTATCTGCTTCAACTTCTATGTACTCTGAAGTGGCTTGGCAAGTAATGCCTGAGACTGTGAACGTGTAAGAAAATCCATTTGAGTGAGCTTTGATTGCTCATGAGTCAAGTGGGCATAAAAGGTCTCAAAAGAGGGCATAACATGTTGTGCACCTAGAGCATCCATAGTGGAGTAGAAGGTCGAAGTGAAAATTTGATAAGGACCTCTAAGCTTGGACAGTATTAGGAAGATACACTCATCATCAGATTTTATCTTTCCAACAACTTGTAACACAGATCGAAGAGACTTGAATTTCATCAAGAAATCCTCAATGCTGGTGAATGATTCAAGAATCAAGGAGGTAAACTCTGCATCTATCTGTAGAATCTTGAACTAATTCATTGTGCCAAATAAGGTTGAAAACTTGTCCCACATAGCCCTGGGTGTATTTAAACCATCCAGGTGAAACAATAACCCATCTGAAATATTCATTGCAATGAGGCCCATTACCTCATCCATTTTATTGCGTTGCATAAGAAGCTCATAAGGCCTCTGTAGAACTAGCTAAGCTGCATCAAGACATGACTATAATCTCTTTGCTATAAGAAATTTGGTAATCTATCCTTTCCAAGTATGATAGTTGTGTGGTGTAAGGCAGACGACATAGGAGTCCGCCATTGAGAGAAGAAGATAGAAGTAGAAGGGTCTTATTTTGAATTAAAGTACAAAAAAGAAAAATTCCCCCCCACAATGGATAATTATATCCCTCAAATACCAAAGAAAACAACTATAGGAAGCAAAAAAATTGAGAAAAGAACTTGGATTTCGGATGTAGAGAAGAGGGAAATAGAAGTCTCTACTTCAATGCAAAAATTGGAAGCCCAAATGAACTCAAAATCAAATGAAACCAGCACCAATGTCTCCTCCTCTAAACTAGCTTTTTGGTGCTTCTTTCGATTTGGAAAAAGACCTTTGTATGCCCAAGTTATGGCCAAAAAACCAACTGCAAGTCCAAAAAAGGAGCTCTCTAGAAAATTACAGACTAGGGAAAAACTTTGACGACCGTATGGATGTCATATGAAAATTTGATGATGTCATCATTGACAGTGCACTGATGTGGTGGTTGACTGGGCATTGATGTCACAGGCTGATTGGTCACTGATGTGGCAGTTGATAGGGTGCTGATGTCACCGACTGTTTGTGCACTGATGTGGCAACTCGAAATGCGTGCCCAAAAATGAATTTTTTTTTTGCATGTGCCAATGCCAAATGATCTCACTAAATTTGGTAGATCTCCTAAAATGATGCCAACTTTTGGCTGATCTAACTAAAGTCACCCCAAAAATGGGCAGTTTGCATTTTATTTTAAAAGTTTTTTTAATTAAAAAAAATTGCCAATCAATGGCAAGCGTACGCTGACGTAGTACCACTCTGCGCATGCTCTAATGCAAGAGTACTGCTCTGTGTACACTTTGACGCAGGAGTACTAGCATCAGCGTCAGCATACCCTCTAACGTGCAGTATCATCAAATCAACTTTTTGAAAGTTAATTTTTGAAAAAAACTTTTAAATGCATTAACAACTTTTTCAAAAGTTGGATAAAAATTGGATTTCAATCAATTTTTTTATAAAAAAATGTTGAAATTTTTTTATGCAATTTTTAAAATGGTAAAAATGTTTGCACATTTTTCAAGAATTTTACCTCGGATTGTGTGCCAAAGATTGAATTATTTTTTACAGATTTGCTCCGATAACCAAAATAGGTCAAATTTTATATCAAAAATCTTTGGATCGATCCTCTGAATCCATTGGTGAAGTCTATTTTGGCTCAAGAGGCCTCCAAAAAAGGTGTATCTCAAGATCTAGGTCCAGATCCAACAAAAAAAAAACTTCTAAAAGATCAAACCCTTGAAGCTCTAGAAAATTCTTCAAATCAAGAACAAGCAGCCACAGATCTGAGCTCTGATACCATGAAAAAATTGATTAATGTCAATTCTACACAACCCAAGAAGAACCTATTAGCCAATAACTTGCCACAAGAGAAGAATAATAGAGACAGAAGAAAATTTGCTCTCAAATGTGAAAAATGCATAAGAGATAATGAAAAAAGTACAAGGCTCAACCCTATAAAGGTGAGATAGAAACCCTAAACTAAAAAGCTAGGTTGCACATTATTAATTAATAATTAATTAATAATGCACCTAAATGAAGCTTAAGTAACTAGAGTAAAAGAAACTTATATAATTAAATCAATATAATTTAATTAATAAGTATAAATGAAAAAATACTTTAGTAGTTGAGACAATTGAAATTAATTTTTAGTATCCTCATAACCTTATTAGGTGACATGTATTAATTTAGTGGATTTAAACTTCTTTTGGGAAAAAACTCTGTGTGTTTTTTCCCTAATATTTTGGGTATGACATTTTGGTATCAGAGCCTTGTTTCAACACTAGGAACCTAAAACCATTATGTTTCAACTTATCTAAGCTTTAATTTTTATAGGATGCCTCCCATCACACAAAAAAATTGACGAGGCAAAGGTCGTAGAGTGACAGGTGCTAGGGTAGAACAAGAGGATAGACCACCACCTCCACCACCTCCACCACCTCCACCACTTCCATTATCACCACCATTGAACCCTAATCATGATATTTTGGATGCCCTTCAGACCCTGATTGGAGTAGTCTAGCAGAGGGTACCACCCATAGTATAACAAGAGAAGAAAATTCCTGAAGGGGGAGCACAAGATCTCAGAGGAGGTGAGGCAGGTGGTAGAGAGAGGAGTAGGAGTCCCCCATCGAGGTAGGTTGAGGGACATGGAGATCATGAGTGTGATTTAGTACATTAGTTAGGACCACCACTAGATAGACCTCCTAGACATGTAGGGGATGAGATTAGGGAGTTGATATGACTCCAACCACCATTGTTTTTCAGTTCCACTAATAAAGCAGTAGTAGAGGCTTAGTTATAGGGTTTGCAATAGTATTTTGGATTATGTCCTTATGGGAGTAATCTAAAGGAATGAATAGTAGTCCATTAGCTGAGAAAAAATGCTTCTAACTAGTGGTAGTAGGAGGAATCTATATGAGGAGTGAGGATGGATACCCTCACATGGGAGACATTTTTGGTTAGATTTTGATAGAGGTACCTATTCAAGCACTTCAAACAAAAGTAGATAGAGGAGTTCCATTCTCTACATTAGGATGCCTCATAGTAGCTCAGTATGAGAGTCAATTTCTTGAGCTCCTTTCTTATGTTGAATACATGAAGGATGGGAAATTATGGATTCATCACTTCATCATAGGCCTAAATTTCACACTCTAGGGTGTAGTCCATTTGGCCTTCCCCACCACTTTTAGATAGGTAGTTGAGATAGCACTAGTTGCTGAGGAAACTCAGGGTAGACAAGAGTTTTGGGATTAGTCTCAGAACCAAAACTCTACCCAATAGTCAAGATAGTATAAACCTTCATGGAAAGGGAATCATAGCTATGTAATAGGGTCCTCTAAGGGCCAAAAATCCCAATAAAAAAAGCCATAGTAACAGCAACAGAAACCATCACAGGGTTATTAGGGTTGTAAGCCCAAGTAGTGGCAGTCATAGGGTCCTAAAAAAGATCATAAGACACATGCCCCACAATCATAGTCATTGAAGACTCAAAAATCTTCCAGGAGTGGATACAATGGATCTAGTAGGTCAGGGGGTCTATAATAGTCTAGATCACAAGGTGTACATGCTTATACTTGAGGACCATGCTACACTTGTGGTGGCATGGGTCATCTAGCTAGAGAGTGTCCATTAGGATAGTCATCCGATGTCAGAGAGGGGCTATCTTAGAGCCTATAGTTGGTAACATGGGTAGATCCTATAGAGTATTTGCAGTGGTTGACAATTGCCAGGCTAAGTATCAGGCCACAATTATTGAAGCCACAAGTATAATATAGGGTAGTATGGTTGCTATTTTATTTGATTATGGAGCTACTGACTCTTTTATATCTCCATATTTAGTGGAGCATTGTAGGCTAGTGGCAGTTAGACAAGATGTCAGTTAGGAAGTATAGTTAGTCTTAGGAGCCAGAGTGTTAGATAGTTCTATGGTGCATAATTGCTAGATTTAGATTGGAGACATGACCATGACATTTGACCTACTAATTACCCCTCTAGCTTCATATAATGTTGTCCTTGGCATGTATTTGATTTATGCCCATGGTGCCAAGATGAATTATCAACAAAAGAGGGTCAAGTATGTGGATGATTATGGGATTTCTAGAGCGATCTTCAGAGTTAAGAGACCGGTATCTATTCGTATGATTTTTGCTGTGCAACTTAGATGGTGCATGCAAAAGGGATGTTAGTTATTCACTATCACTATTAGTGATAGAGATGAAGACTTAGAGGGAGAGCCATCCCTTGATGATTTTCCAATTCTGTAGGAGTTTGCAAATATTTTTCCTTCAAAGCTCCTTGGTATGCCTCCACCTAGAGTAGTGAATTTTCACATAGATCTTGTGCTAGGAGCCAAGCCAGTATTGAGAGCACCTTATAGGCTGACTACTCATGAGCTTGGTGAGCTAAAGATTCAGTTGGAAGAGCTCTTAGAAAAAAGGCATATTTGACCTAGTGTGTCACCTTGGGGTGCACCAATGATCTTCATAAAGAAGAAGGACATTTTTGGAAATAGAGATGAAGTAACTGAGAGGGGAGGGGTGAATTAGTTACCACAAAAATTTCCTTATAGATCCTTAGATGTCTTAAAATACAACTGCTACTAACTCAAATAAATGCTGAAACTAGATAGATGTCCTGTTAACTTTATTAAGCATTTAAAGTGATTAACATGCATGCATAAAGAAATAACATGAACACAAGAGACACCAGATTTAACGTGGAAACCCAATTTGGGAAAAACCACCAAGTAACTAGTTACCAATTTTCACTTTTCTGAAGTGAGCCCTATTAGGAGCCAACCCTATTAAAGGTTACGAAACACACTGTTAGGTGTGACCCTGTTAGAGGATTTGATCACCTTGTTAGAAGTGGCCTTGTGAGAGGTCTTTAAAACAATTCAACTGAATTGTCACCTTGTTAGATGATTTACAAAGTGGCTGTCAAACCAACTCTATTAAGAGATTTCGAATCACTGTTACAATTATTAGAAAGCAACAATGAAATGATCTGAGATATATGCAACTTATCTTTGCTGAATACAGATCTCTGTTCTACTTCATTAAATCCTTACTGATTGAATGCAACTCTGCAGCTTCATAGGGATGACAAATTCTTCCTCAACATTTTCTCATGTATTTTCTCACACTTTTTGCATCCATTCAATTCCTTACTTTTGAATTCACAACTTGAATTTTCATATATACCTTACAGATTTTCAAGTCGGCTCAATTACAAGTTTACAAAAATTGAAAAAACATAAATCAGTCGGCTGCACAAAATAATTAAACTTAATTCTTTAGAATCATAAAATTCTTTGCTACCTGACCCAGCTCGGTGAACACTGCTTCAAAATGGTTTCCCCATGTTAACCAAGTGAAGCTCGATAAACACTGTAAACCTTGCAACTTCCTTCGAAGACCGAGTTAACTCGGTAAATACTAACCTTCCTTTGTTTACCGAGTGAGCTTGGTAAAAGCTAATTTTTCTTTGCTTACCGAGTGAGCTCAGTAAAAGCTAACTTGCCTTTGCTTACTGAGTGAGCTCAGTAAAAGTTAACTTGCCTTTGCTTACCGAGTGAGCTCGGTAAAAGTTAACTTGCCTTTTCTTACCAAGTGAGCTTAGTAAAAGTTAACTTGCCTTTGCTATGTTCAAGAATGCTCGGTAGTCACTATAAATTGCATTGCTAACCATCTGAGCTTGATAGACTCTGTCTAATGACTGATATGACATTTGTGTAACATCAAAGACAATACACAATTAACAACAGGTTCTTTGATTTCCATCTTCATGCCTTCCAACAATTGTTTAAACCAAACAATGTTAGAGCAGTTTACTGCTGCAGCAACATACTCTGCCTCTGCTGTTGATTGAGATGTACAATTCTACATTTTGCTTGTCCAAGAAACCAACCTTTTTCCAAGAAAGAATGCACCTCCACTTGTACTTTTTCTGTCATCAAGGTTTCCTGCCCAATCAGCATCAGTAAATACTTTCAAATCCAAATTTCCTCCAAACTTATACCATAAACCATACTCTTCAGTTCCTTTTAAATATCTCATTATTCTTTTGATTCCCATCAAGTGGTTTTCTCTTGGTTTTGCTAAAAATATTGCTACAATACCAACTGCAAGAGCAATATCTAGCCTTGTATGAACTACATACTGCAACTTTCCAATCATAGATCTATACAATGTTTGATCTACTTCGTTTGATTCATCTTCCTTGGTAAGTTTTAATCCGGTACACATAGGAGTCCCAACTGGTTTATAATCTTCCATTCCAAACTTTTTCAATATCTCTTTGATGTACTTTGATTGAGTAATGTAGATACCATTTTTATTCTGTTGAATTTGAAGACCAACAAAGAATTTGATCTCACCAAACATGGACATTTCAAATTCCTTGTTCATTTGTTCTTAGAATTCTTTGCATAGATCATCATTCCCTGTGAAAACAATATCATCTACAAATATTTCTGCCAGAAGAATCTTATTATCTGGTCCTTCCTTAATATACAAGCTACTGTTATCATTAGTTCTTTGAAAACCAATCTGAATAAGATAGTTATGCAATCTTTCATACCATGCTCTAGGGGCTTGTTTTAGATGGTACAATGCCTTGTGTAATTTGCAGACCATATTCTTCTTATCTGGATTAACAAAACCTTCAGGTCATTCAATGTAAACCTCTTCATCTAGTATACCATTGAGGAATGCTGATTTGACATCCATCTGATAAACTTTGAAACCCTTGTGAGCAACATATGCTAGTAAGGTTCTGACTCCTTCCAATCTTGCAACAGGAGCAAAAGTTTCTCCATAGTCTATTCCTTCTTCTTGAGCATATCCTTTGCATACTAGTCTAGCTTTGTTTCTTGATACCTTACCATCTTCATCCAACTTGTTTCTGAATACCCACTTAGTTCCAATTACATTTTTGTCTTTAGATTTGGGTACAAGAGTCCACATCTTGTTTTTCTCTATTTTCTTTATTTCTTTATTCATAGCCTCAATCCAACTATCATTTTCCAATGCATTTTAAACATTTCTAGGTTCAAAATCAGCAAGTAAACAAGTACCTTTCAGCTTATTTCTTTTCATGGTTCAATGAGATTTATCTCCAATGATCTGATCTGCTGAATGATGTCTTCTCACATACTTGGCTAATATAGGTTCCTTGCCTTTTGAATGGATTTCATTATTATCCTTTTGCATTTCAACTTCAGGCTCTTTCTGTTCTAGTTTAGTAGATGTTTGCTCGGTAAATACTAAATTTAACTCGATTTGCTATGGCTCAGTTTGAACTTCCTGTAACTCGGTTACAGATGACTCAGGAGTAGAAGTTTCCTGATTCTCTGATGTAACTGGTACTGTATCAGGTTCACTGAAGACAAACCTTTTATAATATTTTGGTTCCCTTTTGCTTTCTTCTTCAGTCCTTTCTGCAAACTCATCAACTTTCACATGTACACTTTCTATGACTTTGTGAGTAGACAAGTTCAAACATCTATATGCCTTACTTGTGCATGAGTATCCAAGGAATATACCTTCATCACCTTTTACATCAAATTTACCTTTTCTAGATTCTTTCAAAATATAACATTTACTTCCAAATACTTTAAGATAACTTACATTAGGTTTATATCCATACCATAACTCATAGGGGGTTTTGAATGAGTCTTTCTTCAGCTATACTCGATTCAAGGTATAGATTGCAGTGCTGATTGCTTCCTTCAACTATTTGATAGAAATGCTCTTTTCAATCATTAATGTTCTTGCACAATCCATGATGGATCTATTGCTTCTTTCAGCTATTCCATTCTGTTGGGGTGTTCCAGGTGCTGATACTTGTCTTTTGATTCCTTTTTCAATGCAAAAGTTATTGAATTCTTGTGAAATGAATTCTCCACCTCTATCTGACCTCAAGCATTTTAATCTTTTTCTTATTTCATTTTCTACTTTGGCCAAATACCATTTGAACTTTTCAAATGCTTTTGATTTATTTCTTAGATACATGACTGTCATCATTCTTGAGTAATCATAAAAAAAAAGAATGAAGAACTTTTCTCCAGTATAGCTTTCAATTCCAATAGGTCCACATAAATCAGTATGCACAATTTCTAATATGTCTTCAGACTGATAGTTTTTACTTTTAAAACTAGTCTTTCCCATCTTTTCAATTTGACAATTTTTGCATAGATTGACTTTAGGTTTCTTTATGTTGGGAATGCCTTTTACTTTTCTAAACTTAAAATCTTTACTAGATTATCAAAGTTTACATGACACAACCTTTTATGCCATAACCAACTTTCTTCAACTTGAGCAATAAAACATGAACATTCACCTAGTTCAAGATAGAACAAGTTACCTTTGGTTTGAGTGCCTGATCCAATCAGCTTTCCTTTCCCATCTAGCAGTCTTATTTTACCATGCATGAATTTTACTTTGATTCCATTATTGAGCAGCTATGCCACACTTAACAGATTATGCTTTAGTCCTTCTACCCAATAGGCATTATCACATATAAGTTCTTTGGTTAGAGGGATTCTTCCTCTTCCTTTTATACAACAAGGTTCATTGTTACCAAATCTTACACTGCCACCATCATAGTCTTCAAAGTATTCAAACTTAGTTTTGTCGCGAGTCATGTGATGAGAGCAACCACTATCTGTGATCCATGTATCATTTTTGCTCATATGAGAAATGAGTGCCATTTTTTCATCATCATCAGATTCATCTTTTACAGCAATATAGACAATCTCATCTTCTTCTTCATCATTAGAGTCATTAGAATCTTTAGCCATAAAACATGTTTTCTTACCTTTGTCCTTGAATGATTTGAAATCTTTCTCGCCATTCCATTTTTGATCTTTCTTTTCATCTTTATTTTGCTTTTTTGGACATCTAGCAGTAATATGACCAACTTCTTCATATGAAAAACAGATTAGGGTTACTTTACCTTTGTATTTTCCTCTGCCTCTAGAATATTTCCTTGCTAGAAGGGCTTCAATTACTTCAAGATCACTGTCTGAACTTTGGTTTGATTCATCTTCACTTTCTAACTGAGATTTCTTTTTGCCTTTCTCCTTGAGTGAAAGTTTGGATTCAAATGCTGATTCAATGTTTTTGGAAGCTGGAACATAGTTATCAAAGTTGTCCAGTTCAAAAGCAGTCAATCTTCCAACTATAGCCTCTAGATTTATCTTATGATTTGCTTCACATCTTCTTTCCTGAATTGCAGAGACTCTGATTGCATAAATGGGAAGGAGAGTTATGAGAACTTTTCTTATAACTGTCTCTTCACTGATATATCCTCCAGAAGCTTTTATTGTACTGACATATGCTTTAACTCTTTCAACATATTTTGCAATGTTTTCATCCTCTCTCATCCTCATTTGATCAAATTGTCCTCTCAGACTATTTTCTTTGGCTCTTCTAACATTATCATCTCCTCCATATATCTCTTTCAGCTTTTCCCGAATTTCAAAGGTAGTTTTGCAATCTTTGATATCATCAAATTCTTCATAACTCAGAGCAGATGCTATATCTATCATCATAATGTTGTGAGTCTTCTTTTTAGCAATATCATTGATAGATAGCGTACTAGCTGGTTCTGCATACTTTTCATCAAGGTACTTCAATCTTGTATCACCAATGGATGCTAGGTGAAGTATCATTAGTCCTTGCCATGCTGAGAAGTTATTTTTGTTAAGTCTTGGGATTTCTCTTTTGTAAGACATCTTGATCTTTGGCTTAGATCCTTGAAATTTTATCCTGTAAGCACCAAAAGCTCTGATACCAATTATTGGAAATAGAGATGAAGTAACTGAGAGGGGAGGGGTGAATCAATTACCACAAAAATTTCCTTACAGATCCTTAGATGTCTTAAAATACAGTTGCTGTTGACTCAAATAAATGCTGAAACTAGATAGATGTCCTGTAAGATTTATTAAGCATTTAAAGTGATTAACATGCATGCATAAAGAAATAACATGAACACAAGAGACACCATATTTAACGAAAACCCAATTTGGGAAAAACCACCAAGTAACTAGTTACCAATTTTCACTCTTCTGAAGTGAGCCCTGTTAGGAGCCAACCCTGTTAAAGGTTACAAAACACACTGTTAGGTGTGACCCTATTAGAGGATTTGATCACCTTGTTAGAAGTGGCCTTGTGAGAGTTCTTTAAAACAATTCAACGAAATTGTCACCTTGTTAGAGGATTTATATAATGGCTATCAAACCAACTCTGTTAAGAGATTTTGAATCACTGTTACAATTATTAGAAAGCAACAATGAAATGATCTGAGATATATGCAACTTATCTTTGCTGAATATAGATCTCTGTTCTGCTTCATTAAATCCTTACTGATCGAATGCAACTCTGTAGCTTCATAGGGATGACAAATTCTTCCTCAACATTTGCTCATGTATTTTCTCGCACTTTTTGCATCCATTCACTTCCTTACTTTTGAATTCTCAACTTGACTTTTCATATATACCTTACAGATTGTCAAGTCGACTCAATTACAAGTTTAAAACAACTCAAAAAACATAAATCAATCGGCTGCACAAAACAATTAAACTTAAGTCTTTGGAATCATAAAATACTTTGTTGCCCAAACCAGCTCGGTGACAACTGCTTCAAAATGGTTTCCCCATGTTAACCAAGTGAAGCTCGATAAACACTGCAAACCTTGCAACTTCCTTTGGAGACCGAGTTAACTTGGTAAATACTAACCTTCATTTGTTTACCGAGTGAGCTCAGTAAATATAATTTTTCTTCGCTTACCGAGTGAGCTCGGTAAAAGCTAACTTGCCTTTGCTTACCAAGTGAGCTCAGTAAAAGTTAACTTTCCTTTTCTTACCGAGTGAGCTCGGTAAAAGTTAACTTGCTTTTGCTTACCGAGTGAGCTCGGTAAAAGTTAAATTGCCTTTGCTATGTTCAGGAATGCTCGATAGTCACTATAAATTGCATTGCTAACCATCTAAGCTCGATAGACTCTGTCTGATGACTGATATGAAATTTGTGTAACATCAAAGACAATACACAATTAAAAATTGTATCCAACAAACATATCACTTAGGTAGTGCATTGATTATCAAAAATTGAATAAAGTCATCATTAAGAACCAATACCCACTTCCCAAGATTGATGATCTCTTCAATCAATTACAGGATGCCTAAGTATTTTTGAAGATAGATCTGAAGTCAGGTTATCATCAATTAAGGACTGTGGATAGTGATATGCACAAGACTACATTACATATGAGGTATGGTCACTATGAGTTCACTGTGGTGAGAGGTTATTTAGAAATGAAGTGTATAGATTAGCTCGTCAATCCATTTATATATCCTTGGTGGTTAGCCATACATCATAGGTGTCCATAGAAGGATGAGTTTCCCCTTTATTTCTACAAACAATTATTTGTAGAATTTCATTTACATCATGATGTTGACTATACAGACTTTCTAGGTCATGTTGGATAGGGTTGAGGTTGATTTTCAAAGAGATTTAGACCTATGCATACCCCTACACCCATTAATAAATGAGCAATGGTGGATCCAAAATTTTTTGTCGTGCTGACAAGTCCACAGATGACTACTACAGGTTAGAGTGTTCTTGATTATACAGTCAAGACTCAGATATATTCTAGCATTGCCACAGTTGTCTCACAGTTATAGGAGATATCTTCAGATAGGTGTGGTAGATACATGTTATGATCTCATGGTCCCGTTTCAACAGGTGCATCCTCTAGCATAGGAGCTGATGATCTGTATGAGATGGAATATATACCATCGCCACTAGAGGTTTTGGCCATATCAGACGTGGATGCATTGTGCCGTATGACATCTTATTTGGAATCTGATCTTCTTAGATCATATTAGGCATTATTGACGGTCACGGGGATTCCTCTTCGTGACATTGGTGGACACATTAGCCATATTTTGTCACACACAATAGGACCACAACCCTCATAGAGATAGGAGGATATCCCTACACATTCTACATCACTTGCTCCTATAGAGGGCCATACACCTCCAATCCCATAACACCTATCCCCACACCTACCTAGGATCCTATAGCACGTGCTTTTGCTCCTACTCCTGCACAGTCTGGCCTTAGAGCACCTACATTCCATGATTCAAAGAGTACTCTATCACTATATGACTGAGATATTAGTTAGATTGGAAGAGCATTACATGATGCTATGCTAAATATTGTAAATTTATATATGTTTATATTTATTTGTTACTATAACTTACACATATTCTTGAGTGATTCAATTTAACTTGTGTACATGTATATGTGTGTTCTATAGGGTCTTAGTGATAGTCTATTGCATTTTGGAGATCTTCAGACCCCGACAGATCATCCATGACATGGGTCATGTGTATGTTATGTATTTTTAATTATATATTTGATGGATAAATATATTGTACACATATGATATTTAATACATGCTCGTATACACATGAATATGTATAATTTTATAATTTTACAAATTTTGTTCATTTGACATAGGGCACAGATAAGATTGTAGAGCCTTTTGGGGTAAAAAAATTAGGAGGGGGATGTGATTGATGTTAGTTTACACATATGTCTATTTCATTGATGTTGCCAAGATATTTTATATATATACATGTCATTTCAGATACTTTTATATCTAGAGATGTATGTTATGTTAGAATTCTTTAGAATAACTAAGAGGGGGGGGGGGGGGGGAGGGGGTGAATCAGTTATTCAAGGTCCAAATGCCTGAATAATACTTTTTCTACACTTTTAATAAATCCATACACTTTTCACCCATCCAAACTTAAATCAACCATATTAGCAAGTTATAGTAAATCAACATGCAGAAATGAAACGTTCAAGATCAACACATGACACAATAATTTACGTGGAAACCCAATTTGGGAAAAACCACCAGTAACATGCTACTTGATTCTCACTCTTCTAAAGTGATGCCCTGTTAAAGGCCTACCCCGTTAAAGGCTTTCAAGACACTGTTAAATGTGACCTTGTTAAAGGATTTCACCAAACTGTTAGGAATGGGCCTGGCTAAAGGACTTTAGAACATTCACTTGGAATATCACCCTGTTAAAGGATTTATCTCATGGCTATCAAACCAACCTAAGTCCATAGGATTTAAACTATCTGTTACAATTGCTAGAAAGTAACGATAATGGCCTTTTGATCTAATATAACTTACAACATACTTTGCAAATTTGAGATCACACTTTTAGTTCAATCCTTATGCTTGGCTTCAATCACTTCAGTTCTGATTGCTTGTCTTCTTATCAAGCTTCGTCTACTTGAGTCTTCTTACTTATCATGCCAATGCATCCATATCTGGGGTCTTCTTATTGAAACAGAGTAACTATGCTCTCTCTCCTCCTTAGCACCTCCTTCAGTATTTTATGCTTTCATGCTTGACCGACTCTATCTCTTTTTTCTTCATGAACTTATGACTCCTTAAATAGAAATCTAATTTTTACTTTGCCGCTCAATTTTTCTTTTCTAATTTTAGGGTTTCAAAATGGATTAGGTAGGATACAATGTATCTACCTCATATCTTGTTCTCATCTAGAAACTTCATCAGTTGTATCCTTAAAAATGTTTTACATGGTGTTCTATGCCACCAGCTCATCATTCTTAACTTCCATTTAATTTACAAACTTCTAAATAACAACCTTGTCGGCTTAAATTTGGCGAATCTTCGATTTTCAAAATAATGCAGCAACTTGGCATTATTGTTTTTACTGGTGCTCGACATCTCTGTGTTACTCGACACTATTAGTTTTATTGGTGCTCAACATCTTTGTGTTACTCGACACTATATCTGCTTGGCACTTGATATCACTTGACATCTGAAGTTTACTCGGGACTTGATATCACTCAGCATCTGAAGTTTACGTGGCACTTGATATTGATCTTGCTAGACTTCAACTAGGAATCTGCTCAGCTCCTACTAGCTTGCTCGGCTCCCTCTCTCTAATGAACTTTAGTTAGGCTTTAAAAATATCTTAGCTAAAACCTTACATCTTTGATATGTTTCTGTGTGCCCATTCTCTATGTCTTATAGTATGTCATCAACACACTTATTTCATCAATGGCTTGACTGATCCTTGTACTTCATTACAACATCATAACTTCAACCTTTCTCTTGGTTTACTTAGTTATATCTTATTGATTGCCTCCTTGTCAATCAACTAATTAATAGTATTTGGATCACTAAAGCAATTGTCATTCATAGTAAGTTTGACATTAATGAAAAAATAATGGTTGAGAACATTCTTTACAATTTCCATATATCATTTCAACAACTTTCCTCATGATCTTTTCAATCATTTCCAAAAATCTCCCTCTTTAGCATTGATGGCAAACCAAATTGATCAATTGATCAACTTAGTTACCACCAAGATTGTATACATTATCTGCTACTTTTCTTTGTTGGCTTCATCTTTACTAGCTGATCTCATAGATCTCCCTCTTTCATATATATTTCCCTCTTGCTTTGTATTGATCAGGTTTCACATTTCTCCCTCTTTGACATAAATTCCAAAGATGTAGCATCTTTATTATGCAAAATATGAGCTTTGGCTTCTTGTTGTTTTCTCCCTCTATCACCATGCTTGTGACTGATTTGGAGTTTCTGCTCCTGCTATTATCCTCTATATCATTCTTCTGATATTTCAATGATTCATTGCTGGTGATATTCATAAGCATCCTCTGGCAATGGTTTGGTGAAGATATCTGCAGTTTGTTCCTTTGTGTGAATGTATTCCAACTTCACTTGTTTGTCTTCTACCAGTTCTCTAACATAATGATACTTGATTGCGATGTGCTTGGTTTTTGCATGCATTACTGGATTTTTGGATATGTTTATAGCAATTGTGTTATCACAATACAATATCATAGGTTTTGTTACCTCTTCTTTCATTCTTTCCAATAGATGTGTGAGCCACACAATGTTTGTGCAATTGACTACTACTGCCACATATTCTGACTCTGCAGTGGACTGAGATGTGCATGTTTGTTTCTTGCTAGTCCAGGTAACTAGCCTTTTTCCTACAAATAATGCACCTCCACTTGTGCTTTTTCTATCATCAATGTTGCCTCCCCAATCTGCATCTGTATATGCATTGAGCTCAAATTTTCCATTCTTTTTGTAGTATAGACCAAAGTTATTAGTTCTTTTAAGATATCTCATTATTCTTTTTACTACCATGAGATGATTTTCTTTAGGATTAGAAGAGAATCTAGCCACTATTCCAATTGCTAATGCTATGTCTGGTCTACTATCTACAACATATTGTAGTTTTCCAATCATGGATCTATACATTGTTTGATTGACTTCAGTTAATTCATCATTTTTGGATAGCTTATTTCCTATTGCCATTGGTGTGCTGACCGGTTTGGATTCCTCTAATTCAAATGTTTTAAGAATTTCTTTGATATACTTTGATTGTGTCACAAATATACCATGTTTGAGTTGATGTACTTACAAACCAACAAAGAATTTGATTTCTCCAAACATAGACATCTCAAATTCATGTTTCATTTTATCAACAAAGCCTTTGCAAAGCACAAAGATTTCAGATACAATAATGTCTTTACCTTCTTCTGCTTTGATGTACATGTTGCTATTATCATCAGTTCTTTTAAATCCTATTTGTATTAGATACTTGTGAAGTCTCTCATACCATGCTCTAGGTGCTTGTTTCAAACCATAGAGTGCTTTATCTAGCTTACAAACCATATCCCTATTGTTTTCATCAAAAAATCCTTTTGGTTATTCAATGTAGACTTTTTCTTCTAATCTGCCATTTAAAAAAGCAGATTTTACATCCATCTAATAGACTTTAAAATCTTTATATGCAGCATATGCAAGTAAAGTTCTTACTCCTTCCATTCTAGCAACAGGGGCAAATGTTTCCCCATAGTCTATTCCCTCTTCTTGAGCATAACCCTTGCATACAAGTCTAGCTTTGTTTCTGGTAATCTCACCATTTTCATCTAGCTTGTTTCTGAATACCCACTTGGTGCCAATCACATTCTTGTCCACTAGTCTAGGAACCAGACTCCAGGTTTTATTCTTCTTTATTTGATCAATCTCTTCTTCCATAGCTTTGTACTAGTCATCATCTTGTAATTCACCATATATTGTCTTAGGTTTAGATTTTCTGATTAGACATGATTCATGTCTTAGTCTATTCCTTGTCATTGGTCTTGCATCTTTGTCACTAATTATCTGTTCAACAGGGTGATATCTTTTTACATATTTGGATAATCTTGGTTCTATCCTATTTTTCATGTTTGATATTTCTAATTCAGGGTCACTATGTACTGAGTTTTTAGGTTGTTCTTCATCTCTTTCATATGTACTGACTTCAGAATCAGATTGTGCATTCTCTTCATTCTGCAACTTGGCTTCTGAATGCAACTTGGCATTCACTGGTTGTGAGTTGGCTGAAACTGAAACTTGTTGTTGAGTTTCAATTTGATTGACATCATCTTCATCAGTCATTCCTTCATAAGAATATACAAAGGTTCTGTATTCATCCATTCTTTTTGGTTCTTTAGCTTGGACTTTTGTATGTTCATCAAAGTTTACATTTGCACTTTCCACAATTTTATTAGTGTTAGTATTCAAACACTTGTATGCCTTACTTCTAGTGGAATAACCAAAGAATATGCCTTCATCGATTTTTGCATAAAATTTTCCATTTCTAGCATCTTTAAGGATAAAACATTTGCAACCAAATACTTTGAAATGTTTTACATTGGGTGAGTGACCATACCATAATTCAAAAGGTGTTGTATTTGTACCTTTCTTGACTTGTACTCGGTTTAGTGTATGAACAACTACACTTACAACTTCTCTCTAGTATTTTAGAGCAATAGTCTTTTCCAACATTAATGTTCTGGCACAATCAATCACAGATCTATTTCTTCTTTTAGCAATTCCATTTTGTGGGAGAGTTCTAGGAGCTGACGTTTGTCTTTTGATTCCTTTATCATTACAAAATATCTCGAATTCATTTGATGTGAATTCACCACCTTTGTCTGATCTTAGGCATTTCAAGATTTTTCTAGTTTCCTTTTCAACTCTAGCCACATACCACTTAAACATTTGAAAAGCATTAGATTTTTGTTTTAAGAACATAACAGTCATCATCCTGGAATAGTCATCAACAAACAACATTATGTAATTATCTCCTCTATAACTTTGTACTTCCATTGGACCACATAAGTCAGTATGAACTAGTTCAAGTACTTCTTTGGATGTATAGTTTTTTCTTTTGAAACTTGACTTTATCATCTTTTCTAACTGACATTGTTTGAACATGATATTATCAGGCTTCTTCAATTTTGGTAAACCTCTGACTTTCTTCATTTTACTGATCTTGACCAGATTGTCAAAGTTGACATGACATAATCTTCTATGCCACAACCATTCATCATCAAATTTTGCAATAAAACAAGAAACATCATCCATATCAAGGTAAAATAGATTACTCCTTGTTTGATCTCCTTTTCCTATCAATTTACCATCAGTATCATAGATTTTTATAGTTTTGTTTCGAAATTCTACTTTGCATCCTATATTGCTTAACTGTGAGACACTCAGCAAATTTTAGTTTAATCCTTCAACATAGTATGCATTATCACATGAAATTTGTTCTGTGAGCTTAATGGAACCTTTTCTTTTGATTTGACATGGAGCATCATTACCAAATCTAACACTATTTCCATCATACTGAGTAAAGTTAACAAACTTACTTTTGTCTCCTATCATGTGATGTGAGCAACCACTGTGTATGATCCACCTATCATTCTTGTTCATACATGTTACCAGTGCTGTGAGCTCTTCTTCATAAGATTGATCCTTCATGGCTAGCTTCATCATCATTGTCATCAGAATTTTCTTGAACAATATAACACTTCTTACCTTTTTCTTTGTAATCTCTCTTGTCATCATCTCTTCTGAATTTTTTTTTGTTGCCTTCCTTGTAATCCTTTTTCTGTGGACACCTAGCAACAATATGACCTATTTCATTGCAATTGAAACAAATGATAGGCATCTTACCTTTGAATTTTTCTTTACCTCTATGAATTCTTCTTGCAAGCAATGCTTCAAATTGTTCCACATCTTCCTCATCAGTGCTACTGTCACTGGATACATACTTCATTTTTCTTCCTTTCTTTGATTTCACTTGTTCAACATCTTTTAGTGATAACTTGGCCTTAAAAGGCAGATTTAGCATTCTCTAGTCTATAGTTGTCAAAATTAGATAACTCAAATGCAGTGAGTCTACCTATTATACCTTCAAAACTTAGATTGTTTCCTGGTATACATATTAGTTCTTGTATTGCTGATACTCTAATAGCATAGATAGGGAGCAAGGTTCTTAAGAACTTACTATTAATAGTATCTTCATCCAGTTGACCACTTAAGCATCTTATTGCACTTACCACTTCTTTTATTCTTGCGCCATACTGAGTAGCATTTTCATATCATCAAACTTTCCTCTGAGACTTTCTCTTTTTGCTCTTTGTACATTTTAATCTCCTCCATAGATGTCTGATAGGGCTTTCCACATTTTGAATGTAGTGTCACATCCTTTAATATCATCAAATTCAGCATAGTTAAGTGCAGAGGCAATCTCCAGCATTGTCTGATTGTGTTCCTACTTGTTTTTCATGTCTTCTGCAGTAAGAGTACCAGTTGGATCTACATGTTCAGTGACAATTGAATTTTGGGCATAATCTCCTATGGATCCAAGATGTAGCTTCATCAAACTTTTCCATGCAACAAAGTTGTCTTTGTTGAGCTCGGGAACTTCTCTCTTAGGCATTTTGATCTTTTTTGCTTATAGTTCCTTTAAACTGAATCAACAGTTAAGCTCTGATACCAATTGTTAGAATTCTTTAGAATAACTGAGGAGGGGGGGGGGGGGGGGGGGTGAATCAGTTATTCAAGGTCCAAATGCCTTAATAATACTTTTTCTACACTTTTAATAAATCCATACACTTTTCATCCATCCAAACTTAAATCAACCATATTAGCAAGTTACAGTAAATCAACATGCAAAAATGAAATGTTCAAGATCAACACATGACACAATAATTTACGTGGAAACCTAATTTGGGAAAAACCACCAGTAACATGCTACTTGATTCTCACTCTTCTAAAGTGATGCCCTGTTAAAGGCCTACCTTGTTAAAGGCTTTCAACACACTGTTAAATGTGACCTTGTTAAAGGATTTCACCAAACTGTTAGGAATGGGCCTGACTAAAGGACTTTAGAACATTCACTTGGAATATCACCCTGTTAAAGGATTTATCTCATGGCTATCAAACCAACCTAAGTCCATAGGATTTAAACTATCTATTACAATTGGTAGAAAGTAACGATAATGACCTTTTGATCTGATATAACTTACAACATACTTTGCAGATTTTAGATCACACTTTCAGTTCAATCCTTTTGCTTGGCTTCAATCACTTCAGCTTTGATTGCTTGTCTTCTTATCAAGCTTCGTCTCCTTGAGTCTTCTTACTTATCATGCCAATGCATCCATATCTAGGGTCTTCTTATTGAAACAAAGTAACTATGCTCTCTCTCCTCCTTAGCACCTCCTTCAACATTTTATGCTTTCATGCTTGACCACCTCTATCTCTCTTTTCTTCATGAACTTATGACTCCTTAAATAGAAATTTGATTTTGCCTTTGCTGCTCAATTTTTCTTTTCTAATTTTAGGGTTTCAAAATGGATTAGGTAGGATACAATGTATCTACCTCATATCTTGTTCTCATCTAGAAACTTCGTCAGTTGTATCCTTAAAAATGTTTTACATGGTGTTCTGTGCCACCAGCTCATCATTCTTAACTTCCATTTAATTTACAAACTTCTAAATAACAACTTTCTCGGCTTAAATTTGGTGAATCTTCAATTTTTAAAATAATGCACCGACTCGACATTATTATTTTTACTGGTGCTCGGCATCTTTGTGTTACTTGGCACTATTGGTTTTACTGGTGCTCAACATCTCTGTGTTACTCGACACTATATCTACTTGGCACTTGATATCACTCGACATTTGAAGTTTACTCGGCACTTGATATCACTCGGCATCTGAAGTTTACTCGACACTTGATATTGATCTTGCTCGGCTTCAACTAGGAATTTGCTCGGCTCCTACTAGCTTGCTTGGCTCCCTCTCTCTAATGAACTTTAGCTAGGCTTTACAAATGTCTTAGCTAAAACCTTACATCTTTGATATGTTTCTGTGTGCCCATTCTCTATGTCTTATAGTATGTCATCAACACACTTATTTCATCAATGGCTTGACTGATCTTTGTACTTCATTACAACATCATAACTTCAACCTTTCTCTTGGTGTACTTAGTTATATCTTATTGATTGCCTCCTCCTTGTCAATCAACTAATTAATAGTATTTGGATCATTAAAGCAATTGTCATTCATAGTAAGTTTGCCATCAATGACAAAATAATGATTGAGAACATTCTTTAAAATTTCCATATATCATTTCAACAACTTTCCTCATGATCTTTTCAATCATTTCCAACATGCTATCTCAGATACATGTATTATTTTACAGATACTTTTATATGGATGTACATGTTATTTTAGATACTTTTGATGCATGTGGTATTTTAGAGATATTTGATGTTGTATTTTGGAGACATTTTATATGGTATTTTGGATACATTTTACATGGGTATGTATACATTATTTTATAGATGTGTTATTTTACATAGATGTACATCTTATGTTCATGTTGAATTTATGTATGTTTTCAATATCTAATCAATAAATTTAATACATATTTAAGAACATAACTTGAGTACTAGAACTTAATGTCTTATGTACATGTTAAATTGATATTTTAATGTCTTAATCTTTTATGTTTATGTATATGTTATTCATGTTTCTATATATGTTATTCATCTTAATACCTTATTCATGTTTTTAATATTCATGTATATTTTATTTCATAGATGTATGTTACAACTATGTTCATGTGTTAAATGTAGACATGTATTATTTCAATATTCATGTAAATATATATATGTTAATGTTTTTAATGCCTTAATCTAAGTATAATTAACTATATTTAATGACATGTCTTAAGGGTAACATATACATGTACATGTAACATATAAAGAGTATAACATAGAATATACCATATACATGTAAGAACATATAAAGATTATGACCTAAAGAATACATGTTACAACATTTAATTAATAAAATATAACATGTAACATGTAACATAGAATATAACATATACATGTAAGAACATATAAAGAGTATGACCTAAAGAATGAATGTTACAACATTTAATTAATAAAAGTTAATACATATAAGAACATAAAGATTATATACAAACAAAAAGAATGTATCATATAAGAACATAAAGATTATATGTACATAAATACATAACAGCATTAACAATCATATGTAAATACATACAAATACTAAAGGGGTTGTCTTAAGGAGAGGTCCTAAAAGGTGGTACTAAGGGGATGTCCTAATAGGTGGTCTTAAGGGGAGGTCCTAAGAGGTTGTCTTAAGAGGAGGTCCTAAGAGATTGTCTTAAATGAGATATCTAGGTCTAATTTAAATAAAAATAACAAAACATGTCTAATTTCACATATCCAAGATAAATGATCCAATGTATACAAATTTATAAAACAAATATCTTGTCAACATTAAATGTGAAAGTATATGAGCTATATAGACATAGTTGAACTAGGGCTCCACAATAAGTACCTAGGTAAACTAGAGCTCCACAAACAATGTATTATTAGGATCCTCTCTAGTTTTTATTATCTCTAGAAGTTTTTCATGTTCTTCAATAGACAATTTCCACTTTTGATTTCCATGATGTCCTCTTCTTTGTATTGCTTCAAATTGTAACTTGGTTGCTATAACATGGTTACTATAATGTAAAACCTTTCCTCTAGGCTTGTATTCAATAAATTCAATACCACTATCAGTTACCTTTTTTTGTTGATAATATGTTCCTTCAATAACAACTAATCCAATTGGATATGACAATTGATTAGCATCTATAGTTCCTTCTAGCAACTTGTGTTTTTCTTTTGTGCATCTTAAAATATAATAGTCCACATTTTCCACATTATTTGGTAAGGCTTGAACTGTAAAAATATCTCCTACATGTATATAAAAATATGGATAAATATAAATTAATTTTAAAATGAATATACACGTATATTAATTTATATATATGTATATATGCACACTGTAATGCCCCACCAAGGGATCCAAAGAATTTCACTAAGTTTACCAAACAAATTTTTTTTTGAAACATGAAAGTAAAACCATACACAACACTTGCGGAAGCAATAGTAACATCCAACTGAAAATAACATAACATAACAGATTACATTATTTAAAGATCCCTTAACGTTAAATTACTTCTAATCATAAATTATTCCTCTAACATTACATCCTTAACAATGAAATAACAAGGATACATCCAATGTTCTTAAACCATATACAAGTGTACATTTTAGATTGCTCAATCATCCACTATACATGTTACAAAGTATGAAAAGCTTAAAAGAATAAACATTCATGTAAATAAAGAACATCATCATCCAATACTAATCCATGATGCAATAACATAATGAGACCACATATCATACATGATACATCATCATCATAAAGACATAAACATCCATCATAAAAGATAACCATATATCACAAACATAACTAACTAAGTGCACGGTTCCTCCCAACTGTTAATAGCATCATTAGACCATCGTGGATCCTAGCCATCCCTCCGTGCATAACATTCCAAAGCACCGAAGAGATCATCGACTATTAACATAGTAGGAATGTCACTCCTAAAACATCCTACTAACATGCAAAGTAAAGCATAAGATAACATCAACTAACATATGCTAAACAACAATGAAAGGATACCAGACAAATACATCCATAATAGGGTATAACATCTATCATAATGCTCCAAGAACAGAATGAAGATAAATACCAACCAAGAATGCTCCAGCCACGGTGTCTCGGACGGATCTCAAATGATAAGAGTGATAAAACACTACCACCCGACCGCGTGGTACCTAAGTGGTCCACTCCCACTGTACTGAGGAGATAATCTCAAGTCCCAAACAGGATATGAAAACCACAAAGCATAAATCTCTTTAAGTCCATGAATCCTAAAAGTACACTAACTCAAAGGTTCCATCACACACAAAACTGACATCTAATTTCCAGAGGCACAACAATGACATGTAGGAAACCTACTCTGCAAGCAAGAAAGTGTCATCACATTTATCTCATACAAGTTACCCTGGCAGTTAGCTAAACTCCACAGGTCCATACAGATCTCATGCGGCCACTAGTATCCTCTCATACTGACGAGGCATACTATGGAATGCAAGGTCGCAACCATGCGTCTCACTACTCCCATCCTAGCCTATACAAGCGCTCAAGGCATGGGCGAGAACCAAAACAATTATCTTTTTAGGTTCATTTAATCCCCATTTAGTGTGTAAATGTTATCACTTATTAACCAAACTTACAATGAGTTACCTTGGCAGCCACTTAGGGCCCCGACCCCCATTGCAAGCCACTTTCCAACACTACAAGTAGATTACCTACCTTAAGCTCATGGAATCATAAAATCACCACAGTCCTGTACAAGCGACTGTAAAGAAATCCAAAAGATAATCCATAAAAAGAATCATCAAATATCCACAATATAAGCATCAAATATCCATAATAAGAATCATCAAATCTCCAAGATAAGAATCATCAAAAATGCATAAAAGCATCAAATCTCCATGAGCAACATCCATAGAAAATAATGACCACAATAGTTCTCTATTGGCAACTGAAGGCATCACTGATAATCATAATAATCATTGGTTCTCAATAACCAAAATATATCTCAAAATAATCACCATATCCATTGGTTCTTCAACAAGCAACCAAGAATATCTGAAAATCATACTGATCAAATATCTCAAAATCATACTGATCGAAGACTCCAAAATGGTTGAGTCAAACATGAAATCATCAAGAAATAAATTCACATTTTAGTCCCATCATGGTGACTAGAATATAACCAAGGATAACTGATCGATGACTCAAAAATGATTAGCTCAGGTGTTTCAGATACATACATCTCAGCTTCACACATGAAGATTGATGAACAATAACAAACATTTCATAGAGCATACGATCACATAACCATGGTTGGGCTTATAAAGATCGAGACCAAATAAAATCAACATGCCATCACATCTCATAACCCCCGAGCCTCTGGTAACAACCTAGGATTGGTCAACACTAGTTAACCCAAAACCCAAAACAAGAAGCATATAGAATACACGATGCAAACACATGTTTTGGTTTTGCTATAATCTCATAGTTGAATAATGTGTAGAGTTTCATTTTCTATTTTCAAGTGTAGGGGTTTCAGTTTTCTATTTGCAAGTATACTCAAGTGTCTAAGTTTCATCATTTGACTTACAAGTCAACCCAATTGTTCCCCGATAGTATTATCCTTCCATTATTAAGAATTACATTCTAAGAATAACTTAAGGATAAATATTTACTAAACTGATCATCATTGACCTTAATCAACTTGTTCTCTTTATTTAACTATGATCCATATTCTATTCGATTAACTTTCCTATAATGTTACTTCAACTTTTCTCATAAATCAAGGATCATTATTCGTTACCATATAAGAAAGCCAATTATCAATCTTCGAATAATAAGAATTATAACTTTATTAAAATGATCAATTAAATCATTCAATTAACAAAGGTACGCAATCCATGACTTTTATCATTCTAATAATACTTAATTAAAGCTTAATTAAATATTACTAAAATTTAAGCCTCTTAATAAAGTCATCACTAATAACCATTAAAATAACTAAAGTCTTTATTCAATCTACAATCTCATTAAAAGAATTATATCAATTGAATCTCTATTACATAACTTAATTATTAATTAAATCTAATTAACCCTAATTAATTGATTTAACTAATAACTTCACAACCAAACCTTCAACCCAATGAATATTAGTTGACTAATATCTAACTATAACTTGAACGTTAAAAGTCAACTATAACTCAAATCTCTAATATTCATACTAATAGTTCAATAATAACAACTTGTTAATATTTAATAACAAGACGTAATAAATCCCCAATACCAAATATTATCATTTCAAATTAATTCCTCCCATGGTACGCTAATTATAATTTAATTAACTATTTAGGCCATTAATACCATTATTTATTAATAATTTATTAGACCCAACAAACATTAATAAATAATAAACTCATCCAAACTATTATTACTCGATTCTAGAGGACCTTCCATAAACTTCATTAGTTAAGATTTAACTAACCCTTAACATGATTTAAGGTATATCAATATTGTATTTAATAATACATAACGTATTAATAATATCATAACAATTCAAATCATAGCAAGGTTATTAAATGACTATGTCCCCTGCCAATTAAAACTAATATCATTTTAAGTCTTTATGGATATCCCATCTAAATAATTGGATCAAATAAGTTTAACCCCCTATAAAAATGTGATCTCAAATAAATATCTAACCCACTAACAATACTAAATTAGTTAGTAATAACTTAATTTTTCCATTCTTGAGAATTCTATAATTATTTGAACCACTTCAATATTTCAACATTTCTATTAACCTTGATTTCACGAATTAAATAAATTTATTAACCTAAAAACTATATCATTTATTTAAAAACTCGAATATTAATATTTCATTAATATTTATATACATATATACAGATATATATATATATATATATATATATATATATATATATATATATATATATATATATATATATATATATATATATATATATATATAACAATATATCTTAACATGCATATATTAATAAAGCCGAATGTTTCAATACAACACCTGATGGTGATTGCATTATCGTGCGATTGTCATCTAAGTGACTTACTGTCACGGGTACTTTGCTTGAGGTACCCTACGACCCTTGACTGTGAACTGACATTAATGTCAGTGGGAGTGGCATGGTAAAAAATACAATTCGCTCCCATGTTTTTTTAAACAATGATCGCAGGCTTTATAAAACCCCGCAGACCTTATTACATACAAAGCCTTGCGGCCTGCGAAATCACCGTCGATAGTGCCGTGCATTGACAGCTGCTGCCGCGGCCAGCCCTACGACCGCAGTCATAGGTACGACTGCGTCAGCAGACCGTAGGCCAATGGTGATAAGATAAAAGTGGGGTGGGGTGAAACCCCCATCCATAAATATTTTGTTTTTAATAATTTAATAAACGTTGCTTACCAAAAGTGTTTCGCATCACCAAATGCAATTCGGATTTGTAAATAAAGTTTCTCATTTTGACTTACATAAATATATATATATACATATATGTACATATGTATATGTATATATGTGTATGTATATATATATATATATATATATATATATATATATACAAAGTTTATTATCAATTATCACTATATTTAAAGTACATAAATATGTATTTATTTATATGCAGATTTACAAGAGAAAATGCATACTTAGATTTAAAGGACTTTTCTAAATAAGTATTTTTCCTTTTAAATAATTGTTTTCTAAACATATCCATTATTTCCATCCAATAGGTTAAACTATAAATCATCTTCTTCTTCTCTCTCTCTCTTTTTTTTTTTTTTCCAAATTGATTTTAGTTCATGCCCAAACTCGATTTAGATCTAATTTCTTTCCTAAATTGGATCTAGGGTTCTTCTATTGTTTTCTACTCAACCAACAAAATATCTAGATTCCAATTCAATTGTAGATTCAATCACAAAGAGTAATCAGACACATATAACAGATATGATAAAGATAGGAAGAGAAATAGTGCAGAGAGAATATGTGATTATCACGAGTGCACCTGGACACTGATGCTAATTTTTCCACGCCTCAAAAGTCCATAAAAAAACCCTTCCTTCTCTATCATTCGCAATTCCTCCAAGATCCAGCCAATCGAATCCTCCAAGTGACTAGAAGAGCTAGAAGAAGCATAGAAGCATGTAGAAAATATATGAGCATAGGAATCTTCTCCAATGCATGTAAGCTTTGAAGCTTCCATAAGGCTTAAAGATTGTAGCTTCCATTAAACTTTCAGTTAAGCTTCCAATCAACTTCTACTTCAGCTTGCCCAAAACACACTAGGAGAGCCTCAATTTAAAGGCCTCTAAGATGCATCTAGAGTGTCTCTAGAAACAACTAGAAGATAAGCATGACAACCAAGCATGGGTCTTCTCCAACCTTCTAGATAAGTCTTAAGGGTGTAGACACCATGTGCTCAAATAAAATGCTAACTTCTAAGTGTAGACAACTTATGCATTCTTAGAGTGCAAACTCCAGTGTTGTCTATATGACAACTCCCGAGAATTTGCCAACTCCTATGTGAGCAAATATTAAAATAGTGCACATTAATTAATATAATATTTAATTTACTCTTCCCAATTTAATTTATTAATTTATTTATTAAATCTCATGCACTAACTTTAATAATTCCACTTTTCAATCTTAATATATTTATATTTTAATCACATGAGATTTAGAATCTTTTAATAATTTAAAATATATTTTCCACTTTTAAATTTCATTTTCCAAAACTTAATTTGCTAAAATATTTATTAGCTTTAATTAAAAATGAATTCCAAATTAAAATAAATATTGTCACATTCCAAATTTAAACTTTTAACTTTTTATTTTCAAATTTAATTATTTTATTTAATTAATTTCCCAATTAATTAAATAAAATAAATATTAAAATACCATATTAATTTTTCATTAAATTAAACCATTAATTAAATCTTTTAATTAGGCTTAATTAATAGAAAATACATCAAAGACTCTCAAGGTAAAAATATGAAAACCCATCATAGCCAAAATACATACAAAATCAAACCAAAGGTTTAAATCACGAATTACGTTATCCAACGTATTCAGAGGGTACTCAACTCAGATATTTGTCCTAATTTTTCCAATTAGAACAAATGGCTTAAAAGGGTTGGGATTTGGACTTAAGAATTTATCTCCCCTCTCTTATCATTGAGATAGTGTGATAGGGTATGCTCATCCTGGCAATTCAGGGAAGTCGATACCCGGTACCTGCAACCTGCATAAAATCCATGCATGTACAAGCACATTATATACTAAACTAAATAGGCAATGGCAGGAAGTGGTGCATCGTGTAGATCCCGACTAGCAGGTGACTACGACTCCCTTCCTTAACCACATCAGACACGCCATACAAAAGCAAACACGCAAAGCGAACACACACACCATACACATGCAAGTATGGGGTAAGTATCCATAATAAAACAAATATGATAATAAATCATCTTACTAATCATCATTAATAACTGCAAACACTGAAAATAATCATCATGTATCACAATATTTTCACATACACTCTCTAGATTGTCGTTAATGTAGTCATCACAAAAACATATTTTCTCTCTTACTTTAATTATTGGAGGTTTATGGTTTCTTGTAGTCATCACTTGATGTAAACTTCTAATACCAAGAATCGTTTGAAAATTGTAAGGATTAGATTGATCTATATCTATTACAAATACTAAAATTTTTTGTCATATTTCAAAATATTTATATTTAATAAAAAAACTCAACAATTTGAAAAATACATTAAAAATAAATATAACTTAGTTCACCTTTCACTTACCAAAAGTAACACTTATTGTATTTAGTATCTGAAGTAGCAAAATGAACTTTTCTCCATTCAACAATTTGATTAGTACTCTCTATCCTATTCCCTGCATGTACATACAATATGCATATATATAAAATTTAAAAGTATATATGTTACTAGTATTAAACATGCACATTAAATGCATGTATTTACCTACAAGTTCATGTTGTTGAAGCACAAAATTTATATATGCTCCCCTTTTCCGTGTCCACTTTCAAAGAAATTCCATAAAAACTTGATATTGGTTCTAGCATGTTGCATTGCTAACCAATTAAATGCTTTTGTAGATTTGAATTGTCTTGTGAACATGAAACATGATAAGTATCTACAATTATCTATGTACATGTATTAAATCAAAATAGGCATGTACAAATAAATATAAGTTAAAATAAAGTTAAATAAATGTGTAAGTTCATGTATACTAACCTGCACATCCATTAGACCAAATCCAGTGCTTTGAAACATTTATTCCATGATTTCTGAGATCTTTAGAGAACATTGTAAAACAATGAGCCAAATAACTCCTATCATGAACTCTATCATCACTAATATAGAAATGAACCTCTTTGATGATGATGAATTCATTTTCATCCAACCTTTCTATCTGATCCACCTCAAATTATGCATGTCTATAGGTCACTTGCACAAATATTGCAACTTGTTCAGAATGATAATATTTCCCTTGAAGCTCTATTTGAGGTGCAAATGTATAATTCTCAGAAAAATCTACAACTGAAAGTATACAACCAGGTGGAAAATATTTTTTGGAATCATGAAACTATTTAGCTTGCCATTGTGCACCATGCCAATGTTGGATATGTGGATATATCAATGGACAAAACTTGGTCATAAACTCATCATAATGCACTTCACTCTTCTTCAATACAATTTTTCTAGATTCATCTCCTGTCTTATTTTGGTATGTCTCATATTCATATCTCATCCATGAAACTGGTGTGGATTCATTAATATTCTCAATTTACATTTTAGAAAATTTTCATAAATCTCCACAATCTTCCCACTAATTTTTGATACATTGCACTTTGAACTAATTTGAATCTTCTAATTTATCACATAATATGGACTTCACAAATTGTGTTGTACTCTTAGGGATGAACAAATTAGGATCAAGTACTGCCATAACTTTTTTATATGATTGCAAGTGTAGACCAAATTTAACATGATTTCAAAAACAACAAGTTTCACACATCTTATTTATGTGTACAAAGGAAGGACACAAACTCTCAAACATTCTTTGACATATTTTGACATTTGAAAATTCTTTCTTTAATGTTTGAAATAATTCACTTTGAGTTATATCTATGAAATGTTTTGGATGTTCAATTTTGGCCCTTGTCTCTTGATCTTTAATTTGTATAGTATCACGCCTGCTGGAAGAAACACAAGAATGTGTGGTCCAAAATTCAATAACTTATCTTTTCACATCTTCATAAATTCTATCTTTTTGAGGAACTCTACAAATATTCACCTAGTTATTCTCAATGTTATCATCTAGCATATTTCTCCTCTTGATGTATCTCTGAATAGTTCTTCTAGATATATGTAGTACATCAAAAATTGCACGTAACTATTTTCTATGTGTCAATTTTCTACTAAATATAGTAGTCATCAATGCTCTACGTGCATTGCTCAAATCACCTCCTCGAGTTGTGTTGTCAATTTTGTTATAAGCATTTTTCAAGTTTTCAACTATTATTATATTAATATTATGTGCGTGGTTTTTTCTATTATCAACACCCAACAACTCTAAAACAAGTCTCATATCTTTTCTCTTAAATAACTTGACAAATAATTGCGCCTGTTCAAATAATACTTTTTATCTTTGAAATATTCATCCCACATGTTTTGACAATGCTTTCTAATAGTGTTATCATTTATCATATCTTTAGATGGAATTTGGTTAAAAAGTAGTTCCTCATCCAAATCTATCAAATTTTTTATGCCTTCTAATTTGTTTCTATCAGTAGAACTGCCAATTTCTTCCTCTTCATTACTTTCATTCTCTTCATGAATCTCATCCTATTTAGGAATTTCAATAGGTTGGTTTTGGTTATGTTTTGTATGACCTTTCATTTTGTCATCTCTTTTCCTATCATATTTTCTTGATCTTTTCCTTTTATTGCCCATTGAATACTTTAATATATAGAAACAAAAAAATAAATTTAGATTTTGAACACTAAATACTAGCTAATGCTTCAATTTAGAATACGTAAAAATAAAAATAAGTAGATAGGAAAAAACACCTTTAAAATATTTGATCCTTTGTGATTTTGAGGATTTTTGTTAAATAGTTGTTGAAAATGGCTTCAAAAATTGTTGTCTTCTGAAAATGATCTTCTACTTTTCATTGTTTTATATATTTATTAAAATAAAGAAAACACTTCCTTATTTTTTACATGAAATAGCTTGGAAACTAACTTATTTTATACATGAAACCGCCAAACTAACCACTTGCGGTTTGTTGGGCCAACAGGGATTCCAGCTGAAACCCTTTCGACCAGAATTGTTATGGCCAAAATGATTTCAGCTATAACTGCCTATGTAGCATCCTAGGTGGTAGCCACACAAGCAAAAATAAGAACTTCTGCAAACATCTCACTTTGGAGGCCAATTTGACCTTCTAAATTGAATTTTTTTAAAACTAAAATAATACTTTTGTAGGTCTCGGAGTCAAGATTATGATCATATAATTTTATTATTATTTTGATTATAGATAGTATGTTATAATTTGAAAATATTACAAGTAGGTATTTTAAGATTTAGGAAGATGTCTATTGAAAAATAGGAAAAAAATTGTAAATCATGTTAAAAAATTATTATTTTTTAATGCTGCACTAGAGGAGAGAGTCTTCTTCAAGAATATGTAATTTAAAAAAAAAAATATGTAGATTTGATTGAAAAAGTTTGATGGGAGAAAAAAATTGTCAATTTTTGATAACTTTGACTCTGACCAGTTATAACTTGAAAAATATTAGCTGAATTTTAATTTTTATTTTTTGGTGCACTAGGTATACATGTCAACTCTAACATATTCCAAAATCAGAGCAAAATGTGAACATTTGCATATATTTGTTTGACATAAAAAAACTCTATATTTTTAGCATTTAAAAAAAATTAAAAAATAGACTTTTAAAAATTCAAAAATAAATAAAATTTTCACTCAAATTTTTTGAAAAAAATTACATTTACACATTTCATTAGTTTACATCATCTTCAAATTCTAAGCGCAAATGCCACTTTTATGTCGTTAAAGTTGAAGACTTTAAATTCTGATATCACTTTTCCTTTATAAAAGGTGACACAGGTTTGTGCTTTTACCGTTCTAGAAGCTCAAGAGAGCCCTCACAAGTGCACTAACCCTTGCAGTGCTAGATCCTTCTGCAAATTTTGTAGTGTGCATAGATGCATCCTTGGATAGTATAGGGGCAATCCTTATGTAGGATGGATGACCTATTTCCTATGAGTCTAGGAAGTCGAAGAACCATGACATCAATTACCCTACTCATGATCTAGAGCTTTTAGTAGTTGTTCATGCTTTAGTGAGGTGGTGACACTTCCTTCTAGGTCATAGATTCAAACTTTATTTCGACCACCAGAGCTTGCAATACATATTTACACAACTGAACCTTAATGCTAGGCAAAGATGGTGGATGGAGTTCCTTTGTGAGTATTATTTTGATGTTCATTACATCAAGGGAAAGGAGAATGTGGTTGTAGATGACCTAAGTAGAAGACACCATGATCTTTCATCTGTGACTACTTACACTGATTTGAGAGAGCATATCCTACATCATTTGCCAGTAGATGAGCTTTATGTAGAAGTTAGTCAGTTGGTGTATTCTCAGAGACCATTAGAAGGGAAGTACTTAGAGTATTCATTGGAGTTTGATGTACTTTTTCATTAGAGAGGACATATTTATGTACCTTTAATTTGGGGTTTATGTGAGCTCATTGTACTTGAAGCTCATAGAGCACCTTATGCAGCACACCCCAGTGTTAAGAAGCTACATGTAAATCTAAGGTAGTTATATCACTGGCCAAGCATGAGAGTGCAAATTGCTAGCATTGTTATGAGATGCCTTGAGTGTTAGAGGGTGAAAGAAGAGTACCATCATCTTGGTAGGCTTCTTCAGCCTCATGAGATTCTAGAATGGAAGTGGGATGCTATATCTATAGATTTTATTGTTGGTCTTCCCATGTCTTCTGATCGCCACGATGCCATTTTGGTGATAGTTGACACATTGACCAAGGTTGCCCACTTCTCACCCATGTATGCTACATACATAACAAGAGCCATAGCTCAGGTGTTTTTGTGGGACATTGTCAAACTTCATGGTGTTCCTTGTAAGATCATCTCAGATAGAGACTCACTGATGTGAAGAGGTTAGATCGAGAGTATAAGGTTGGAGATAGAGTCTTCTTGAGAGCATGATTGCACAAGAGTATGATTCAATTTGGAAAGGGCTGTAAGTTGGCACCTCAATTCATTGGACCATTTGAGATCCTAAAGAGGATAAGACTAGTTGCATATTGTCTATCCTTGCCACCTAGCTTGTCATGCATCCATAATATGTTCCATGTTTTTTTACTTAGAGGATATATATGATGAGTCTCACATTATATATGGGGATGCCTTGGAGGTGGAGTCAAATATGTAGTTAGTGCTGGAGCTTATCTATATTATTGTTTTATGGACCCTAGTTCTTTGAGGCCAAGAACTAGACTTGGTTAGGGTCTAGTGGGATGGTTATGATGAGGTCACGACTTCATGGGAGGATGCATCATAGAAAAGATCTAATACCCATACCTTTTTGATGACTCTAGGAGGAATTTCATGCCTAGTGGGGGAGTATGTGAGGCCTTACCCTAATCCATCATAGCACATCTGCTACATTTTTATTTTGAGACCTTATGACTTGATATGTCGAGACATTGTCTAATGGGCTAGACATTATTGGGTTATTTTATGTCATGTGATGCTTTACTTTAAGATTCTTAATCATGTTATTAGATATTTTATGAGCATGCATATTGATGGTGTAGTATAGTAAATGAATTCAAGAATTAGGAATATGATTAATACTTTAATTATGCAATTTTTAATAGTTAAATATGTGAGCAAAAAAGAGATAAAGGTTACTTAAATGAAAGATTGATGTTTTGATTAATGTGACTATCCAAATGAGTTTTAAATATATGCATGTGATTTTTCTCAAGCTATTGATGTGTGAAATGAGTGTGCAAGATTATTAGCCAGGAAATCTAATAGAGAACCGGTAATTGACCCTATGTACAATCTATGAAATCCAGGGTTGAGCCTAATGAAAGATGTAAAACCCATTGTTTCATATTTTATTTGTATCATAATCAGAATGTGTGTATCATTCTATAATCGTAAAGTGTTTAATGTTATGTAATAATGATCTTGTGGTGTCACTCAACACTAGTTATTCATATATGTATATTAGCATGATAATTAAGGTTTAGTTGTAAGTTTACTTTCCTAGGGTTTTTAGAAAGTTCAAATATTTCAAACTAATTAATAGGTCCTACAATGATCCTAGAGGCCAAAATTAATACAAAACAAGTGCTTAGGGGGTATGTGTATGGGTTGGGGGCATTTTCCACTCCTCTAGACCCTTTTGTTGACTTCTATGACCTCCTAAATATCCCATTTTTTATTTAATGCGAAAATTAAACTTCTTCATGAGTTTTCCAAGTTTACACTCACCAAAATAGGTTGCCTTAATGGTAGGATCAAGTTGGAAGACCCTAGAAGACCTTAGTCAAGTCTGGAGTTATTGCAAGTTTAGATGAGTGAGTTTAGAAGCCTATTTACTTGAAAATTTGAGGGTTAAAGAGTGTTCATCCAATCTCTACATTTAGAGAGAGTAAATTCAGGATTGAAGGAGGAAGAAGGATTAGCTCTTCTCAAAATTTGAATTTTCTATAATCATTTGTGAAGGTAGGAATCCTTCATGGTCTTGTTCTTCATGTTGTGTTTTCAATTGCTTAAGTAGGCCTTTTTGCATGTGTGTGTATTTGTTTGTATGATGAAACATGTGAGGGATGTGTTGTTATGGGTTTCTTAATTATTTTCTATTCATGTTTTACATTTTATTTTGTGAGGGAAATTACAAGGATTGTGTTGGCATTACTCACCCTCAGATAGGGTAGAAGTGGCCATGTACAAGAGGAGGGCATTAGTTGGACTCTGAATTAGTATAGAGTCTCTCCTCATGATGAGGAGAGGGAGAGAGTAGGGTGATATGATCTCCTACTCATCAATACAAACCATTTTATGTTTGTGGAGATAAGAAGTGAAAGAAGAAAAGTTGTTGTGATTATTATCCTCAAAAGAGGCATCTATTTTGGTGTTGTGATTAACTTCTCCTACCCTAGAAAAAAATTCACCTTCCCCCTAATCTTTGTTACATAAGGAACCTAATATGCAAACTTAGTATGGGAGTAATTGGTTAAATGTGTCTTTGTATTGAATCTGATTGCCACTCAATTAGTTTCACTTCTCCATGGTTACCTTGATGTAATTTGGAGATTTTATTAGTTGCTACCTTGATATGGAACCAAACTGGATTCAGGGTTTTGGTGGTTTGATTCAAATGTTTTGGAGACTTATCCTTGGGATAATGATCTTGATATAAAATTCATTTTTAACCTTATTTTTAAAATGACAATGATATCAGGTTCTCTTCCCTGATTCTTTCCCGATGGAGTCCTTGAATCAGGTGTTTTGACTAAAATAAATAAGAAGTGGCTAGCCCATGCGTGTTGAAAAAAAGAGCAATTCCTTTCATATGGTGTTATTTATAACTCAATTTGTATGCATATTATTAATGGTGATTAGATGCAATGATGTTACATTAAGTTATGCAATTTGATTACGAACATGTGTCAGAGGAAATTTGATTTATATGGTGATTATTTCTTTTTGCATTGTAGTGACTATTGAAAAAACATATACTCCTACTTTAATGTATAAGTATAACATCAAAAGACTAAGCTATAATTCATCATAGAAAAAAATATTTCCCCCTTATGCCATGTTTAAATATTGTATGAGAAAATTTAAACTGGGGGAAAAAAAATGTCCTAAGAAATTTTAAAAATGCTCTCTACTTTTTGTATGAGAGAAGTTTTTTAATCCTCTTTTGGAACAGAGGATATTCCTTAAAGGATTCCCTTTGAAACTTTTTCATAATTCAAATAATAGATTGGTAAAATTAAAATATAATAAATAAATAATTAAATAAAAAAGAATATTATTTAAAGTTAATCTATCCTATTCTAGTTCACTTGCTTAACTTTATCTTATAAATATTTAACATTCCTTACCTCCCCACTAGCAAACCTCCCTTCTTAAGGACAATATCCCTTATCCCACAATTTGGATGAAGGGACAATTTATAGGTATGTTGACCTTGGGAAGGGGTGTGTGTAGCTGCAGTAAATTGTTACCATCACTTCGCTTCATCCCATTTCCTCATTGAAGACTTAGGCCCAGGCTTAGGTAAGGATACATGAGGTAGGGATAAGTGAAGAAAACTTAAAAAACTAAAATAAAACCAAGTCATGGCATGCATACCACTTTTGGAGGGGATAAGGCTAACCTTGGGCTATGGTTTTACAGTCTTGAGTCAGGTGTAGGAGGTGTTAGAAGGCCACCATGGCAAGTGAAAAATGAGAATTTGTGTTTAGGGGGAGGGGCACAACAAAATAAATTTGATGGGTTTAGCTTTCCTTCCCACCTCCAATCGCATAACAACCACACATTTTCTTGGACAGTGTGGAGGGGGGGTTTGAGATAGTGCACCTATGTGGAGAGGAGATAAGGGGGGAGGGGGAAGGTTAGTGGAGTTAGTAAGGGGGTAAGGTTAGAGGAATGTAATGGGTTAAGATGTTAGGATGTGAATTAGATGGTTAGGTTAGTAGTTAGTAAGTAATTCAGTAGATAGTTAGTTTGCTAAATATAGTAAGATTTTATTAAGTGATAGTTATAGATTTTTCTTATATAAAGTGTTTTTTTTAATGAACTTAGATGATAGTAATTTAGTAATAGAGTAGAGGTTATTAATGTTATTTTAGATTTTAGTTAGTAGTTAATAGTTAGGATAGTATGTTTTATTAGCTTATGATTTAAAATTATTAATGTTTAGTTATTCTTAAATCTTTTTAATTAAATTGTAAATGGTAGCTTTATTTTAAATAATCATTTTTTTAGAAAGTAAAATGAGTTAGATAGTAAGGATAATTAGTGGGAATTTAATATTAGAGATAGATAATGTATCTTCTCTTTATAATTGGATCATGAGCTTAGTAGTAAGGTGAAATTAATATTAGTATTAGAAAAAAATTATTTACTCTCTTATTGATTTAATATAACATTAAAGTTTCCTTGAGTATTAAATCTTTGGGTAAAGTATTAAGGTATTGCTAGAGAAACATATGTCAACATTCCAACATACCTATAGTTTAACTTATAAAATGAATATATAGAATCATGTCAAAACCTAATGTGTCTTAGGTAATCAGTTGAGTTTAACAATTCAACTGTGACCCACAAATGAAGGAACCTAATGCTTGCCCAGATTAGGATATCACTCTGTAACTGAGACATCGATTCTACACTATGTCAAATCACAATTGGAATTCATTTTTAGTCTCCTCGTAACCTTCTTAGGTAACATGTATTAATTTAGTAGATTTAAACACTAAAAAAAAATTGTGTATTTTTGCCCTGATATTTTGGGCCTAACAAATTGTACTTATAATTCATCTTCCTCTTTCATGTCAACCAAACCTCTCTGCTTCTTTTGATCTTGATACTAGATCGCTAACTTCACATCCAATAATCCCTTGGATTGCTTACTCACATTTACCAAACACTCTTCTTTTGTTCACACTTCTTCACACTTGATTAGATATCTTCATGCATACTTACAATCAAGGAAAATAATTACCTTTATACTAAGTCCTCTAAACAATTCCTTGAGTTAGCCTTGAGGCTTTCCCAATTAATTATATTAGGACCACATTAAGATAATTAATTATTCACAATCACATAATACTATCAGCTCACATTCTTTACAACTTCTCACATGTGTGACTCTAGAATTTGTGCACTCGCTAATATCACCATCATATTATCTTCTATTATTTTATAACTTCACATATCATGATTCTATCTTTGTTAGGAGATATAATCTAATCATCAGAAACTTCTTATCAAGTACTTTGTCTCTATACCACTCTCTTTAAATCACATATATCTTCTATATATCTTTGACTTACTTAATGTGCACATAACCTCATCATTAGGGCATAGTGTAAAACACATCCTTAACTACGCATGACCTAAACATCAAACATCTATCCATATGTCCATGATCTCTATATGCTATTCTTCTAGTCTTATAGAAACCATACTATGTTGTCATCAATGATAAACATAGTCATGAATGTAATATGTCAATCATGCCACATTCTCACCAATGCTTAGGCTACTCCCCCAAAGGAATACCATCAAAATTCATGCTAAAAATATCCCCCTTTGGCATTGATGACAACATAGATAAAAAATATCTAAGTTCCAAGAATACCAAATGACACGTTGTTGCAACTATTGCTACTATTCTCTAGTTTTTCAATCCTCTTCATTAATCAAATCTGAGATCTTCTAGAACACTATTATGTTCTACATCTTTTAGGATTGGCATCAATTGTTCACACACTAAAAAACTCTCAAATTCTCCCCCATTTAATGTTACTCCCCATTGATATCAACAATGATTTCTCTTATACATAGGAGATTCCAATCTCCCCACCATACATCAATCTTTACCATGCATGCTTCTCATACTTCTATTCTCCCCCATTCATACTTAGGAGATATTTTTAATGCACTCTACTCTCCACTATTGACATCAATGGAAAATTCTTCATTATGTCAATCATCTTCTCCAAGTCTTCAACTAGCTCTAGTGTCCAAATACACTATTGAAGACCAATTACCAAGAGTCCTAGATGATTCTTCTCATCTCAGATACTCCCCCATATAGGAAGCATCAACATTTAGTCCAGTCAAATAGTAATGTTCTATACCACTAGACTGATGCATTCTCTACATCATCTACTTAGAAGTAAGCATGGGCATAACTCCAAGCATAGCTCTCAAGTACTCAAATGTGTCTTTGGGCAAGGGCTTCGTAAAGATATCTACAAGTTGATCTTTAGTACTAAAATACTTCAATCTAATTTCTTTCTTTGCAACTTTCTCTCTCAAAACATGATACTTAATAGAAATATGCTTAGTTTTAGAATGCAATAAAAGATTCTTAGACATACTTACAATACTTGTGTTATCACAATGTATGATAAAAGTATCTAGAAATTCTATCCCAATGTCCTTCAACATTTATTTCATCCACATGACTTGATTAAAATTATTTACCCTTGCTATATACTCTACTTCAGCCGTACTCTATGAAATGCAAGCTTGTTTCTTGCTTATCCAAGAAACCAATATTACTCCTAGGAAAAATGCTCCACCATTGGTACTTTTTCTATCATCTATACTTCTTGTCTAATCTGCATTAGTATAAGCACATAAAGTGAAATCACTTGATTTGTCATATCATAAGACATAATCAGGTGCACCCTTCAAATATCTAAATATTATTTCTACTCCTACATAATGATACTCCTTAGGATTAGCTTGAAATCTAGCTATGCTCCCAATTGCATTTGCTATATCTAGTATGGTGTGAGTCAAATATTGCAAACCTCCAATCATTGATTTGTATTTCTTCTGCTCAACTATAGGTGTCTCATCTTTGCTAGATAACTTGTGACCAATTATAATTGGTGTATGAACATGCTTACAAATTTCCAAGCCAAATCTCCTCAACAAGTCTTTCAAATACTTAGCTTGTGATATGAAAATTCCATCAATGTTTTGCATAATTTTTAAACCTAGAATTAACTTCATCTCACCAATCATGCTCATCTCAAACTCATTCTTGATTTCTTCAGCAAACTTATCACTTGCTTCATCATTACCTCCAAATATTATGTCATCAACAAATATCACTATTATCAGCAATCCATTCTCAATTTCTTTTAAATATAAGTTACTATTTGCTATACCTTTAGAAAATCCAAGTTTTTCCAAATACCTATCCAATATTGCATACCAAGTTCTAGGTGCATGCTTTAGACCATATAGAGCTTTCTTCAATCTACATAGGTTCAGGGTCCCTTGGCTCCTAGGAATTTGTAGCAGCTATTCTCTCTGCTAGAAGAATAAATTCAATTAAGAGTTGAGTGTAAGGAGTTGAAGAAGCAAGTTCTACTTCTGTGTAAATGCCATAATCACGAGGCTCATTCCCTTATAGAAGCCATAAACCAATTAAATATACGTATATATTAACCTAACTAATAAGCAACTAAACCCATTTAACTAGGTTATGGATTGTTTCTTTCTAAAAATATCTACTATGATATATTTTTATAAAATTTCTTGCAAACTCTGTCAATTTTTCTTGATTTGTATTATTTTTGTGGAGAATCTTGAGGTAAGTCACTTAGTACCTTAAAAAAGATCTTCTATATATGTATGTATGTATGCATGCATGCATGTATGTATGTATGTATGTATGTATGTATATATATATATATATGCATGTATGTATGCATGTATTTTCCCTTGTGATCATTGCATTTTTTTGCCGTACCCTTATGATCTCTGCATCTCATTGTTGTGCCCTTGTGATCTCTGTACATTTATGTATGTATGTATGTAAATAGAGAGATCTCGGCACAAAAAAATAAAAATAAAACTCACTCAATAGGTAGCATGGCATAGATGTGATGGCAATGCCTATTAGTAAGTAGGTTCCTCTTTCTCTCTCTCATTTTTCATGTGTTTATTTGACTTGAACTATTATTTCTTAGGGGGCATTTTCAATATTGGTTTTATTTTATGCACGAGGTGATGAGGACATTCCTAGATGTACTTGTGTGATGAATTGCCCATGAGCAATGAAGATGGACTTCCCTTGAGGGTAGCAGGAGGTGATGGGGACATTCTAGGTACTTTAAAGATTGATCCTTTCTTAAATTTTTTAGATGTTAATGGAGAATTCAGATGTTGGGAGGGGGGGGGGGGGGGGAAATGAGCTTCCACCTTCACTTGGTTGTCCTTAATTAGTAGAAAATATTAAATTATTCTCGAAACCATGTAAAGCTCAACAATAACCTATGATTGTATAACAACTAATTGTGTGAATCTCTTGATCTCAAGAAATGTAGAAGGACACCATAGTTTAATATGCAATGTCAATTCATATGCATATAAAATTAGGAGGAGCTGAAAAATGCAATAGGTTTACTTTTTTTTTAGAGGTCTTTAATTAGGTATTTTAAGTTATAGACCATTACAAACATTGTTCATGATGATGGTCTATAATTTTAAAAACTTAATAGACCTATTAAATAAATGTAATCGTGCTACATTTTTTCAGCTCTGCCTATTGTCCATGCATAAAGAACATAGTTACATATGCATTCTTGATTCATAGTGACAAAATCTTATTTTGGATGTGACAAAAAATGACATGCACTAGAAGATAGGAAAATGATGTCACTTTTGTAGGTCTAGAACCTTTTTTAACACTTTAAACATTTATCATTTCTTAAAGATTTTAGATGCTAATGAGAAATTTAGATGTTAGGAGGGTGGAGCCAAATGAGCTTCCACCTTCACGTGGTTGTCCCTGATTAGTAGAAAATATTAAACTATTCTCAAAACGAAGTGAAGCTCAATATTAACCTATGATTGCATCATAACTATTCAATGTTTGCTACCAATTTTTTTATATTAATACAGCATGACATCACAATTGCAATGTCTGGCCATAGATCTCACAATATTCCTACCACATACCTGTCCCAATTACAATGGAGGTTTTTGATGGCTTGCCATAGGACCCATAGCATTTCTATCGCATGGACGTCACAATTGTGATGGCATCTTGGTTAGATTTCTATCACAATTCTTACGATGAAAATGAATAATTTTCTAGAATGATAGCCTAATTTATGACACCTGTAGGCATCATAATTATGACAGTGACTGTTTCCATTGCAACTTGCAATAGAAAAATTCTGACACTTGATCGAAAGGAGCCAATTTTGATTGATGTTGGTTGGGCAATAAGTTTCTATCGTAATTGTAATGACCTTCCATCACAATTTATGCCCAAATGTATCAATTCTTCTAGGATCAAACTTACCTATTAACATTTTGTCTCTTTATGTAACACTCACTTCCACTATTTTTAAAGTATTTCATAGTAGGTGTATGGCCAAACCATGACTCATAAAGTGTCTTAACCATTCCTTTCCTCACCTAAACTTTGTTCATTGTGTATATTATAGTAGTAATTGCTTCTCTTCAATGGACATGTACTACATTACCTTTTAGCAACATTGCTTTAGTTGCTTAACTCACTATTCTATTCCTTCTTTCTACTATTCCATTTTGTTGTGGAGTCTTAGGACTTGAAACCTATCTTAGAATTCCATTATCTTCATAAATGGTGTTAAATATTTTTGATGTAATTTCTCATCCTCTATCAAACCTTAAGCATTTGATTGTTATACTAGATTCATCTTCAACTTTATCCTTGAATATATTTAATTTGTCACAAGCTTTTGATTTCTCTCTTAAAAATGCAACCCAAACCATCCTTGTATAATCATCAACGAAATGAATGGAGTAAATTTATCCATAGAAAGTTTTAGTCTTTGTAGGACTATTTAAATCTACATGAACAATCTCCATCTTTTCTAAATTAGTGAATACCCTGCTAGGAAATGAACTCCTCCTCTATTTAGCCATTACACATTCCTTGTACATCATGTTAGAAGGTTTCAAAACCTTTGGTAGATCTCTTGCAATATTAGAGTTACTTGCCTTTATTGTATTATCAAATTTAATGTGATATTATCTTCTATACAATAACCAACTACCATCCCCTTTTGCAACTAAACAACTTATCTTAGTAGGATTAAATTGAAAACATTACCTGTGGCCCTTGTACCAATTACTTTCCCATGATTTTTCTTGATTGTATATGTAGTCTCAGTGAAGTACAAATAATAGGCCTTATCAAGCTTTCCAACAATCAACAAGTTATGTTTTTAAGCTATCAAAAAAATATACATCCTTAGTGTTAGTTTACCATTAAGTGAAATAGATCTATTTCCTTTAATAAGATAAGGAGCATTGTTACCAAGTCTGACTACACATCCATCATAGGTATTAAAATTAATTTTTTTTTATCTCTATCACCTATCATGTGATGTGAGCATCCACTATCTATTATCCAATCATATTTATTTTTCTCAACATGTGATACAAGTTCTTTTTCTTCTCTAACAAGAATTTCTTCCTTAATAGCAACACATCCTATCTCATCTTCATCATCACTATCTAAGAAGTTTATTTCCTTCAATTCAGTTTCATCTTCACTTATATACAAACAATCCTTTGGAATATTTAATTTTTAAGGCTTCATCGACTTAACTCTAGGTTCTCTCTTTGGACATTTGGAAGAATACTGAGCAACTTCCTTACAATGCCAACAAACAAAAGGTGCTTTCTTACATTTGGATTATCTCTTTGCAATCAAAAAAATAAACCCATCAATTTTCCTTTCTTCATCTTGAATTTGTGCCCAATCTCTAGAATAGTCTCCACTAGTACTTGCAATTTTTGTTAGTACTCTTTTATCATTATGAACACTAGCTTTGAAATAAGTCTCACCAGTAGCCAAATCATCTCTTGATATGCTAGTCTCAAAATATTGTAATTTTCCAATCAAAGTTTCTTTGTTAAAATATTTTATAAGAGGAATAACTTCTTCTAATGCATTTAACTTATTGTCATAATCATGAGTTGAATATCCCATAATTGTAGCATACCTCATCTTTTGATATTGTTCCTCTTGATCCTTTTACACCTATGGCAATGTCAACAATGTTAGATTATGGTGACTGATAAGGAAAGTACTGTACATACTTCATAAATAGTGGGGTTAAATTTTTTTTTTTGGGCCGTGGCTGACATGGTAGCCGACATATTATGGCTGACATATGGCCGACATGTTGTAACCCTAAAATGAATAAAATACTTGTATAAAAGGGTTTAGGGTTAGGTATTTTTTATTATGTTGTGATGCGAAATTGGTTCTTGCAGTGGTATTGAGCTCTAAGGGATTATGGATTGTAATCACTGGATTGTAATAAGATTGGACTTGTTGTTTGGTGGACATAGCCTAGGGATTGGGTGAACCACGTTAAATCTTGGTGCCTTCTGTTCATTTCTATGTGATCTATTATTTTTGTTATTGGTTATATTTGCATGTAGTTTTTTATTTCTATTCGTGGTTTATCCTAACAAGTGGTATCAGAGCGAGGTTGTCTTTCAGTTATCCTCTATAGGAAAGTCTCACAGTTAAGTGGGAGTCTCATGGTTGAGTGGGAGCGATGGCAGATGAGGGTAAGCCGAGGGTTGATAGGTTTAATGGGTAGAAATTCTAGTTATGGAAGATGCAAATGGAGGACTATCTATATCAGAAGGATTTATGGAAGCCGTTGGAAGGCAAAGCCAAGAATCAGGGAACTATGTCAGAGGCTGAATGGGATCTTTTGGACAGAAAGGCACTCGAAAGCATTTGGTTATGCTTGGCACCATCAGTGGCATTTAATATTACAAAAGCAAAGATGACAGAAGATTTGATGAAAACCCTAGCGACACTATATGAAAAGCCCTCTGCTTCAAACAAGGTATTTCTCATGAAGCATTTATTTAATATGAAAATGGCAGAAGGTGGATCTGTTGTAGATCATTTAAATGAGTTTAATACTATTACTAGTCAGTTATCTTCTGTGGGTATCAATTTTGATGAAGAAATTAGGGCTCTCTTGATTTTGTGTTCTTTGCCTGAAAGCTGGAATGGCTTGGTAATGGTAGTGAGTAATTCTATTCCTGGATATAGTACCCTAAAATATGATGATGTGATCAGTGTTGTTTTGAGTGAAGAAACTCGTAGGAAATCCTCAGGTGGATCTACATCAGGAAGTGCTTTGAATGCACAAAGCAGGGGTAGAACGACTGAAAGAGGAAGTAACTCTGGAAATCATGGGAAATCAAGAGGAAAGTCAAAGGGGAGGAGGTCTCAATTGAGAGGACCAAATGATTGCTGGTACTATGGGAAACCAGGGCACAAAAAGAAAGATTGCTGGAATCGAAAGAAAAATGAAGGAGATAAATCAGATGGAGACAAGGAGGCAAATGTGGTAAGTAACAAATTTGAAGAGGATGCTTTGCTTTTGTCTTTAGAAAGTGTTGATGATTCATGGGTTTTAGATTCTGGTGCTTCATTTCATGCTATACCTCATAGAGGTTATTTCATTGATTATGTCCAAGGGGATTTTGGGCTTGTTTATTTGGGAGATAATGAACCCTGTCAAATTTTTGAAAAGGGAAAAATTAAGATTAAGTTGTAGAATGGGAATCATTGGCTACTACATGAGGTAAGACATGTTCCAAGGCTGAGTAAAAATTTAATTTCAGCCGGGAAACTTAGCGATGAGGGTTGTGTAGTTACTTTTAATGATAAAAATTGGAAGGTTTCAAAAGGTTCCCTTGTAGTAGCAAAAGGTGTGAAAGTAGGCACCTTATATCTTTGTACAGGTCATATTGTTCCTTCTACTTTGATTGTTTCAGAGAAAAATGAATGTTCAGAAACAATTGCTGCAGTTGAGCAGGGAGAACAAATAGTTGCTGTAGATTCTGATACAGTGCTGTGGCACAATAGACTTGGGCACATGAGTGAGAAAGGTATGAAAGTACTTCATTCAAAGAAAGTTTTACTAGGTCTGAAATGTGTGAATATGGATTTTTGTGAAAGTTGTGTGTATGGAAAACCAAAGAGAGTGAGTTTTGTAAAGACTGGGAAGGAAAACAAAAAGGAGAAATTAGAGCTTGTGCATACAGATGTATGGAGACTAGCTCAGGTATCTTCTCTTGGTGGCTCTCATTATTATGTTACATTTATTGATGACACAACTAGAAAAGTATGGGTTTATTTCCTTAGACAAAAATCTGATGTATTTCAAACTTTTAAGAAATGGAAATGCTTGGTTGAAAATGAGACTGGTAAGAAATTAAAATGTCTCAGATTTGATAATGGTGGTGAGTATTGCAGTCATGAATTTGAAGATTATTGCTCCACTAATGGTATTTGTAGACAAAAAACTATTCCAAGGACTCCACAGGAAAATGGAGTGGCTGAATGCATGAACAAGACTATAATGGAGCGCGCAAGGAGCATGAGGTTGCATATTGGGTTGCCCTTACACATGTGGGTAGAGGCTATCAATACTACATTATATTTGATTAATAGAGGTCCCTCTACTCCTTTGGGCTGTGCTATTCTAGAGGAAGCATGGACTGGTAAGAAGGTGAGTTATTCTTTTCTCAAGACCTTTGGTTGTGAAGCTTTTGCTCATATAGAATCTGAAAATAGAACCAAGCTAGAAGCTAAATCAAAGAAATGTGTCTTTGTTGGATATGGCATTAATGAATTTGGTTATAGGCTTTGGGATTTTGAAAATCTTAAAATTGTTAGAAGTCGGGATGTCATACTCAATGAGAAAGTGTTGTACAAAGATATGTTGCAGCAACATGAGAAGAAAGAAGATGATTATGTAGTGCTGGATGATACTCCAAAAGTTGATGTTCTAGCCATTCCTCATGATGTGCAACAACTGAAACAACAAATACCACACACACCAGTAAATGTTAGACGGTCAATGAGGCAAATTAGACCTCCACAAAGGTTTTCTCCCTCTTTGTATTCTATTTTACTTACTGATGTTGGTGAACCTGAAAGTTATGATGAAGCTATGCAGGTGGATACTAAGATTCAGTGGGAGTCTGCAATGAAAGATGAAATAGACTCTTTGCTGAAAAATAAGACATGGGATTTGTGCAAGTTGCCTACAGGTAAAAAAGCTTTATAGAATAAGTGGGTTTACAGGTTGAAAGAAGAGGAAGGATGTAAGAAAAGATTTAAGGACAGGTTAGTTGTAAAAGGATTTGCACAGAAAAAGGGAATTGATTTTGATGAGATATTTTCTCTTGTTGTTAAAATGACTTCTATCCGTACTGTTTTAAGTCTTGTGGCTACTGAAGATTTGCATTTAGAACAGATGGATGTTAAAACAACCTTTCTTCATGGTGATTTGGATGAAGAAATATATATGGCTCAGCCACAGGGTTTTGAGGTCAAAGGTAAGGAGAACTTAGTGTGCAAATTGAAGAAAAGTTTATATGGCTTGAAGCAAGCACCTTGACAATGGTATCTAAAATTTGACAGTTTTATGCATGAGCATGGATATAACAGGTGTCATTTAGATTACTATGTTTATTTTAAGAGGTTGGATGATGATAGCTACATTATTTTATGTTTATATGTTGATGATATGCTTGTAGCTAGGTCTAACATGGATCATATTTAGGGGTTGAAATGCCAGTTAGCACATGCATTTTCTATGAAGGATTTGGGGGCAGCAAAACAAATCCTTGGTATGAAGATTTTTAGAGATAGGAAGAATAGAACCTTGACACTATCTCAGGCTGATTATGTTGAGAAGGTGTTGCAACATTTCTCTATGGAGAATGCTAAAGCTATCAGCACACCTTTACCTAGTCATTTGAAATTGACTAAGGAAATGTGTCCCAAGACATAGGAAGAGGAGGATAAGATGTCCAAGGTACCCTATGCTTCAGCTGTAGGAAGCTTGATATATGCTATGGTATGCATTAGCCCAGATATTGCACATGTAGTGGGAGTCATTAGAAGGTATATGAGTCATCCAGGATTTGAGCATTGGAATGCTATTAAGTGGATTCTCCGATATTTGAGAGGAACATCCAATAAGTGTTTACACTTTGGGGGCTCTACTACTAATTTATAGGGCTATGTTGACTCAAATTTGGCTGAGGATATTGATACCAGGCGGAGTACTACAGGTTATGTCTTTACTGTTGGTGGGGCAGCTGTGAGCTGGGTTTCTAGGTTACAAAGATTAATGCTCTATCCACTACAGATGCAGAGTATGTTTCTGCTATAGAGGCAGCCAAGAAGATGATATGGCTTTAGTTCTTCTTGGAAGAATTGGGACATCCTCAAAAGGATAATTATTTTTTCAAAGATAGTTAGAGTGCCATTCATCTTGCTAAGAATTCAGCTCTGCATTCTAAGACCAAACACATACAGTTGCTGTACCATTTCATTCGGTCAGTTTTGGAGGATGGGCAGTTAAAGTTAGAGAAGATACATACCAATGACAATCCAGCAGATATGTTGACAAAGGTTGTAACAAGGGAGAAGCTAAACTCCTCTTCAGCTTCGGTTGGTCTTTTAAACTAACCATGAATAAAAGAACATCAGAGTCCAGGGTGGTTTGATCCAGTGGGAGCCCCATGTGGTAGTGGTATTGGTACAAGATCAGTCTCCAAGTGGGAGATTGTTGTTTCATGTGGAGCCTGATTAGTCCCCAAGTGGGAGATTGTTAGATTATGGTGACTGATCAAGAAAGTACTGTACATACTTCATAAATAGTGGGGTTCGGAGCATCGCCCCGAATTTTTTTTTTTTGGGCCATGGCCGACATGGTAGCTGACATATTATGGTTGACATATGGCCGACATGTTGTAACCCTAAAATGAATAAAATACTTGTATAAAAGGGTTTAGGGTTAGGTATTGTTTATTATGTTGTGATGCAAAATTGGTTCTTGTGGCGGTATTGAGCTGTAAGGGATTACAGATTGTAATCAGGTTGTAATCACTGGATTGTAATAAGATCGGACTTGCTGTTTAGTGGACGTAGCCCAGGGATTGGGTGAACCACGTTAAATCTTGGTGCCTTCTGTTCATTTCTGTGTGATCTATTATTTTTGCATGTAGTTTTTTATTTCTATCCGTGGTTTATCCTAACAAACAATTCATTGAACATATGACCTAATAGATTCATCTTCCTGCATTATGGCACTTTCTAGCTTATATTTCCAATCCTATATCCTATCTTTCTTTATATGTTCATCATCTTCAAATAATCTTTCTAATCTAATCCAAATATCATAAGAAAGATGAAAACCCTTTACCTCAACAAATTCAGCTTCAGGAAGTGCAATGATCAATGCTTCTCTTGAAAGCATATTGCATAGGAAGATATTTTTTTCTTGATATGTATAAGAAAGTATATCTTTTTCTACCTTTACATGAACTTTTTTCTTTGTAATCAACCAATGGTCAATCCGCATGTAGATCAAATGAGTTCACATCTTATCCTACCAACCATCATCATTCTCTTCAACAAATTTTGGACTCTCTTTCCTATATGCCATGGATCTCCTCAAGCTAATTTTTTTTTTTTGAAGACCTAATGCTCTGATACCAATTGTTAATAAGTAAATTCCATGCACAATAGAGAGGGCAGGGGGTTGAATCAATGTGAAATATATTTAAACTTAAATTCAAATTACTATGTCCAATCTTAATAACCAAAATAGTGAAATATAAAGAGAGATAAACCACACAAAATGACACAATGGTTAGTTGACTAGGGAAATCCTTGATTAGAGTAAAAACCCTTGTAGGGATGGCACCCACAAGATAGTGTACTAATTTATAAGTTTCTTTTAGAATGACGTGACCCCGTTAGGAGCCAATTACAATGCAATCAATAAAATAGTCATTTTTAAAGAACATATCCCTATTAGGAAAACTTTAACCCTTGTTAGAAGGTTATAACCTTGTTAGAGGTTATTATGGAAACAAATAGACCCATTGTCCAAATTGTTCCAATAATTATGAAGATCAATGCTTCAAGGTAATATATCCAAAATATTGAATTGACTAATTTGCAATTTACTTGCCAATAAGTTCATTTGAAGCCCAATACCATGCATCAAATCAATCTATTCCCTACTCTAATTATCTAGCCTCCAATCTTGCATCATATCACTGTACACATGAATACTTAGATTTTCACTATGATATCTTACCAAGGAAAACATCTTTTCTTTATACCCTTTCCAAATAACTAATTAGGTCAGCTTGTTAGGACTTTCCCATTATACAATTTATTACATAGAACCTCACAAAGGAATAAAAACCTTCTTAAGTATCATTAAATTATTAAATAAAGGTTCCAATTTGTTACAACACATTATACAACAAAGATCAATACATTATACCATCATTATCAATTGCCAGTAAAACATATTGCACGTTTCGCTTCAATGACCCTCCTAGAATGATCTATGATATTTTATATCACAAACATATCATCATGAACATGTATTCAGCCATGATCTAATATATCTATCCTTAATTACATCTCACTCATAAGATATAGCCAATTTCCCAACAACTATCTCTAACAACATTTCCTACTCATTGGTTTACTACAAGTCTTCACTAAATAAAATCTAACTCAGTCAATAATTATCATGAACATAAGAGAACATAAATGTAGCATCTATATTTAACCATTTAAACATAATACCAACCTCACATAGCTTAACCTATTGTTTTCCAACTTCATTGTGCCAATAATCCTCTGCAATCTACAAAATCTCTAAATGTCATGAACTCAATGATAGATCTTGTCATAAATACAAGACATAATCAACATATCCAAGTGCCAACTAAGCTTGTATTTCTAACAATGGGATGTGTAATTTCATAGTCTATTCAAGGGTTTGAACCTATGAAGGAACATCCCATGGATGAATAATATAGGGATTCTAATACTATAAATATGTTGTTAATTAGTTGTTACAAGAAAAATATTGATATTTATTTTGATGAAGATGGTGTTGGGATTCATATAGATACATAGGACTAGGTACATAGGTTACCATAAAAAAGCTATCATAGAAAATGAAGAGTGAACAAATGTAAGTCATGAAGGTGATCAAATATTATCATAAAAAGATGATATTAATTTAAGAAAGCCTACAGAGGAGGAAAACAATTTTCTCATAGTTTTTTCTATCCAACATGCCAAATGCAACTATAATTTGAGAAATATGATAGTTGGGTCAGATAAGGGGAAACCAACAAGTGTGTAAATCAAGCATACCCAATATTCAAATAAATACTTAGGAGTCAACCTAAATATATGATGATTAAGTGAAAAATATTAAAAATTTGAAGGTTCTTTTTAACATCCCCATCAATATTCTAAAGAGGGACAAAGTTAAATAAAAAAACTTCACTCAAGGGGAAAATAATTTTTCTTCATTTTCCAAAAAATCATTTTTTTCCACAACTTGAGGTAAACAAAATTTTCTCTTCTATTATCAATACACCTAGTTTTGATATGGGGCATGCACTTAGTCAGATCAAAGCATTAGTCCCACTAGTTGAGTTGATGAAAATTGATGATCATAGTAATGTTACAATCTCGATAATTCTAAATATTGTGAAAGCCTCAAATAAAGAACATAAAAAGGGTGATGATCATGACACATATGTTGACAAGAAAAATGAAGTGTGTAATGAAGACAAAACAAATCTTTGAAGTATTCTAAAATGTTATTACTATTACCTAGATCTCACATAGCCTAATTTAGATTTGACCATAGAAATAATTCTCTTATAACACAACAAAGTGTTTTCCCTTTTCCCTCTAATATAGGGGGTATGCAGGGTGTAGGGGGTGTAGTGGATCTAGACCAACCTTGTCGCAATTGGTGATACCACTTATGGTCTATCCACCCCTACTTATGCTACTCCCGCACCTTGACTGATATTTTTTTTTTGGGATTGGACAACATAGTATTATTTTTGAGATCTTCTTCATCTGCTAAAAGAAGAAGAAAAACCCTTGGTTTTTTTTCCATTATTAGTTCTTTCAGTAGGTACTATACAAAGTATTTGAAATATGGGGAAAAAATACCATTTGGGAAATATTTCCAAAGGGATTTAATGGAAAAAAATAGAGCAACAAAAGCCCTATTATTTAGGAACTATTATAACTAAGTATCCATACCAAATTGATCTTTTGTAACTCACCTTATTCATAAATAATAATTTGCTGAGAAATTTTATGATTGATTCAAGAGAAGCCAATAGCATCATGCCCTTTGGAACTATGCAACAACTAGGTGTGTGGGTGGATACTACTTATGAGAAGTGTTATGCAATGGATAATAAGACACAACTAGTTGTAGGGGTTATCAAGAACCTAGAGTTAAGATTTGCCACATTTCATGAAGGAGTTTATAGAGTGGATCTCACAGTAATTGATATCCCAGCTTAATACAATATGTTGTCTAGACAATGGAGTGCCATTATAGGTGGACATGTACCACTTGATCTATTATATAATATCATCCCTATTAATGAAAAATATATAAGAATTTATAGAAAGCCAATTTTGAAATTGCACTATAGGAGATCTAACAAGAAATTAGGATAGATCATGAAAGAGTCTCTTCCATTGACAAGATTCCTATTCCTAAAACAATAAAAGAAATTTAATCCTCCTTTGTCAAATCAAATTTTTGAGGAGATATATTTCAAATTTTTTAGAAATAATCAAGCCCATCTCTAAGATGCTAGAAAAGGATGTGTCCATTTGTTGGGATGGAGAAACTATAAATGAATATATGGTCACAAAAGGGGACCTTAAAGAGGCACCATTTCTTATTTCTTTTATTTTTAGTAAATCATTCCAATTGTTCTCTTTTGCTTCATATCGGACTATTGATGTAATTTTTAGAAAAAATCTCAAGGATTTGAACAACCTATTGCATTTTTTAGAAAATCTTTAGAGGCAAAAAAATTCAAGTATGATTTAGTGGAAAAATAAGTGTATGCTCTTGTTAGGGCTATAAAGGCTTTTAGATCATATCTTATTATTTTTCAAATTATTGCTTACATTCCCAATGCTTTTGAAAAAGCTAGTTTTGTGAAATTAGAAGTAAAATGAAGGAGATGCAGACATATCAATAAATTTTAGGAATTCAGTATTGATATTCAAATTACTAAGCTATCATTGGACAAGGCTTAGCCAAACTAATGGTAGAGACAAACTTTGATGTTGCATAAATCACAAATAAGTTGAGAAGGCATGTAGTCTTTAAATATTCCCATGGTGTATAAATGTTATATATTATTTGTGGAGTCAAAAGTATCTTGATAAATTGAGTGAAAATGAAAAGAGTATATTAAAATGACACTAAAAATGGTATGTCTTTATACAAAGAGATTTATATAGTAAGAACATAGATGGGGTCACATTGTTTTATTTGGACCGTTATAAACTTCAAAGAAGTCTTCAAAGAAAAGAACAAAATATTTTGTTGTGGTAAATTTACTACAAGAACCACAAGTCATAGAATCCTAAAAGTGGGATAGTACTGACCTATACTTTTCTTAGAATACTCACAAGTTTGCACACAAGTGTGAATCATATCAAAAGTTTCTAAGTGTTTTTCCACTAAAACCAATGATGATGTAGTCTATCAATAGGGAATTTAATTCATAGAAAAATTTAGTCAATGATCAAGTGAGAAACATAGGAGGATCTTGTTACATTATTAAGAATAACTGAGGGGGGGGGGGGGGGGGGGGGGTGTGAATGAGTTAGCCTCAGGTCCAAATGTACTAATTCAAAATTCAACAACTTCAAACAACTTATTAAGATGGGGTCACATTGTTTTATTTGGACCCTTATAAATTTCAAAGAAGTCTTCAAAGAAAAGAACAAAATATTTTGTGGTGGTAAATTTACTACAAGAACCACAAGTCATAGAATCTTAAAAGTGGGACAATACTGACCTATAATTTTCTTAGAATACTAACAAGTTTGTGCACAAGTGTGAATCATATCAAAAGTTTCTATATATTTTTCCACTAAAACCAATGATGATCCAATCTATCAATAGGGAATTTAATTCATAGAAAAACTTAGTCAATGATCAAGTGGGAAACATAGGTGGATCTTGTTAGAATATTAAGAATAACTGGTGGGGGGGGGAGTGAATTAGTTAGCCTTAGGTCCAAATGTACCAATTCAAAATTCAATAGATTCAAACAACTTATTAAAACTTATAATTCCACTCTGCTAATATAGAAACTTATCAAAAACATTAACTTATTCATTCATCACTAGCTCTTTGTTTAGTATATGCCAACTAATAGAAATAAACAATAGTAAATAACATGCATTACAAAAAAACATTCACACAAGTATGACACTAGATTTAATGTGGAAAATAATTTGGGAAAAAAATACCAAGTAACATGCTAGCACTTTTTTACTCTTCTGAAGTGAGCTCAATCAAGAGCCAACCCTATTAAAGGTTACACAATACATTGTTAGGTGTGACCCTATTAAATGATTTCATCACCTTGTTAGAAGTGGCCTTGTTAGAGGATTTTGGATCATTCCATTAGAATGTCACCTTGATTAAAGAATTTACAAATGATTGTTAGGTCAACCTTGATTAAAGTATTTTACTACCACAATGGTTAGAAAGTAACAACCAGGTTTGATCTGTCAAGATACAACTCACTTTGAAAATTTAGATCTCCATTTAACTCATTCCTAGTTCATTGATTGGACTCCATCATATACTCAATCTCTGATCTTCTTAGAAACCCTTCAAGTAATCACACTTCACCAATCTTCTCACTTTTCCTGTACTAGTCTATTCTTCACAAGTCCTTCACAAGTTCTCCAATCAACAACCATTAAACATTAAATGGTAGCTTTGATCTTTTTCCTCTTAAACATCATTGTAGATCTTAAGGTTTTATATGATTCATTGAATTTGTCCATCAATTTTTCCTTCTACTCCTTTCTTGAAACTTCTAGATACTTCTTGAATCTGTGCCATAAAATTCTTAACAAACTCAATTCATGCATTAAATATGCCAACTCATCAATACTTATCATTCATTTATTTTGAAAAATCCAAAAATTCAACTACGTGGGGCCTCAAATCTTGATTCTTTCACAAACTATTATTTTGATGACACTCACTCATCACTATGTTCTTTAGCTCGATCAACACTGGGTAGCATAGTCTCTACTATTATGTCTCACTTGATCTTCACTATGCTCAGTTTTTACTTCATTTTATCTTTTATCTTTCTCATCCATAACTATCATTCCACTTATATGGTTTTCTTGACTATCTCTTAAATTCCTCAATCTTCTACTTCATTGACCTAGTGAAAATGTCACTCAGTCATGCTTAGTGTTTTAATCACCTTCTTATCTTATCTTCTATACATCAATTCAACCATCTTCTCCACTTTATATAATGATCAAACAACACATTATCCTTTCAAAGACTAACCAATCAAGTGCCCATTGTAATTCCATCACACTTTCTCCTTTTTATGCAACAACTTGACTATCTCACCTTGCTATCTCTTCTTTTCAAATCCTCTTCATCAATCAACTATTATGTCACTCTATACTATTAGAAAATGTCTTACCAATAAGGTTTGACATCAATGAAAACATAAAATATTTCCAATTTTATTTTCCAGCAATCTCCCTCTTTGGCATTTATGGAAAGACCTTTAGTTATCATACAAATACAAAACTACTTTCTCATGATCTTCACTCTATTAGCTCCCTCTATAATATTAATTAGAACTTTATTAATATCCTTAGTTTCATTCTAATTCTCATCCATTTCTCCTTATACACTTCTCCCTCTATGATACCAAATTGTTGATTTTTCATTCTGACATCAATTGTATTAGCACTTGTTACGACTCCCTCTTTGACATCAGTTCTTGTAACTAGATGGTAACACACCAACTCCCTTTTTATTTGAAACTTGTACGATAACTATCATATATCCCTCCCTCTTTAATACTAATGCCAAATATATCATCCAGTTATACAAATCATCCTCTTTTTCACTATTCTGACTGATCTTTGAAATATCACTCCACTATCATCTTTACTTGTAGCTCTATCAACTCATACCTCTATTCATATTTTCATAGATTTAAGAGGCTCCTAAAGTGGGACCTCCTGCATCAATGTTTAAGATATTCTGATCATAACAATTGACACAATGCTTCATCTCTTCTTAGTTTTCTTCAGATAGGGTAATGACCCCTAAATTAATACTTAGATGCTCAAATGCATCCATAGGCAATGCCTTAGTGAATATATCAACTATCTTCTTTGTAGTATTTACATATTCTCACCTCTTTGTCTTACACTAATTCCCTTAAGTAATGATACTTGATTGCAATGTGTTTTGTCTTTGTATGCATCACAAGATTCTTAGATATGATTATAGAACTTGTGTTGTCACAATATATCACCATAGGTTCACTAATCTATTCTTTCATTCCTTTCAACAATTGCTTGACCCACACAATCTTTGAATAATTAACCGCTGCAACAACATACCCAACATCTACTATTGATTTAGAATTAGAAATTTTCTTCTTTCTTGTCCATTAAATCAAGTTCTTTCCTAGAAATAAAGCTCCTCCACTTGTACTCTTTCTATCATCAATGTTTCCATCTCACCAAAATATGCATAAACTCTTAGCTCAAACTTGTCATTCTTCTTGTACCATAATCCATAATATTTTGTCCCTTTCAGATATCTCCCTATGCTTTTCACAAAAATCATGTGATTCTCCTTAGGCTTAGTATAAAATATTACAACAATACTAACAACTAATGCAATGTCAAGTCTACTATGAATAATATATTGTAGTTTTCTAATCATTGATCTATACAATGTTTGATTTACTTTAGCAGAATCATTATTCTTTGAGAGTTTATGCCCAGTCACCATAGGTGTTCCAACTAGTCTTGAATCTTCAATTCCAAAAGCCTTTAATATCTCCTTGATATACTTTGATTGTGTAATATATTTACCTTTCTTCATTTGATAGACTTGCAAACCAACAAAGAACTTTATCTCTCCAAACATTGGCATCTCAAATTATATCTTCATTTCATTAGAAAATGATTTTCAAAACATATCATGGCCTCCAAATATGATATCATCAACAAAAAATTCAACTAGTAATATCTTACTCTCAGATTCACTTTTCAAGTACACATTTCTATTATCATTAGTTCTTGCAAAACCAATTTTCACCAAATATGTATGTAAGATTTCATATCATGCTCTTGGGGTTTGTTTCAAACCATATAATGCTTTGTGTAGTTTACATACCATTCTCTTCTTATTAGTATCAACAAAATTTTTAGGTTGTTCAATGTAGACTTCTTCTAAGATTCCATTAAAAAATGCAAATTTGACATCCATTTGATATTCCTTAAATTCTTTGTAAGTAAAATATGAAAGTAATGTTCTTACTCCTTCTAACCTACCAACTGGGGAAAATGTCTTTCCATAGTTAATATCTTCCTCTTGGGCATATCCCTTACAAACTAGTCTTTCTTTCTTCCTCGCGACTTCACCATTCTCATTCAACTTGTTTTTGAATACCCAATTTTTCCCAATCACATTATTGTCCTTTGGCCTTAGTATTAATTTACATGTATTGTTCTTCTCTATTGGATCAATTTCCTTGTACATTAATTTAATCCAATATTCATTCTCAAAAGAATCTTCAACTATTCTTGGCTCAAACTCACATAGTAGACATGTATCACTCTTCAACTTGCTTCTTGTCATGACTCTTGAATCTTTTTCTCCAATGATTTGATTGTGTGTATAGTGTCTTCTAATATATGTTCATGTCTTCTTTTTTATTGTGTTAATTCACTTGATCTAACTTCTCATCTTCTTCAGGTATTGCTAGTTGTAACTCGACATTGTGTATCTAGTGTTTGGTCTCCTCTCTTTGAGGTTCAACTTCTTCTCTGTGTGGCCTATCTCCTACATTTGCATGATGCTCAACAACATGGTGATGATCGATATAGATTTTGTACTAAACCTTAGTAGTTCCTAGATACTGATGCTTGAAAACCTCCTTCTCTGGTTTAGGTAGGGTACTTGGTTCTCCTTCATAGATGTATACAAAGTTTCTAAAATCCTTAGGTTCTTTCTTGCATTCCTCTTCATTCTTCTCTACAAATTCATCAAGTCTAACATTTTCACTTTCCACAATTTTCTTAGTGTTAGATTTCAAACACTTGTATGCCTTGCTTTTAGTGGAATATCCTAAGAATATACCTTTATCACTCTTTACATCAAGTTTTCCTTTTCTTGTGTCTTTCAATATGTAGCATTTGCTTCTAAAGACTTTGAAATAATTGACATTAGGTGTATAACCATACCAAAGTTCAAAAGAGATTTTATTTATACCTTTCTTCACTTACACTAGATTCAGTATATACACAACAATATTTATAGTTTCTCTCCAATACTTTTGTGAAATATTCCTTTTCATCATCAGTGTTCTTTTACATTCCATGATTGATCTATTTCTTCTTTTAGCTATGCATTCTACAGTGGATTCGTTGGTGCACTCATTTGTATCTTGATTCCTTTGTCATTGCATAATATATTAAACTCATTTGATATGAATTCACCTCTTCTATCTAATCTCAAGCACTTCAAGATCTTACATATTTCCTTTTTTAACTCTATAAAAATACCACTTAAACATTTTAAATGCATCAAAATTTTCTTTTAGAAACATCATAGTCATCATCTTAGAGAAATCATAAACAAATAGAATTACTTGTCACCATAATATATTTGCACTCCAATAGGTCCATATAAATCACTATGATCCAAATCCAAAATATCATTAGAAGAATAAATTCTTCTCTTGAAACTAGAATTTTTCATTTTCCACATTTGGTATTGTTTGCACATCACTTTATCTGGTTTTCTCAATCTTGGTAATTCTCTTACTCTTTTAATCTTAATAATGGTTACAAAATTATCAAATTTTACATGACATAGCCTCTTATGCCATAACCAAACAACCTCAAATTGTGCAAATAGACATGTATCATTATATAGGTCTAGATAGAAGAACCAATGAGTTCGCTAGTAGCATAATAGATCTTTTCCTTCTTATTTTGGAATTCAACTTGGTATCTTGAACTATTCAACTATGCCATACTCAATACATTATATTTTAACCCATAAACCTAGTATCTATTGTCATATATGACCTTATCATTCAATATTATTGATCCTTTAGCTGTCATATAATATGGTGCATCATTTCCAAACTTAACACTACTTCCATTATAATGTTCTATCTTTTCAAACTTACTTGTATGACTAGTCATATGATGTGAGAAACCACTATCAATTATCCATCTATCATTCTTATTCACATGTGAGATAAAAAAAAGTTTTCTCATCTTCATCATATTAATCTTTCATTGCAAACATAAACAACTTCTTTACCATGTTCATCAAAATCACTATCAAAACCATCTTCTTCACCAATGTACCATGATTTATTACCTTTTCCTTTGTAGTCTTTGTTACCTTGTCTATCACTATTATCTCTCCTTCCTCAATATTTTTTATTTTTCCTTCTCTCCTCATCTCCATCAGGACATCTTGCAACAATATGACCAAATTTGTTACATGTAGAATAGATAATAGGAAGTTGACCTTTGTATTTTCCTTTCTCTCTTGGTAGCCTTCTTTTTAATAATGCTTCTAGGTCATCAAGATCATGTTCTGATTCACTGTCACTATCCACATGCTTACTCTTTGAAATTTTTCTCCTTTTTGATCTATCAAGGGTTAGTTGAGACTTGAAAATATATTCAATACTAGAAGGTGTATAGTTATCAAAATTTGATAATTCAAATGTTGTGAGTCTACAAACTAGACTATCCAAGGTTAGATTATTACCAGATATACATCACAGTTCTAAAATTTTAGATACTCTAATTGCATAGATAGGAAGTAAATTTCTAAATATCTTACTTATCACAGTCTCATCAAGTATGTCTCCTCCAACTCCTCTAATAACATTCACAACCTCCTTACTTCGACCACAATACAATGCAACAATTTCTCCTTTCATTCTCATATCATCAGACTTGCCTCTCAAACTTTCTGCTTGAGCTCTTAACACATTTTTGTCACCTTCATGAATTTGAGCCAACTTATCCCACATTTTCTTAGTAGTAGTGCAATCACTCATGTCATCGAACTCAACATAACTCAAAGAAGATGCCAGATCTATCATCATTTGATTGGGCTCCTACTTATCTTTGATTTCCTCAATAGTCATGGGTGTAGCTACTTCAATGTATTCATTGTCCAAGTAGTACAATGCATAATATCCAACACTAGATAGATGCAATCTCATCAAGCATTGTCATGTTGGGAAGTTCTCTTTGTTTAGCTTAGGTACCTCTCTCTTATACATCTTGATATTTAGCTTAAGTCCCTTCAATCTTTCCTTATAATCACAAAATATATGATACCAAATATCATAATATTTATAATGACTAAGGGGGGGGGGGGGGGGGGGGGGGGGGTGGTGTTGAATCAATTATCCTTAGGTCTAGATGTACCAATTCAAAATTTAACAACTTCAAACAACTTATTCAAACTCATAATTCCACTTGGCTAATATAGTAACTCATCAATAAATTTAACTTATTCATTAATCACTAGCTCTCAATTCAGTATATGACAACTAATAGAAATAAACAATAATAAATAAAATTCATCAAAAAAGAACATTGACACAAGTATGATGCTAGGATGTAATGTGGAAACCCAATTAGGTCAACCTTGATTAAAGTATTTATAAATGACTATTAGGTCAACCTTGATTAAAATATTTTACTACCACAATGGTTAGAAAGTAACATCTAGGTTTGATCTATTAAGATACAAATCACTTTACAAATTCAAATTTCATTTGGCTAATTTCTAGTTCATTGACTTGACTCCATCATATAATCCATCTCTGATCTACTTGGAATTCCTTCAAGCAATCAAAATTCACCAATCTTCTCACTTTTCCTTTCTTACGTTGTTCTTCACAAGTCCTTCATAAGTTTTCCAATCAACAACTATAAAGCATCTCTTGTTCCTCCTTATATAGGTAGCTTTGATCTTTTTCTTCTTAAACATCACCATAGATCTTAGGGTTTTATCAGATTCATTAAATCTATCCATCATTTTGTCCTTCTACTTCTTTCTTAAAACTTCTAGAAAATTCTACTTGAATCCACACTATAGATTTCTTAACAAACTCAATTCATGCATTAAATATGCTTGATCATCAATATTTATCATTCACACATTTTGACCAATCCCAAAATTCAACTATGTTAGCCTCAAATCTCGATTCTTTCACAAATTGTTATTTTGTTGACAATCGGTTATCATTGTTCTCTTTAGCTTGGTCAACACTGGGTAGCTTAGTTTCTACTATTCTATCTTTCTCGCTCAATCTTCACTACAGTTGATCACTACTTCATTTTATCTTTTATCTTGCTTGGCCATAAATAACACTTGGCTGATACTTTTTGCTCAACTATTTCTTAAGTTCCTTTATCTTCTGCTTCATTGACCTAGTGAAACTATCAATTGGTCATGCTTAGTGTTTTACTCACCTTCTTATCTTCTCTTTTATACATCAACTCATCTTTCTTCTCCACCTCATATAATGATCAAACAACACATTATCTTGTCAAATAATAAATGGTCAAGCACCTATTGTAATTCTATCATACTTGCTCTTGTTTACTCAAAAACTTGACTAGATACCTTTATATCTCTTCTTTTCAAATCCTCTTCATCAATCAATTGATATGACACTCTATTCTTTTAGAATATGTCTTACTAGTTAGGTTTGACATCAATGACAACATAACAATTGTTCCAATTGTAGTTTCCAATAGATCCTTGTGGCCACTAATTATTTTACTAAGTGGATTGAAGCTATTCCAACTAGAATGTCAACAAGTAAGCTTCTAATGGATTTTCTCCTTGAGAAAACTATTATCTGGTTTGGGGTCCTAATTAGATTGATCATGGATAATGGTGTGTTTTATATTAGATATTTTTCTTGAATTTTTTATTCATATGAAATACAAGTTTTGTACTTATCATTGTACATGCCCAAAATTGTCCCTTAGCATTAATTAAATTTTATTTAATTAATGATCTTTGATAGATTATATAATTAATTTAAACTAATTATTAGTTCTATTTATAATATACTTATTTAATCAAATGAATTCATCATCGAAGTGTTTAAATACAATTTAATCCACCTTAATATTTTTTTAAAAATATATGTTTCCTCCATAGTCCTCCTTTTAAATAAAGTTTATTTATTTAACCCCTCACATGTCTAATTCTTGTAAGTCATGATTAAATTAAACCCTATTTAATTGAATCCTAATTGTTGGTGTAAATAAGTATTTACTTATTACACTTAAGTTTACTTAGATTAATGCATTATTTTATTATTTATTTAGGTGAGACACTTAGGAGTTTGTGTACTCTCATTGAGTTATGCAACTCTAATTATGCACATGGTGTCTACAACATAGGAGTTTGCATCATTCACTGAGTTGTCATGTTGACAACACAGCTATCCGCACTCCTCATTTAGCACATGTTGTCTAAACCATTGATTTGTGTGCTACATCATTGTAGGCTTATCCTCACATCATTGCACTTAATTCTGTCCTTAATGGAGGATAATCCATATTTGGTGGACATGTCCTTGGTTGTATGAATTATCATGTTGCTGACTTCTATGCATTCTAGAAGCTCTCCTGAGGCCTTTATATATAGGCACTCCTAGTGTACTCTCAAGCTGGCATATTGAATGAATATCGTCATTCTGATCATACTCTCTCTATTTTGGTCTACTGTGTGCTTGTGTTTGAGTTCTTTAGTTCTTGGGTGAACTTTGGCCTAAGCCAAATTCTTACATGGTATCAGAGCTCTGAGGGAGATTCTCTATATAGCTATTTGAGATTGTTCATGCTTCAACACCTTGACTCAAATCTAGAGGATCCATAGAAATTGGTAGCGTCTAGAGCCAGATTTGACCTCACTGTTGTGTCTGAAGCTTTAATTCGGTGAAGATCGACTATAAATTTTCCTATATTATGTAAAAGTTGATCATGGGGAAATTTTTTTTTGCAAATCGAAACTCGGAGGCCCTGATTTGCAGTTTGGGTATGGTCATTTTATTGATTTGATTAGTTATTTTTCGGATCTAAATCTCTGCAATTTATCTGTATTTTTGAAATTATTTTTTCAAAATGAGTTAAGCAGAGGAATTTTTTTAGCTGAACTAGGCAGTGACACCCCGACTTAGCTCTATATAGTTTTGGCATAATTTATATATTTTGCAAGAAATTTTTAATCATAGTGGGCATCTCATATTTTCTTGTGAATTAAATCTGCCTATATGGGCTATACCTCTACCAATCTGTAGAGGCCGTATGACAAAGTAGTGGCCAATTTCCATTAATTTGGTAGAAATTCCATTCAATACTCCCCCAACTGGTTGGGCAACAACTTCCAACAAGGGTCTCACAACATGGTGAGAGCACCACATCTAGGGAATTCCTTTTTCTTGTTATCTGTGGTGTGGGTATTTATAAAGTGCTAAGCTCATAATCCCAAAAAATGTGGGATTAAACCCTTGATTTTTTGGTGACCCGCACAATAAAAAATAGATCTTCGACATCACAATTATGTAAATTTAGGATAGAGAACAATAATCTAGCACCACTGTGAATCTTAGCAAAGCACAATTATTTTCTATTGGCTCGCCCCTCCACATCACACAGTGACTTTACAGCCAGTCATTGTGTAGTCATCAAACACCTCAATGTACCTTGTTGACCTAGTTAGCAGCTGTACCCCTACCATGTTTTTATTTTTCATACATTCTGTAGATATTTGTATAGTATGGTTGGACACGTCATCTACCACGTCATTGGGGCATGCAATTTTTGCTGACATCATTAATTTATAGAGTCTAAATTTGATGCCCATCTGGATGTCATTCCAAGGCCAAATATAATTACTATGACAACTGGATGACCGTCAAATTTAACCCCCTCATTCATTGATGCAACCTCTCTCTAGATTGATTTTGGTTTTTGTAGTCTGACTTCGGGAGGCCATAACTCGGACATCTAGACTCCATATCAAGTGCAATTTTTTTTGAAATTGGGTAGAATTTTCTAAATTTTTTAGTGGTGTAGCTATTTTTTAGTTTTGGTGCATAGATTGTTCAAAAATTGTATTTTTTGGTGACTGTACTTGCATAATCTTGCATTTTGCAACTTCAAATGCTCCGTATGGGCACATCTGGAGTTGAAAATAGGTTCCATTTTTTTTTTGAAAATGCATTATTTTTCATCTACTTACCAAATCTTGCTATTAGATTGTAGGGTTGTGTGGACAAAAGTGTCACGTTCAGAAATAGGGACTTTCTTTGCTTTCTCATGCTTCTGAATTGTAGCACATTCTAAAGTTCTAGATTTTTAATCCATCAAGAAGTTGTAACAAGAAAAATCAAAAGTCCACAAAGGCCAAATTTGGTAAGTGGCCCATTGTAATCACACTACTGTTAAAGTGCCCAAAGCATCTATTTTGGGGGGGTTTCTTGATTTAGTAAAAGGGGGGGGTGTTCTTGGTGTTGTGTTCTCTCTTTTATGCACTTTTCTTTCATTTTTTGCATTATGAGAAACTTTAAGTTTCCTAAATTATCTCCTTATAACTATGCTACATGGTCAGTCAAAATGTGGTATCACTTAATGCATAATGGAGTTTCACAATATGTAGATGGTACTCTTCCTAAACCAGCAGGTGATAATGTTTTAGCAAGTGATATTTCAGCTTGGGTAGCAATGGATAGGAAAGCCCTAGGTGATATATGTTTGGGGATAGATGATAAGATCATGTATCAAATCAAGAAGTGTTCTACATCCAAGGAAGCTTGGGATACCCTCGAAATCCTTTATGGTAAAGTGTCTAAAGAGGATGTGTTCAAAATTGTAGATGAGCTTGTTTCCTTAGATCCTAAGTCATATGACTCCATACAAGAATTCATCATCAAGGTAAATGAACTAAGGACAAAGCTTACTGATTGTGGGAGTTCTATAAAAGATGATAGACTGATCTATCTCATACATAACAAGCTTCCATTAGAGTATTCCACATTTGTATCTTCTTTTAATACCTCAAAGACTACCTTAGGGTCTACCTATAAGAAAGTCACTTTTGATGAATATGCTAAAATATTGGATGATGAAGAAAGGAAGTTGAAATCAATGGGGATTCTCAAATCACTTCAGTCCAAAGCATTGGTGGCCAATGAGGGTTCTCAACATTCAACTAGACAATCTTCAAATAAAGGAAAGCGTAAGAAGAAATGGAAGAAAAAATCTAACAATGTAGAAAAGTCAACACCACAATCCAATCAACAAGGCAAGTCCTCAAATTCCAACAAGAAGGAGGACAACAACAACAATAACGAGAAGAAGAAGTGTTCTTATTGCAAGAAATCGAGTCATGAAGAGCATGAGTGTTATCTCAAAAAGATTGATGAATTGACCAACATCATGAAGAGCCATAATGTTCCATTGCCTAATGCTTACAAGGAGAAAGGGTCTTCTTCAGATTCAAAAGGCAAAGGGCAAGCATTCATGAAAAAAGTGAACTCTTCAAAGGAATGGATATTTGACTCAGGTGCCTCATATCATATGGGTTTTTCAAAGGAGGATTTTTCTTCTTTGAATCACTCAAAGGTACTATACATCTTCATGGGGAATGATAGCAAAATGGAAGTTGAAGGAAAAGGAAATGTGGTGATGGAAAATAGGGAGTTTCAAGAGGTTCTCTATGTTCCAAACCTAAGTTCAAATCTCCTCTCAATCTACCAAATCACTCACCTTGGAGATGGACATAGAGTTGAATTAGTTCTAGACTCAGTAAAAGTGCACAGTCTTAAAGACGATTCCTTGGTTGTAGTGGGGAAAGTGAATCATAACAAAAGGTTATACCCTTTCTCTCATTTTGTGCCCAAGTATCCTTCAACGGCCTTGTTATCTCAATCAAATTTGAACATGCAATTATGGCATGAGCGGTATGGTCATCTTGACTACTGCTACCTTCAACAAATTTTCACATATAGAATGGTCAAAGGTCTACCTCAAATAAACTTTTCTAAGGGTGAATGTTCAATAGATTTAGTGGATATGCATCTAGAGGGGAAGTTACAGAGAGGGAAGTCTTCTAGAGAAATAAGTGTTCTACAGATGGTTCACATAGTATTAGTAGGTCCTTTTGCATTCAACCAAGGTCGCTACATACTTACCTTTGTTGATGAATTTTCAAGGTTCACTTGGGTCTACTTTCTTCATAACAAGAAGGAAGTGTTGGATACATGAGGGAATTTATCTTCAGACTCCACTAGCATTTAGTCTGCATAAGACAAATGTTGCAACTTTGAGGATCTACACTCTTAAGTCTATGGAAAGTTTTATGATCCATGCCAAGTGTCTAGATCCATCATTAGAAGTTGAAGCAATCTCTAGTGCCACTCACATTCTTAATCATTCTCCTCATCTATCCTTAGATGGAAAAACTCCTTTTGGGGCATGGTGTGGCAAAAAACCTATTGTGACACCTTTTAGAGTCTTTGGTTGTCCTACATGGGCAAATAGATCTTCCAGGGGATGCAAGGCACAATCATCTTAGCCTTGTACCTTCATTGGTTATGAAGATAGTGTGAAGGCATACACACTTCTAGATCCAGAGACCAATCAAATTTTTGTGGAGAAGGATGTATACTTTGAGGAAAGTTCACCAAGCTTATCCTCTACTCCTCTTCGCACATCATATAGTGTGGAAATTGATAGTGACACTAGCGATAGTGCTTCAATAGATTTAGACATGTGGGGTTCTATCAACAGTTACAGCAAGAGGTCTCTACATCAGTTCAGTCCACATGTATACATTGCCACAGTGCTAGGTACAACATAGCAGGGTACATCCAATCTTCCAGATACAGGTTCAGCGATAGATTTGGGGGATGGTATTGATGATCTTCCTCTTTTTCTTGATGTAGAATCTCCTTCTTCAGTTTTCATGAGGGTTCTATCCAAATCTCTTGTTCATTCTTTACATGATCAATCATCACAGGTTGAAGTGATTATGGATACTTATGATCAGCAGTTGCAACAGGGTTCTTCATCAGTTGTAGAGATAGACAGTTCTTTAGGATAGGTTCTTCAGCTAGTTGAGTAGGTTTCAAAGACATCACTTATCCATGGTATTCTTTCCACACATAGCAGAAGTGTCTTATTTGTACCCTTAGCATTGTTTCTACCTAAGGGGATAAACACCATTCTACAGTCTTGGATCAACTTCTTCATTGGAGCAGTCACTGTTTGACATTGCTCTTTGGGGGGGGGGGGAGCCTATCCTATCTCTCTTCCTCTTCTCATCATTCTCTTATGTATATACTAGATGTATGTCGTAATGGGGGGGTCTTGATTACTCCATCCATCCATGCATCCCTATTTATCTCTCTTTTTGGGAGAGGGTTTTTCCCATGAGGTTTTCCCTCTTTCTCCACTTTATGAGAGATTGCATATCATTATGTACATGGGTACCTAACATGGCCTAGTAGTTGGGACCCATTATGCATTTCATCCTAGAGTTCATAAGCTTAAGGGCATTCCCCTAAGTTGCACTTAAGGGGGGGTGTTGGTGTAAATAAGTATTTACTTATTACACTTACTTAAGTTTACTTAGGTTAATGCATTATTATATTATTTTGCATTATTTTATTATTTCTTTAGGTGAGACACTTAGGAGTTTGTGTACTCTCATTGAGTTATGCAACTCTAATTATGCACATGGTGTCTACAACATAGGAGTTCACATCATTCACTGAGGTGTCACGTTGACAACATAGTTATCCACATTCCTTATTTAGCACATGTAATCTACACCATTTATTTTCATGTTACATCATTGTAGGCTTATCCTCACATCATCACACTTAATTCCTTGCTTAATGGAGGATAATCCATATCTAATGGACATGTGCCTGGTTGTATGACTTATCATGTTGCTAACTTCTATGCATTATAGAAGCTCTCCTGAGGCCTTTATATACAAGCACTCCTAGTGTACTCTCAAGCTAGCATATTGAATAAATATCATCATTTTGATCATACTCTCTCTATTTTGGTCTACTATCTGCTTGTGTTTGAGTTCTTTAGTTCTTGGGTGAATTCTGGCCTAAGCCAAATTCTTACACTAATCTATGCCTAAATCTCACCCTACTCTTATCACCCATCCTAATAAATATATTCACTAATTAACCAAGGTTAATTAGCTTAATTAACCTAATTTTTAGATTCCAACACCAATTAGTGCTAATTATAAGCTTTCATATGTGTAAGGAAATTTATAAAAATCTTCTTTTCAATATTTTCCTAAAATTCGTAAACAAGGTTCTCTTACAACCTCAATGTCACTTCTTACATTTTCTAAAGGTATTTCATTGGTCAAGATCTCTCACATGTGTACTTGAAGTACACATTGACCCTCATGTAACTCTTTCATTACCTTCCTTCTTCTTAGTTCTATATTTTATGGTGTGTGTTTTTTCCTCAATCTACAACTCATTTGTTGGACACTCACGTGCTTCTTATTTTGTTATTGCCTTTGTTGCTTAATGTCTTCTCTAAGATCACTATTGTGTTTAGATCTTCTTTATGGGATACAATTTTTTTCCCTCAATCCATTTGTATTAGCATTAGGATAGAAATTCCTCAGAAAGAATAAATTCAAAAAAGTGTTTGATCCATCATTTGACCATGTTCGTGGTTGCTAATCTAGAATGCATTTTTACTTGTTATTTATCAATTAATTTGTATAAATAAAACATGCCATCATCTTAAACAATACTTATTATTATCTATAAATTTGGTCAAGTCTTTCCTTGCTAACAATATGTATTAATAGATATTTGGATCTAAAAGAACCACTCTTTTCCCAATTTGATTGCTACTCTATTTTTGCTGCTTAATCTCCATGTTGGTTGGCATTTTTATTTATTGTACGGTGTTGTAGTAATGTTTGTAGAATTTTAGATCTAGTCCATGCTTTGTGTGGAAAATTATTAAGTGTTGGTATGCTAAAATATGAATAATCACACCTCCTCAAATTGCTATTAATGCTCATGCTAATTTGTAATATGGGTGTGCATATTTTTTTTTAATACATACATTGGCCGTGTTGTTTTTCTTCATGGAAATCTCTTGCCTTATCTCTTATTGCTGTATTTTTCATTATTTAGAAACTTTTTTGTGTGCTGCATATATGTGCCTTCTATTTTGGATAGTAAATACATACATATATTATCCTTTCTATATGATATTCCTAAAAAATTAACTCAAAAAGGATTTTTTTTTATGCTTTAATATTTCTATTAGGATTAACCACAGATATAAATAATAATTTTATACAAATATAAGCAATATCATAAAATAATAAATCACACAGAAGAGAACACAAGACACAAGGATTTAACATGGTTCACCCAATCCCTGGGCTACATCCACCAACATCAAGTCCAATATTATTATTATCTAGTGATTACAATATGCAATCCCTTACAGCTCAATACTACCACAAGAAGCTACAATATCACCATACATTATGAAATCCCTAACCCTAAGCCATTTTATACAAGATTTTTCCACTTAAAAAATTAGGGCTAGAATAAATCATCTAATAGAAAAATAACAACCAACATATTTTACAATAGTAGAGTTATTTTTGGTACCTGGGGTGCTGCCCCAACACCTAGCAAGGGGTGCTGCACCTTGACCCCATCTTGGGGGCATTGCCCCCAAACCCTTGTAGAAATAATCCAAGGGGAAACTACACCAATTAAACCTTTGAGTCCGATTAGACTCCACATCACAACAATTTCAATATTAGGGCACCATTGATTGAATGACACGGCTATAACTTTTAAAATTATAAATTCTTTTTTCTCTCCATGATTTGTAATTAACCACTACATATCCATGCTATTCAAAAGAATAAAGTATTATTTGGAAAGGGATGTTGTGCTTGTATTATTTATTTTTATGTATATCAATTTGTGACTTGAGACTTATTATTTAGAATGATTTAGATCAAATCTTTTAGTTTAAAATTAGACGACCTTAATGAATATATAATTATAATTATTAATCTATTTGTACAAGAAAATAATTTTTATTTATTTTATTGATAAAGTTATTTAAGGGTATTTAAATAGATATTTTCTCTTTAATTTTTCTTGTAGATTTGATTAATAGTAAGATTGTTAGATATATATATATTCTTGTATCTCTTGTCTTTGTCATGCATCTTGCCGGTACTGGGCATCGACTCCTTTAAATTGGAAGGATTAAGAATGCTTTTACTTGATGGACATGTTAAAATAGAGGTAACATAAGGTCCCTAGGCAATTTGGCACAACCTATCCATTTTTTTCCTTCTTTAGTCACCAATTCAAGATTTTGGGAAGACATCATTGAATATCAATTTTTTTCATCACTATTCTTGTTATGTGGGTATCATTCTTCATCATCTTCTTCTTCTCTGCATGTGGTCTTATTTTAATGTTACTTCATGATTAAGTTGTTGGAAATTGAATGCGTATTTTTGTTTATTGTGCCATTTTTAAATTTTGGATGAAATCTTGTTGTTGACATTTGAGTCATGACACTTAGTTCTACTTTATGGGTGTATGTTTGAGCATTATGCATCTTGACATAGTAATGTAGTATAGAATTCTATAAGCTATATATATTCAAATAATGTATTTTTTAAATTTTGAATCCTTGTATCTGAGTCTAGCTTAAAATGTATGTAATTACCATGTTATAAGGTGATTATTGTTGGAAATTACAATGGGAACAATTGTTATGTTGTCATTAATGTCAAACCTTATTGGTGAGACAATTTGCTATCTGATTTGAGTGCCATATCAAGATGATTGATGTACAAGATTTGAGAGAAGACACAAAAAAAGCACCTAGAGGAAAGGTTGAGTTATACAGGAATTATAATCGGCACTTGATTAGTTAGACTTTGACAAGATAATGTGATTGTTTAATCATGATACAAGTAAAAAAGATAGTTGTACTAAAGTCTTGAAGAAGTGATCAAAGAATTACTAAAATGCATAGGCTTGACCAAGAAAAAGAGTAGAAGATTAATAAACTTAAAGCATATACCATGTGATGCAAGTGTCAACCGAGTACCAGTATGTGTTGAGCATAAGTAGTGTTGACTAAGCATTAGTATATGTGTCGAACAAAAACATTAATAGTGACCAAGTAATCTAGTGATGACCAAGTGTTATAACATAGTGTTGGCTAAGGGACAACATTTGATAAATTATGAGAAAATCATGATTTCCAACTGACAGTTGATTTCTTGGAATATGTAAAATATGTTGAAGATAGAGATGGATGATCTAAAATATTTAATGCAAGGAAAGGGTTAGGTGAGTGATCGATAGATTAATTTAAAAGAGAAATTTCTAGAAAAGAAGGAGATGGATAAGAAGGTAAATAGATTCATTGTATGTATTGAATCTGATTGAAACCTTAAGATCTATGGTGGCATTTAAGTGGAAAAAGATCAAAATTTCTTATTTAAAGAGATGTAAGGGCTAACTTTAAGTGTGTTGAGGTTAGTAGAGTTAGTGACAACCTAATCAAGGTTGGAGAAGTTGTTGATGCTATTGATTGATGAACTTGAGTAGGAAGCTGAGAAGAGTTGTGAAGATGTGAAGAGTGATTGCTTGATGAAGTGCCAAGTAGATCAGAGATAGAGATGACAATGGAGGCCAATTAGTGGATTAGCATATGAACCAAATTGTGATATGTATTTGAAAAGTGAGTTTTATTAGTCAGATCAAAACCTATTTTTTCCTTCTAACCATTATATTAGTATTGAAATCCTTTAATAAAGGTTGACCTAATAGTCATATGTAAATCCTTAGTCAAGGTGTAATTCTAATGAAATATCCTTAAGTCCTCTACAAGGTCACTCCTAATAGGGTGATTATTGCTCCCTACTATTATATTATTCCTGCTCAACCCTTTATTATTATAGGACCCTCTAAAAATATTATTGATCATTATAGATTATACCCCTATTTTTCTATATTGTAGCCCTAACCCCATATAATTTTATGGATGAACCTTTGCATACGTTGTTCTACATTCTACAAGTTTGATAAGTATTAGGACATTGGACTACAAGTTTATGTTGTTGATTGTTTACTATAGAGGCAAAATTATTGGATGCTTAGATTTGGATTAGTTGAAGTGTTTAATTGTTCAATTTGTACATATAGATCTTGGATAAATGATTCAAATCCCCTCTTAGTTATTCTAAATATACTAATAATTGATACTAGAGCAGTGGTGCTTGTAAAGAAAAGTTTAAAGGTACTTGAAGCTAGAGATCAAGATGTGCAAAAAGGAGGTGCCAAAGTTAAACAAAGAAAACTTCGCTGAATAAAAGAGTTTAATGAATTTTCATCTAGATGGAATTAGAGATGGTGCAATATACTATACATAAAATGCATATGTGGAAATAACAACAGTTCCTCTAGCATCTCAACAGATGAGAGAAGACAAAACACAACTAGGCTATGTTGGAGATTGCATCAACCCTTAGCTATGCCTAGTTTGATGACATTTATTGAACTACTACAAAGCATATGTGAGATACACTACAAGGCATCTATGGAGGCAACACAAACATTTTGAGAGGAAAATCAAAAAGCTTGAGAGGTAAGTTTGATGAAACGAGAATGATGGAAGGTGAGAATCTTGTTTAGTATTATGGAGGAATCAAAGAGGTTGTAAATTCTATACGAGGAGAAAATGGAAAGATTGATGATGAAACTATATAAGAATCTACCATGAAAACCAATTAAACTAAAGAAAATCAACATAAACAAAACCCCCTCTTCAATTGTAGTTTCCACATCCTTCTTTCTTCTCCACTTTGATGTAGCTCCAATTGCCCATATTGCACACAATTCAAAGAAAAATAATAATAATATGGTGATGTTAATAAGTATACTAGAAGCGCGGTTCAAGCCTAATGGGTTCTAAGGATGTTCTTAGTGTAGGAGCACAAGTTAAATAAGGGATCAAATTAGTTAATTTTCAATTTTGTTGTGTAATAAGTTCTGAGGAAAAAAAATCTAGATAGGTTGAGCCTAGAGAATTTAATAATAATTTTTGATAGGTTGGTGAACTCATTTGACGACCAAAAGAGCATGTTGTGCTTGTTTGTTCAAGTTACTCTAGGCAGGTCAACCATGGTCAATGACTTGTCAAAGGTTGAACCAAGGATGGATTTGGTAATTTTTGGTCATATTTAGTATTTAGACATGATATGGATTCATTTCATGCATAGTTGGAGCCAAATTGCACAACAGTGCAAAAAGTTGCTTAAAAGTTGCAAAATTGCAACTTTTACATTTTCTTGCAAAATATGCCAAGAATGCATAACCAACTTGAAATCTGGTTGGAGAAACGTCCAAATGACATGGGGAGAAGCATAAATGTGGTAGATATCCAATTCTTCGGGTTAGATAATCAAATGAGCAAGTTTTTGGAGCATTTTCTTGTGTTTTAGTGTGCTAATCCATACTCTCATCAAGCAAATTTTGGGTTTTTTTGATGAAATGATTGAGACCGGTCTTGTGAATAATCTTACATGTCTAAAATATTTATTTGAATTAGTATAGCAGATTTTTTTGAACATTTGCATTCGTTTTCTTCATTTTGTTAATTTTAAGCAAGTAAGGGTTTTGAAGCATTTTAATGGATTCCTAGCCATCCAGTCTCTACCTAATCATGGATTTTTGGATAGCTATGAATAGGTGTAATATTATAGGAAACAAGAGATCCAGACTTTACTCCATGGTTGTGAGGTCAAAATGGTGAATTAAGGGTTGAACAATTGTATTGTTGAGCCATTCCAAGAGGGAAAGACATGCTTGGAGAAACCTTGTGAATGGAAAGACAAGGTTTGACATCTTAAGTGAACACTAGATATTAGGATGGAATGGGTTAACCTGGTTTGAAGTTTTTAGGAGAATATTTTACCATTGGACTAAGTGGACAAAGATCAAACCCTTGATTTAAGCCTAAAAAAGAGGGTTTTGCATTTGGAGCACTTTTCTACAAAACCCAAATGGGATATTTTGTAATCTAAAATTTATTCCAAAAGGAACTCAAAATATAAAATTTATTTGGGGCCTTTCTTGGGTAAAATTAGAGGAAATTGCAAATTACCAATTTTTGAGGCTTAATTCCACTAGTTTGGTTTGGGTAAAACAAGAAGTTGAAAGGAATAGATGAAATTTGGTTTGGGGAATGGAAAAAAAAGTTGAATGAAATTCATTGGAAGGTGCTAGACACCTTGAATGGAAAATATCCTATAGTAGAGGTGTGAGGGTGTTGGAAAACCACTAGGGTATCTAAGTAGCCTTTAGAGTGGATTGTGTGGGTTAACAATTGAAGAGTTCTTGCTTCTGGTAGAAGAAGGACCTAGGTAGGAATCCTTGGAGGATCCTAACCAAAATTCAATTTTTGGAAGGTTGTGTTAACCCAAGTCAACTTCATTATTGGAGTTTGGAGAACACCCAAAACATTACTACATCAGAGTGGTATTAGAACCTGGATAAAGTGAAGTGTATGTCAGACACAGAGGAATCAATATTTGAGGAGTGAAAAAGGTAGAAAGCATGCCTCCAAAGGCATTGAACATGGATGCAATTAAGATGCTAGTCCAAGAAATTTTGGACTTTCAAAAAAAAGACACAAAGAGTGAACAACCTAAGAGCAAGGCAAAGGGAAAACTCACTAAATGGGGTGACCAAACTGATGAAGAGGAAGAACAAGAAGAGGAAGCGAGTACTTCTATAGCCCCTACAGAAGCATAAGTCGAGCATAAAATTTTCTTGGATGCCCTAAAATATCTTAATAGGGATCATTTTGATGGATTACCTATCTCCCATGGAAGTTTGAATGGTGAAGACCTATTGGATTGGATTGATACATTTGAATAGCTTCTTTGACCTAAAAGAGGTGGATGAAGATAAAAGAGTAACTATTACCAAGGAAAGCTTGAAAGGAGTAGCACCAATATGGTGGAATGTGATGTAGGAAGAAAGAATCCAACAAGGTAAGAAAAATATCACTTCTTGGGAAAGAATGGTGATCAGGATTAAGGCACAATTTCTCTCTAGTGACTATGAAGTACAGATGTACAAGAAGTTGCAAGGTTTCAAACAAAAGGATCTTGAAATAAGTGGATACACTAAGGAGTTCCACAAGATTAGTTTGAGATCCAAGAAGCAATAAAATGAGCTAGAGAAGTTGGGTAGGTATTTGAGTGGTTTAAGGACCAACATTCAAGATGAGATAACTATCATGGCTCCTGATATAGTGAATAGATGTTTTCAGTTGGCTTTGAGAGTAGAAGAAAAGATAAGAAGAAAAGTGGACACTACTACATTTGACCTCATTTTTCTACCAAAATTTTTGACCATCAATCAAAAAGGTAAAGATTGGTCAGATTATAGAAGGAAAATTTTTCATTTTTCTTAAATCTAAGCCCGTGTTGGTCAAAATTTTGACCAACACAGGCTTAACTTCAAAATCAAAAATCATTTTCAATTTCATTAATGTTTCATGGAGCTCAGGAAGGAGTTGGACCTGGAGCATGGTGTAAGGGTTTCCTTGATTTTTCCTAAAATATTTAGAATCTCTACACTTGAATTCCTTCGCAACATGCTGTGATGTAGTTACTAATGATCATGATTCCATGGCCAGATGCTCCAAATGTTGTGTGTGTTCACCGGGAGCTCATTTTGTGTCTTGGTCTGGCTATTTGCTAGATGAGAGCAGTTTGTAGGGATCGGGGCAAAATCTTGTCACAATATGTTGATGTCTCTATAATTGACAGAGACACTTCTAAAGCTATAAGTGTAGCTGTCAAAGCTACTGGTGCTCAGTTTCTTGAGGTAATCCATATTCTCCCTTAATTTGGATAATATAACTAGTAGTACTCTACTTGGATGCTTTTCAATCCTTGGACACAAATGAGAGAGGATAATTAAAAATGTTAATTTTAGTGGTCTCTTAAATGTATTACTAAAGCTTGTAAGTTGTATATTGGCTAGGCTCTAGTTTTAGGTTCAAAAAAGCTAGCAGAAGAAGGAAATTTGATCTTTCTCATAGCAAGTAAGTCCTTGTTCTTGATTGGATACATCCATTTTGTCCACTATTCTATAGCATTGAATACATCTCTGTCTTCCATTTCTCTGTAACATTGAATACATATCTATCTTCCATGTTTTCCACCATTCTATAGGTTGTAATGTCCCTCCTTTAAGTTCTACCATTTATTTTTAAAAATTTGGTTAACTAAATGTTTCCCCTTGGTATTTAGTTAATTTTTAATTTATGCATTTATAAATTTAACACACTTAATGTATTGGCACCAACCAGTAGAGTTATATATGGATATATTGTATCAATTTGGGAAAAAAGGGGGAGATAAATTTAAATTTAGTCTATGTGGAATATGGGCATTCAAGAAGTCAAGGAGGTTATAGTCTAGGTGAATATAGTCAGAAAATAGGTTGTTTTTTGGGGGAAGGAAAGACGACATTACAACATTACCTTGGCACTGGCATTTGATGACTGCTGGTTTATCTACATCGCTAGGAGTAGTGAAAGATGCTGGTCTGGGTTTGGAAGTGTTGAATGAACATTCATAATGAGTATAGGTAAGACTCTATTAGTCATTTAAATAACTTTGAGAACTATTATATTGTTCTATTTCGAGTTGAGAGATGTTTGGTTACTATACAAAAGATTTACATTTGAATGAATGAAGAAATGGGTTGGGTTGTTTGAAAATATTTCCTTTAAGTGTTTTCCTAGCTTTATTTATTTTTAGATCTACTAGTCTATGCATGTTTCCCTTAGTCTATCCTGTATCCCATTGGATCACATATCCTCTCAAAAGAACTTGGTATCACACAGTGTCAAATAGGGTGGCCTATTATATATGTTTAGTAAATTAGTAGCACAAACATGCTCAACACATAATCTTAGTTGACCTTCTCAAATGATTTATTATAGGTGAACAACACTGGCATCTTTGGTACCACTATTGATAAGGAAACTGTAATTCAAGCTACATCAGTTTCACAAATGCAACATGATTTGATGGTAATTTTTAACTTTATAAGAATATATTTTCTTTTATCTGAAATCTATACTCAAGGGGTAAGGAAAAGTAAAGTTATAATATGTAATTTTCTTTTGCATAAGTTGTCTTCCATCTTAAAATCAAATATCCAGTAGGATTTGATGAAATCAATATGTACAACTTAATATTATCTCCTCTTTAGTTCTATTAATATGAATAACTTTCCATGCTAGAATTAATACTTAATAGATTTGATATATTATAGTAGCCTCCATTAATATGAACTTGCAACCTAATATATTTTATTCTTAAACTTTGTAATATTCACTACAATGATATTGAGCTCCCTCCATCCTAAAACCAACAGCTAATGGGATAGAGCGAAACAAAGTTCTCATATAGAAAACTATAGTGTCCTCCATATGAGATACCAACCACCCAATATCTTGCTTTCTTAAACTCTAATATGTTCTATGAAAGACATTTTAATATGAGCAATATTAGTTATATTTTCTTTAAGACACCATAATGTTATGGTGGTGCAGGATCATGATTTGTTTAATCTAATTGAGCCATGCTTATTTTGTGATTTGTTTTCTCCATATTTTATATTTTAGAGGGTAGTTTAAAATTAATTTGATACAAAGCAATTGGTATAAAATTTCCATCTTACTTGTCCAACCTAAATTATTCCATTTACAGAAGAAAATAATAATTTTGTATTCATTGGATATAATTGCATAGTAAGAAAGCCTTAAGTGTTAATATTTTACTACTTTTCCCCATATAGGGAAAAGTTTTGAGAACTGCCTTAAATAAGTCTATGCCCTTGTCAAAAATCATTTAGATCTCTTTGATGGCATGTGCTTCATACACAGCAAAAAAAAGTTGTGAATAGATAGGATGCTTTATAGAGTATCACTCAATTTACTTTGAGTGTCTTAATATACCCATTAATGAGGTATTCAAACATTGAATTAAATGATTAGGTATTTAAAAATTGAATTAAATGATTAGGGACATCCTGGAGGTTATCTTTGGAGAGTTACTAAAGTTGAATTTTGATGCAACAAAACCTTTGTTTGTTTGTATGTAGCTTTTTTTTTATTGTGCTAAATGCAGTATGCAAAAGGTAGTTCTTTCTTCCTTGGGACTAGGTCCAACAATGAAGGGGAGCTACGGGTGGTATTAGAGGTTCTTAAGATGGAAACATAGTCAGGCTATAAGATTGGAAGTTACATGGTATCATGTCTGAGACTTTTCTTGTGGGTAAATGGTTTGAAGAAATTTCTTCTCTTCACTGGAATTGGGAGTCTAATAAAGTAGTAAATCATTTGGTAAATATGTGAATTACCTTTTTTCCCTTCTCCACAAGGATCAACTCCACAAGGATCACTAATAATTTGAAGGAATTAGATTGCCTCTCTTCCAATCTCTTTGCAGATCATTTACCCCATGTCTAAAATTGTACCCCTAATTTTTGCTCCTCCCTCATATTCATCCACTAATAATTTACAATGATTCAAAAACTCTTTTGGGTAGGTTGAATGATTTCATAATTATTACAGAGTTTTTGAATGGATTTAATGAAACATTTTAGAGGTAACAATCATAAAAGTTTTAGAGGAAGAGGCTTCTTTGGAAGAGGATAGACCAACAATAGTAATAAAGAAAATGTGATACCTGAAGGAAGTGGAGAAAGTAGTGTGAGGAGTAATAGAGGCAATTATAGGGATAAAAGCTCTTCAAGAGGTAGATTCAGTGGATATGGAAGAGGAGGAGGTACTATGTTCACAGGGAAGTGTTATCGCTGTGGTTAAGTAGGACACACAATGGGTAAATTTATTGAAAGTAGTTCTTCACAAAACATGGAGAAAAGAACATGCTTTGTGCAAAAGGATGAGGAAAGTAGTGCTAGTACACCTATTGGAAATGTGGACTAGTACAAGAAGGAGAAAGTATGATGCTGAGGAGGACTTTATTGAAAGTTCCACAACCCCAAGGACCACCACAAAGGAAAACCTTATTTAGGACCACACACAAATCTCAAGGAAAGGTATGTAAAGTTAAAGTAGATTTTGGCTCTATTGGAAATATTGTATCACTTGAAATGGTTGAAAAACTTAAGTTGAAAAGATTACCTCATGCCACACCCTATAAGGTATCTTGGTTCAATAAGAGTCAACATGTGTTAATAGATGAACAAGCCTATGTGGAGTTTAAGATAGGAAAATATAAAGAAAAGGTCCTATGTGATATATTACCCATGGATGGTTATCATCTTCTCCTAGGATGCCCTTGGAAATATGATGTTAAAGCTTTGCATGATGGGGTGAAGAACACCTATATTATCACAAAACAAGATAGAAAATTTTAGATGGATCCCTTACCTGACACAGTGGATGAAAAGGCTATAGGTTTTAGTACCATGTTATTGAGTGGGAAGGAGTTTCTCAAAGTCCTAAAGATTGAACCTATTGAAGAAGGGTTTGCTATAGTTTTGAAGCCTAAGGAAGAGCCTAATAAAGACAAAGACATTGAATTGCCTAGGGAAGTGCAACAACTATTGGATCAATATCAAGACATAGTGGTCAATGAAATCCAAAATGATTTACCACCTATGAGAGATATCAGTCATCAAATAGACCTTATTCCAGGGTCTACTTTACCTAATAAAGAAGCATATAAAATGACTCCTTAACAAAATGCAGAAATAGGAAAACAAGTGCAAGAATTGATGGATAAAGGGTTGATTTGGAAAATTCTAAGCCCTTATGCTATACCTACAATACTAGCCCCTAAAAATTATGGAAAATGGAAGATGTGCACTAATTCAAGGGCCATCAACAAAATAACCATATAGTATAGGTTTCCCATGCCAAGAATAGAAGATTTAATGGACTATTTGTGGGGAGCATGTTATTTCTCAAAGATTGACTTGAAGTTAGGATACCATCAAATATGGATCAGACCTAGAGATGAATTGAAAATAGCATTTAAGACCAATGAGGGTTTATATGCACAGTTGATGATGCCATTTGGCTTAACCAATGCCCCTAGTACCTTTATGAGGTTAATGAATGAGGTATTGGTAGAGTTTATTGAAAAATTTGTAATTATTTATCTTGATAAAATTTTGATCTTTAGCAAGTCCAAAGAGGAGCATCTAAAGCATTTAGACATGGTCTTGAATAAGCTACACCAATAGAAGCCGATGATTAATTTGGAAAAGTGCGAGTTCATGAAAACTGAATTAATTTATCTTGGTTTTGTAGTGTCATAGGGATGTTTAAAGATGGATATGTTCAAGGTGGAGGAAATCTTGAATTGGCCTACACCTAAATCAGTTGGAGATGTTAGAAGTTTTCATGGTTTGGCATCATTCTATAGGAAGTTCATTAGAAAATTCAGTCATATCATGGCACCTATATTGAACACCATCAACGAAGGAGTGAAATGCAAGTTTGCATGGATATCTAAGGTAGATGAAAGCTTTGAATACTTGAAGAAGAAGGTAGCTGACTTACCTACTCTTAAATTACTTGATTTGTAGAAACCTTTTACAGTTGAATGTGATGCTAGCAACTTGGCCATTGGAGCAGTGTTGAGCCAATAAGACCACCCAGTTGCTTTCTTTTCAGAGAAACTTAATGAAGCTAAGAAAAATTATTCCACATATGACCTAGAGTTATATGCTATGGTACAATCTTTAAAGAAATGGATACATTACTTTCTTCCAAAAGAGTTTATAGTCTATAAAAAAATCCATGTCTTAAGGTTCCTTAGTAGGCAAGACAAGTTAAGTAAAAAATAGCTCAAACGAGTTTAGTATTTGCAAGCCTATACATTTATCATCAAGCATAAGAAAGGTACATCTAATAAGGTTGCTGATGCCCTTAGCTAAAGAGTGTTAGTAGTCTAAGAAGTTCAACTACAAAGTGTGGGATTAGAAGCAATAAAGGAACAATATGCAACCAATAAAGATTTTTCAGCAACCTACAAGGTTATTTTTTTGATTATTTACTACAAGATGGATTTCTTTTCAAGGGAACATAGTTGTGTATACCTCAAGGTTTTATTAGGACCAACATTATTAAAGAAAAATACCAAGGTAGTCTTGGAGGACACTTTGGATCTGATAAAACATTAGAGTAGGTCAGCAAGGCATATTTTTGGCCTAGAATGTATCAAGATGTTAGAACCTTTGTGGAGCAATGTGGCATTTTCCAAAGAGATAAAGGAACATCATCCAATGTTGGACTCTATCAACCTCTTACCATACCAACTAGGCCTTGGGAATGTCTTAGTATGGACTTTGTATTGGGATTACCAAAAATAGTAAGGGGTTATGATAGTGTGTATGTTGTAGTGGATAGATTCAACAAGATGGACATTCCATGTAAATTTACCAATGATGTCTCATATATTGTAGGTTATTTTATTAAAGAGATAGTTAGAATACATGGATTAGCGCTTAGTATTGTTAGTGATAGGGATTCCACATTTGTTGGTCACTTCTAGAGGACACTATGGGAGAAACATGGTAGCAATCTTGCATTCTCTTCAGCCTATGATCCAAAATTAGATGGTAAAACTGAAGTAGTGAACAAATATTTGGAAAATTTATTAAGAACTCTCACGAAGAAACATGGACAAGTTTGGAATTTGATCATTGGGCAAGCAGAATATGTCTACAATGATTCAATCAACAGGAGCACTGGAAAAAGTCCTTTTGAGATTATTTATGGTTACCTTACAAGGGGAGTGCTTTAACTAAGAGATTTTAGAGACATGGAGAAGAGGAGTGCTCTAGGGGATAACTTTGTGAAACATATCAAAGACTTTCATGACCAGGTGAAGCAAGCTCTTTAGAAGAGTGCCGATCAATATACAGAAAGGGATGATAGATCAAAGAGGGAAGTCAAATTCAAGGTTGGAGATTTGATAATGGCTTATCTTAGGAAGGAAATATTACCTAAGGGACAACCAACCAAGTTACTTATGAAAAAGATAGGACTACTTAAAGTATTACACAAGTATGGTACAAATACATATGAGTTGGAACTACCACCCAATTTGGGCATCTCTCCTATCTTTAATGTATGTGATCTCTATGCCCATAAAGGGAAACCTCAAGATGTTGATAAATGATTACTAAAAAACACTCAAATGGCTGATTGGGTCACTACTTTTCCCAATCGTCAACCTATGCAACTAGAAAGGATCTTGGATACCAAAGTGCTGAAAAAGACAAGGAAGGGAGTTGACAAAGAATATCTAATTAAGTGGGAAGGCTTGCTTGAAGTTGAAGCCACTTGGATGAGTGAGGTGGACATAATTAAGTATGGCAAGACAGTAACTAAACTAACAACTCATGGGACATGAGTTCTTTTGTACCCTAGGAACATGGTGCAAGAGCACAAGGTAAATAAGGGGTCAAATTAGTTAATTTTTAATTTTTTTGTGTAATAAAATCTAAGGGGAAAAAAACCTAGATAGGTTGAGCCTAGACACCTTAATAATAATGTTTGATAGGTTGGTGAACTCGTTCGAGGGCCAAAAGAGCACTTTGTGCTTGTTTGTTCAAGTTAATATAGGCAAGAAAACCATGGTCAATGGCTGGTCAAAGGTTGACTTGAGGATGAATTTGGTTATTTTGGTCATATTTATTCTTTAGGTAGGATATGGATTCATTTCATGCATAGTTGGAGTCAAATTACACAATAGTCAAAAAGTTGCTCAAAAGTTGCAAAATTGCAACTTTGCAATTTTTGCAAGTTTTACATTTTCTTGCAAAATATGCTAAGAATGCATAAGCAACTTTAAATTTGGTTGGAGAAATATAAAAATTAGCTAGGGAGAGGCATAAATATGGTAGATCATAAATTCTTGGGTTTAGAGAATCAAAGGAGCAAATTTTTCGAGTATTTTCTTGTGTTTTAGTGTGCTGATCGGTACTCTCATCAAACAAATTTTGTGTTTTTGTGATGAACTAATTGAAACTAGTCTTGTGAATACTCTTAAATTTCTAAAATATTTATTTAAATCAATACAATAGATTTTTTTGAACATTTGCATTCATTTTCTTCATTTTGTTAGTTTTAAGCAAGCATGGGTTTTGAAGCATTTTAATGAATTCCTAGCCATCCATGGTCTCTACCTAATCATGAATTTGTGGATATCTAGGAATAGGTGTAATGTTATAGGAAACAAGAGCTTTATCCTTTACTCCATGGCTGTGAGGTCAAAATAGGGAATTAAGGGTTGAACAATTGTATTGTTGAGCCATCCCAAGAGGGAAAAACGTGCTTGGAGAAAACTTGTGAATGAAAAGACAAGGTTTGGCACCTCAATTGAACACTAGAGACTAGGAGAGATCATTTTGACCTAGTTTAGATTTTTTAGGAGAAGATTTTACTATTAAACTATGTGGACAAAGATTAAACCCTTGACTTAAGCCTAAAAAGGAGGGTTTTGCATTTGGGGCACTTTCGTACGGAACCCAAATGGGATATTTTATAATATGAAATTTCTTCCAAAAGGGTGTGAAAATATCAAATTTATTTGGGGCCTTGTTTAGGTAAAATTAGAAGAAATTGCAAATTACCATTTTTTGAGGCTTAATTCTACTAGTTTGGTTTGGGAAAAACAAGAAGTTGAAAGGAATAGATGAAACCTAGTTTGGGGAATGGAAAAAAAAGTTGAATGAAATTCCTTGGAAGGTGTTGGACACCTTGAATGGAAAAGATCCTGTAGCATAGGTGTGAGGGTGTTGGAAAACCACTAGGGTGTCTAGGTAGCCTATAGAGTGGATTGTGTGGGTTAAGAATTGAAGAGTTCTTGCTTCTGGGAGAAGAAGGACCTAGGTAGGAATCCTTGGAGGATCCTAACCCAAGTCAACTTCATTATTGGAGTTTGGAGAACACCCAAAACCTTACCACATCAGTTCTAAAGATAAAAAAATGAGTGCATGATTGCTCAATTTATAGCCCAAAATGCAAGAGGTGAGACATGAATGAGGAGATGTACATTTGTTAATTCAAATGTGCAACTTGGCATGATATTCCTTAGGATATATATGAAAAGTATGACACAATATGTGACATATAGGATTCTATGACACATGAAAGTCAACATGGCTAAATGTGGACAAGAATCTATGACATGCCTATGACACGTCAAAGCCACTTGTAAACAAGAATTTATGATGAATGTAGCTTATTACATTCATGCATAAGGAATAATAAATATCAAATATGATACATATTAGCCAAGTGTAGAGATAAAATCTATGACATATGATGTCCATGTGTCAAGACTAGGTGGAATATTTGAATTAAAAATTCATAATTCCACACAAATAGAAATTAGTAAAATAGAAATTAGAAGTGGAAATAGGACTAGGAAATTGAGAATTCCCATAGTTTATGAAGTATGAATCAATTAATTAATAAATATTAATTAATTAAGTGTTTGGTTAGTAAGAATAATTAGTAACGTGGGATGAAAATAATTGAAATGACATAGGAATAGATTACAGGTTAACTACTCCTATAGGGTAAATTAGTAAATGATTGGCCAATTTGATGAAATGAATGTGAGATTATCCTTTTGATGAAATGTTATGATTATGCAGATCGATTAAGACAATGGTGGGTAGATCAAATCCATGATCAAATTGATTGAGTGATTACGATTGACAACATGTCAATGACACATGACATGGATTAAGGACATATGACATTTAACAAACATTGTAAAGGCCACACGGTTGAAATTGATCGATAATGTTGATTTTAACAACATCAAAAAACATTTCCAATGTTATTAAATTAATTGGATAGGGTCATAATATGACATTGAGGGACTCAAAAATGTCAATGATTAGATGATGAGAATGATAGTTTGACTTAGCATTGAGGGACACGATAGTACAAAGGTCAAATTTGATAGGTTTGATAGATTTCTAAGGCATTGAGGGACATGAAAATGCTTAGGTTTGGATAAATGATGATTGAATATGGGTGTTCGACATGTTTTAAGTTGATTAGGGTTGATTTGGAATGATTTTTATGATGTTGAAATGGTTCTGGGTTGATTGGGTGTGATTCTGATAATGTTGAAATGATTTTAGGCTGATTGGATGCAATTTTGATGATGTTGAAATGATATTGAGTCAATTCCATAAAGTTTGGATAAAACATGAACCAATTCTGAAATGATTTGCAATTGATTTGAAAGGGGGCATGAATGATGAACAATATTGTCAAAATATGTTTGAATGGTAATCAAGTTGGCCAAAAGATCAAAATTAACTTAAAATGAGAAAATGGGATGTGTTAGTATGAAAATTTTATTAAAAAGTAGATGTGAACCATTTTTGAGCATCTATAGTTGTAAATGCTATAAGAGGAGAAAATATAAAGATTGACAATGAAGCTGCAATCAACAAAGTATTGAGAACTCTACTTCCTATTTACACTATTAGAGTTTCTACAATACAAGAATTGAGATGTATTCCTGGTAACAACCTACCTTGGAAGGTATAATTGGTATGCTTATTGCTTTTGAGATGTCAAATTTTGATAATTTCACTTGTACTTTTGTTGAATCTTCTTTCAAATTGCAATTGGTTATTAGTAAGAAAGGAAAAGGAAAATATGTGACTAGTGACAATGATTCTTCTCAAGATAAAATTGATGAGCTTGAAGCACTAATGGAAAGGAGACTTTCAAGAGGCAAGGGAAAATACAAAGGTAAATGTCCTATAATCTATTTATCATGTAACAAAGTTCACCATATTCCTACAAGATGTCCTGACAGAGAAGGCAAGGATGAAAAAAGGGAAAGAAAGTACAAATGAAGAAGAGATGATCAAGTTAATAGGGGAAACAAGGACTACAAAGACAAAGGTAAGAAATCATGTTACAATGCTCAAGAAGAAATTGATAATGAGTCTAAAAGTAATGATGAAGAAGTTATCTATGTTTCTATGAAAGAATGTTTTGATGAAGATGATAAAACTACATTAATTTCATATGTGAGTATAGGTGATAGGTGGATAATTTATAGTGGTTGTTCACATCACATGACTCATGATAAAAGTAAATTAGAAACTATGGAACCATACAAGGATAGCTATGTTAACTTTGGTAATGATGCACTATGTCTTGTGAAAGGTAAATGACCAATACAATTGATTGATAAGATTAAGCATGGCAATGTTTATTGGGTTGAAGGACTTAATTATAAATTTTTGAGTGTTTCATAGTTGAACAAATCAAGATATAGGGTTGAATTCCATCTCAAGAAGGCCAATATATTTGATAGTATTGGTGAACTGATTGGAAGTGGTGATCAAACAGAAGGTGACTTGTTCTATCTGTATTTATCTAATGAGACATGCTTGTTTGCACAATATGAAGATATATGGTTGTGGCATATAAGGTTATGTCATGTGAACTTTGACAATTTGGTAAGCATTAGTAAGATGAAGAGAGTAAGAGGTTTTCCAAAACTAAAGAAACCTGATAATGCTATGTGTAAACAATGCCAATTGGAAAAATGATAAATTCTAGTTTTAAGAGAAAGACATACTCAGCTAATGATATTTTGGAATTAGTTCATACAGACCTTTCTAGAACTATTGGCATGTAAAGCTATTGTAGAGAAAAATATTTCATTGTATTTGTTGATAACTACTCTACAATGATGACATTGATGTTTCTTAAAGAAAAATATGATGCTTTTAGTTGTTTAAGTGGTATTTCGATAGAGTTGAAAAGGAAACATGTAAGAGTCTAAAATTCTTGAGATCTGATAGAGGTGGAGGAACCATCTCTAATGAATTCAATGTATTCTTTAATAATAGAGGAATCAAAAGGAATATGTCAGTACCTAGGACCCCTCCCCAAAATGGAATAGCTAAAAGGAGAAATAGATCAATCATGTAATCTGCTAGAACAATGATGATGGAGAAGAATATGTCACATAAATACTAGAGAGAAGTTGTAAGTACACCAGTATATACTTTGAACATAGTACAAGTAGAGAAAGGTACAAATGTTACACCCTTTGAATTTTGGTATGGGTATGAACCTAATGTGAAGTATTTGGAAGCAAAAGTTATATATTGAAAGATAATAGAAATGGAAAATTTGATGCTAAGAGTGATGAAGGCATATTCTTAAAATATACTACTAAGAGAAAAGCTTATAAGTGTTTGAACTCTAACACTAAGAAAGTTGTGGAAAGTGCAAATGTGAAAGTTGATGAATATGTAGAAAAGAATGAAGTTGAATGTAGGAAATAACCTAAAGACTACAACAACTTCATTTATGTGGATGAAAATGCTTCATGCACCTTACCTGAGCAAGAAAATAAAGCTACAAAGTAGTAGAGAACAATGAATTTTGAGTTAAAAATGTAGAATCTAAACTAGAACTTGAACTAGAGAGACAAAATGGCATTGAAACAATTGTTCAAGATGAACCTATACAAGAAGAAAGAAGAAACGAACGTGTACTAGAAAAACATGAGACAATCATTGGAGACAAAGAATCTGGAGTTATGAGAAGGAAAGGACTCAACAATGATACATGTTTACTTTATGAATTTAAAAGTAAATCAGTAAAAGATGCTTTGGATTCATGCAATGAATGAATAAACTGAGAAGATAGAGAAGAATAAAATTTGGACACTAGTACCCAGACTAAAGGACACAAATGTTATTGGAACAAAGTGGGTATTCAAAAACAAGCTAAATGAAAAAGGTGAAGTCACAAGGAACAATGCTAGACTAGTATGCAAAGGATATTCACAAGAAGAAGGAATTGATTATGAGGAAACACTTTCCCTAGTTGCAAGATTATAAGAAGTTAGAACACTACTTGGATATTCTTCTTATAAAGGATTTAAAGTGTACCAAATGAATTTAAAATCTACATTTCTAAATGGAATACTTGAAGAAGAGGTTTACATTGAAAATCTTGAAGGATTTTTAAATCCCAACAAAAAGAATATGGTATGTAAAATGCACAAGGCTCTATATGGTTTGAAACACACCTTTAGAGTATGGTATGAAAGACTTCATAACTATTTAGTGAAGATTTAATTTGCAAGAACTAATGATAATAACAATCTATACTAGAAGACTCAAGGCAATAATGAGATATTTTTATCTAAGATCTTTATTGATGATATAATATTTGGAGGAAAGGACACATTATGTAAATAATTTGTAGATGAAATGAAGATTTTTTTTGAAATGTCTATGTTTGGTGAGATCAATTGGTTTACAAGTATATTAGATGAAGCTAGGTATCTACATCACTTAATCAAATTACATCAAGTAGATACTAAAAACTTTTGGTATGGAAGATTTCAGACCCATGAGCACACCTATGGCCACTAGACATAAGATATCTAAGAATGATGATTTGGTTGATGTGAACTAGACATTATATAGATCAATGATTGGGAAATTACAATATATTATTCATAGAATACCTAATATTGCATTGGTAGTTGGGATAATTGCAAGATTTTCTACAAATCCTAAAGAGAATCACATGATGGCAGTGAAAAGGATACTAAGATATCTAAAAGGAACATAAGACTATGGCTTATATTACAAGAAGAATGACAAGGTTGAATTCAAAGTGTTCATTGATTTTGATTGTGCAAGCAATGTTGATGGCATAAAAAGTACAAGTGGTAGAGATTTCTTTCTAACAAAGAAAATAATCTCATGGACAAGCAAGGAAAAAAATTGTATTTCACATTTAATAGATGAAGCTAAATATGTAGTAGCAACAATAAATTGTTTAAATATTATATGGATCAAGTAATTATTGAAAGGGATGAAGGAAGAGATCACTGATCTAGTTGTTATCTATTATGACAACACTAGTGCTAGATAAATATATCAAATAATCCTGTGATGTACATAAAGACAAAGCATATTGCTATCAAGTATCATTACTTGAGAGAGCTAGTTCAAGCTAAAGAAGTGAGATTGGAGTATATGAATACTAAGGAACAAATAGCTTATATTTTCACTAAGGCTTTATGTAATGATGCTCATGAATATATAAGAGGAAAATTTGGGGTGATTCCCCTAGAAAAGGCTACTTAAGCTGAGATGAAGCTCTACATCAAAGGTGTTGATTAGAATATCTTACAAGTTGATGTAGATAGTCCTACTTTAGGAGTTCCCTAAAGTAGTGAAGGAAGAAGAAAAACATTCTATATCAGTCATAGACATAATGATAGAAGTGATTTTAGTATTGATATGAAGATATCTACATGATCAAGATGTATGATATAGATAAAGTGTCTTTGGAATTATTGTCAAAGAGGAAGAATATGATAGTTACCATGGAGTAATAAGAAAGAGGGAGAGTATATGTTAGTTACCATATGAAGATGGAGTAATATTATTTAGTAAGGAGATGTTGAAAAGAGTGAGAATCCATGCAAGGTATTTCCAGTAATACAAAAGAATCTAATTGATTTCATGATTTGAGGAGCTTATGTGAGTTGCATAGATGATAATCATAATGAAACTAAAAGAAACAGATTGTTGGACACAAAGATGAGAAGTAGAATGAAACTAAGGATTTTAATGAAAGTTCTAATACTAAACATAGAGGGAGATTTCTCAAAGTAGTAACTAGAGGTATTTCCATCAATTCCAAAGAGGGAGATTGTTGGAAACTACAATTGGAACAATTGTTATGTTGTCATTGATGTCAAGCTTTATTGGTAAGACAATTTTCTATTTGATTGGAGTTCCATATCAAATGATTGATGTAAAGGATTTGAGAGAATACATAAAAAAAGCACCTAGAGAAAAGGTTGAGTTATGAGGAATTTATAATGGGCACATGATTAGTTAGACTTTGATAAGATAATGTGATTTTTTAATCATGCTAAAAGTAAAGAAGATAGACATTGTACTGAAATCTCAAAGAAGTGATCAAAGAGTGACTAAAATTCATAGGCTTGACCAAGTAAAAGAGAAGAAGATTAAGAAACTTGAAGCATATGCTGATTGATGCTAGTGTCGACTGAGCACCAAAATGTGCAAGAAAAAGTAGTGTCAACTAAGCATTAGTATTGACCTAATGTTAATATATGTGCCAAATATAAATGTTAGTAGCAACTGAATAATCTAGTGATGACTGAGTGTTAGAACACAATGTTGGACAAGAGTTAATATTTGATAAATTATGAGAAAATCATGATGACCATTTGACACAGTTGATTTCTTGAAATATCTAAAATGTGTTGAAGATAGGGATTGGTGACCTATAACATTTAATGCAAGGAAAGGGTTAGATGAGAAATCCATGGATTAATTTAAAAGAGAAGTATCTAGAAAAGAAAGAGATGAACATCAAGGTGGACAGATTCATTGTATGTGTTGAATCTAATCAACACCCTAAGATCTATGATGGTGTTTATGTGGAAAAAGATTAGAATTACCTATTTAAGGAGGTGTAAGGAATGAATTTAAAGTTTGTTGATATTAGTAGAGTTGGTGAGGACCTAATCAAGGTTGGAGTAGTTGTTGATGCTATTGATAGAAAAACTTGAGCAGGAGGCTAAGAAGAGTTGTGAAGTGGTGAAGAGTGATTTATTGAAGGAGTATCAAGAAGGTTAGAAACAAAGATGACAATGGAGGCCAATCAGTGAATCAAAATGTGAACCAAATAATGATATGTATTTGCAAAGTGATTGTATTAGTCAGATCAAAACTTGTTACTTTCTACCCATTTTATCAATGTTGAAATCCTTTAACCAAGGTTGACCTAATAGTCACATATAAATCCTTTAATCAAGATGACATTCTAATGGAATGTTCTAAATTCCTCTAACAAGGCCACTCCTAACAAGGTAATTAAATCCTTAATAATTGAACAATGTGTTTTGTAAGCTTTAATAGGGTTGGATCCTAATAGAGCTCACTTTAGAAGAGTGAAAAATTGGTGACATGTTACTCGTGGTTTTTCCCAAATTGGGTTTCTACATTAAATCCTAATGTCAACTTGTTTGGATGCCATTTGTGATGTTTTACTATTAATGTTTTACATTCTACAAGTTTGATAAGTATTAGGACAATCATTCTACAAGTTTGATAAGTATTAGGATAGTGGACTGCAAGATTATGTTGCTAATTGTTTACTATAGAGGCCAAGTTGTTGGATGCTTAGATTTGGATTAGTTGAAATGTTTACTTATTTAATTGGTACATCTAGACCTTGGATAACTGATTCACACCCCCCCCACCCACCTCAGTTATTCTAAATATTTTAACACGTTATATATTTAATTTTGTATATTTTATTTAGCAAAAGACTAGATTTAATATTAATTTTAATAAATATGTGTATGTATGCATATGCATTTCCCATAGATCTGTGAACAAATTAATATATAAAAATATGCTTTAACTATATATAATATATTCGACTATCAATATATTTTCATAGGGTTATAAAACTGAAGGTAGAATTAATTGATATTTATTGCAATTATAATTATTATTGCTGATTTGTTATTTTATTTTTCCTCTTTCGATGAGCTTACTCTTATATTGTTAGTTTCTCCATATCAATACAAGAGGACTCATATTTTATCTTCATAACTAATTACTTCATCTAATATTATGAATAGTTAAACTATTCCCTAATAAAATCATGAAAGCTTATCCTATAACTAATCATTTACTTTGGATGGTATAAAGTAGGTAATTGAAATATATATGTATCTAAATGTTGACAATAAGAATATACATGATTTGTGCAATGCCATATAAAAAGTGCACAAGAATTAAAACACAAGTGCACACGCGTGCACACACACACACACACACACACACACACACACACACACACACACACACACACACACTCAATAATAAATTATAGGTATGAGCACTCAAATGCTACAAGTCTAGAGCCTCACACAACATTGAAATTGTTAGCCTCCTTGGCATTTAGTGATGGAATTTGAGGAGGTCACACTAGCCATAATTTTTAATCTATTAATATGTTTAAGGGTATTTAAATAGGTATGTTCTATTTAATTGTTCTTGTGGATTTGATTAATAGTAAGATTATTGGAAATAATTTCAATTAGAAATCTCTAACTTTTATTTTATATTTCTTATGTAATTTATTTTAATTATTGATGATACGCTAAGTTAGGCTTGTGTGACATAGATTATTTTAAATAAGGATTAAACATATTATTTTATGTTTAGTATATTTATAATTTATCCAATTGTAAACTATAGGTTTAGTTATTTGTGTAATAATTGATAGAATCTATTACAATTAGGTTCCTAATGTTATGATGGATACATTGTTTCTTAAGTTATGCTGATATAATAACATGCTGTTTCATTAGAGTTTTAGATATTGAAATTTTTACTATTAGTTTTAAGTGTTTACCTCTCATTACAATTTGTTATAGTAACTTATTATTTTCTAATTGATATATATTTTTGATCAATAATAGGTTTTTTGTATTAATTTAAAAGTAAGAACATTACATCAAGTAAAAGTCTGACTATCATCTATCTCTACTTCTCTTCATCCTTACATTTTTATCTTCCCTATATTTTCTTATATTCAACTGTAAACTATTCCTCTATTCTACACATTTACTATTTGAAGTTCTATAGTCTCCATAATACCTAGAAATGTTTAAAATTAAATACACTACAAGCCCTTATGTTTTCAAAAAAATTGAGCTCTATCACTTCCTATGCAACTATTATCTACCTATTTTTCTATCTTAACATTTTCAAACCTAGTTTCCATTAACATATTCTTGGCTAACTAGATTTTATACCCTTTCCTCACTCTTCATCTCATCAACTTGAAGCATCAAAAATCAACCTGTCTAGCACCACTGCCAAGCCATCACCCACAAAATTGAGTTTACATCTTCCTAAGATCCACTTTGCTTAGTTAGCATTGGATCTTGACAGGGAGCCACCACTGCTTCTTCAGTGTCAAGGGACATTTGTCCAAGGTTTGACACTTGTTGCATGATTTGACTGTTCCACATGCCCTGGTTCCCTTGCCATGTTCAGCCATGCCTCCTCAACTTTCCTATACATCAATGGCTTGTCAAATTATTCTTTCTAGTGCAAAAGAACACATATCCAAAGCATCATGCATAATATTTATCAATAAAACACTCACTTAGGTCTTGCCCAATTCTTGGGATCAATCATTCCATGATTGATCCCATCCCATCAAGCATATCTTTTGCAAATAGAGATCATGCAAGAGATTCCACTTCATATGTGCTCTTATTCAACTCTAAACCCCACACAATGAAGATTGGAATCATATCTAGGATTTACACCTTTTTAATGCTCTTTCTTGAAACTAGTCTCCAATCACCCCCAACAATGCTGAGATCATCTCCTCTGCCTTGATTTTTAGTAACCCTTTCATGCATTCCCATCCTGCAGGTACTTTAAATGCCTTCATCCATTTTTCTGAATCAACTAAGAATGTGTCTTCCATAATCTTTCTATCTTCTTGCTTCAAAAAAGCCTTACTTTCTTACCCACTTTATCTTTCCCAATGTTAAATATACTCAATATAACTTTCTCTTCACTCTTCCTTTCACATGCTTCATTTGTCACCTCATCATTAATTCTTTTTTGGAGTCCAATACCACTAAAACCCTCATCATATCCTTCTAGACATCTCCATTAAATATTTCACATAATTATATACTATCGACACATCTCCCACCCTCTTAAAAAGATGCCATTATCATTCTATCATAACTCATCTCCAAGACAATCACTAAAATTATCCATCATCATATCTCCAATGTTGGGTAAAGATATTGCATAATTTGAAAATTTATCAACTTCCTGGTTTGCCTCCCTACAAGTGTGACTAATTTTAAAGTTAGTAAACTTATCCAACAATGCAATTATTTCCTCTATTTGACTCTATAAAAACTAGGCATGTGATTTTCTTCTTTTCAACATATTAACAATGATATCCAAGTCTCCCTCAAAATGGATATTATTCACCTTCAACTTGGCTCCTACTTGAACAACTATGAGAGCTAACTATGCTTCTACTACATTCTTAGTTCCATCCATAAACCTTATTGCTTCTATGGATGAGGTTTCCCCATTAGCCTTTCTTGCAATTGCCCCTACTCCTGAAACTCTTGGGTTCCCTTTGGAGGCTCAGTCAAAATTAATTTTTATCCAATCTTCATCTGATGCTTTCCAAATTGGATTCTCCCTTCTTTTTGTATTATCCACTTTCCTATGGCCATCATTAAACCAATTTATTCTAATCTCTAGCCAATTTATTTGAATCAAGCAATCCTATGAGGAAAACATCCTATTAGCCTATCCCTGAGAGGTGATTACTTGCAGTGTTTCACCAATTATTCTATAATTTTTATCCCAAACTCTATCCAAATATTCTATCTTGTCTTGAAAAATCCACATGTTTCTCTCCTTCCACACCTGCCATAAAACTATTGAGGGACTAATAATCCTCAATTTTTTATAAAAAAAGTAGAATTCTTGAAGTCGCTTGGCTAGCCTTGAAACAAAAACCATAACTGAAATGTCCCCTTTGTGATTTTATATGATATTTAAAGTCTCTAATCAGATTTTTAAAATCAAACAACCAATATTTCAAAGATCCGCCAATTTCTCTAATAAACCCAAATCGGGTATGCTCGAAATAGTGCCATAAACTTCACAGCTTCACATATTATTAATAAATCTGAAAGTGGAAATTTTTACAGAAATTTCACCAGCATAACATACTACAAAATGAAATTTCTAGATTTTTATAGAGTTTACAAAACAACTCCCAAATGGAGGACAAAAACAATGCTCATCATGCTCTCGAAAATAACACCAAATAGCTCGAAAACACCACAAAAACACTAATAATCTATCACATAAATATAACCATGACCCAATATATATATTCAGATATATTTTAACATCTAAATAGATGAAATATATAAGCAACCCAAATTGATATGAAATACTCAACTAGAAACACCAAACTCTTACAAAAAACACACCCGAAAACTCACAAATCTGCACTGTTCAGCACAAGGGCAAACTCTGCATGAGCTTGAACATGGAATGGATTTAAACTCCCATCCTTAGCATTCTTGAAAACTTGAAAAATCCCATCCTTGGGTCTCCTTCTCCATAGGTTTGGTAGCCTCTGAAGAACAACAAAGTAATGAGCAAAATCAAGTTCTAGAATGAGCCCAAAATGCCTCCAAATCCCTTAAAAGAGGGCATAACCCTAACTTACATCTAAGAGGGGTTAATAAAACATATTTTAATAATAATTTTCATTATTAGTCCATTAGTTTCCAAAGATTAGCCCCTTTTTTTGAAACTTCACCTTTTGAGCCTGCTTGCCTTAGCAAAGATTATTATTATTATTAATTATTTGAAAAGGGGACATGACAAGTCCTCCCCTCTCAAATATTGCTTTTCCTCAAGCAATGAAGGTTGGAATGCTCAAGAATATGTGCTCCTTCCCAAGTTGCATCCTTCAGTGGTAATACTTTCCATTTGACCAAATGCTCTATGATGCTCCTATTTCTCAATCTTTTCTCTCTTGTATCCAAAATCTCTTTTGGTATCAAAACTAATTTCCCTTCATCATCAAGAGGTGGTAATTCTATAGATACTATGGTTTTCTAGCCTAGAACCTTCTTTAGGAAAGATACATGGAAAACATTATGTATTTTTCTGTTTGGTGGGAGCTCCAATTCATAAGCTACCTCTCCTACCTTCTTGATGATCTTATAAGGCCCATAGAACCTTGGCTTGAGTTTCTCTGCCCCACTCCTCTTCAAGGTGATTTTCTTATACGGCTACAACCTGAAAAATACCAAATCTCCCACCTCAAAAGATCTTTTAGTCCTTTTCCTATTAGCCTACAACTTCTATTGGTTCTGTGCATGTTGTAGATTATCCTTGAGGGACCTTATTATGTCTTGGCTTTGCTTGATGAAATCACTTGCTGCAGGTACTCTACTATCTGAAAGTACTAGATCAACAAAGGAAAGGGCATCATAAACATAAAGAGCACAAAAATGAGGCATACCAATAGACATGTGATGAGATGTATTGTAACAATACTCCCGTAGGTGCAACCATTTCACTCAAGCATGTTGTTGATTTGAAACATAGTTCCTCAAATATCCCTCTATCCATTTATTAACTATCTCTGCTTGTCCATCTATTTGAGGGTGATAGCTAGTACTGGGAATGAGTTTAGTTCCTACCAAATGAAAGAGCTCCTTCAAAAAAGAGCTGAGGAATCTACTATCTCGATCACTGACAATGTTTCTAGGCAAACCATGTAATCTAAAAATTTCCTTGAAGAACAATTCGGCCACTTGTGATGCCTTGAAATCAGACATGATATGAAAGAAATGTGCATACTTAGTTAGTCTATCTACCACCACATATATGCAATCCTTACCTTGAACCTTGGGCAACCCAGTGATGAAGTCCATGGAAACACTTTCCCATTTTTGTTTAGGAATAGGAAGTGGCTGCAACAACTCTGCAGGAAAATTTTTCTCACTCTTGCCTTGTTGGCATACCATACATTCCTTAATGTGTTTAAGGACATCCTCCTTCATACCCTTCCATGAAAACTGCTCTCAAATTTTCCTGTATGTCTTGAAGTATCCTTGATGATCAGCCAAAGGTGTGTCATGAAAGGCCCTCAATATCCTCTCCTTAGTTTTTGATCCTGGCACTAAGAATATCCTATTCTTGTAATAAATAAATTCATCAACAACCTTGTACCTGTTATCATCCACTAAATTATCCAAACTCTTGGTGGCAAATGAATCTTTAGCATACTCTAAAATTATGGAGACTTTCCAATCAACAGAGATAGATGTTAAGGAACACAGAGTGGGCTTTCTTGAGAGAGCATCAACAACCACATTATTCTTTCCTTTCATGTATTCAATATCAAAATCATAAGCTTACAATTTGCTTACCCATTTTCGTTGACGATCATTTTAAATCCCTTTTGTTCAAGAAGAACCTGAGGCTATTATGGTCTGTCTTTACAATGAATCTCCCACATACCAAATATTGTCTAAACTTATGAAGTGCATGCATGATTGCCAACATTTCCTTATCATAGATGGAGTAACCTTTCTCTGATTGATTCAGTTTTCTACTCTCAAATGCTATTGGATGTCCCTTTTGAGTTAGGACAGCCCCTATGCCTTCTCCAAAAGCATCACTTTCAACAACAGAAGGTAAAGAAAAATCTAGAATTACAAGCACAGGGCATAAACTCATTACCTCCTTAAGCTTATCAAATGTTTTTTGTGCCTATTCTTTCCAAAAAAAAGCTCCTTTCTTTGTCAAATCAGTCAAGGGGGCAGCAAGATGAGAAAATCCCTTGGTAAATCTCCTATAGTAGCTACACAACCCAAAGAAACCTCTCAATTGTGTAAGATTAGTGGGTGGAGGCCAATCCAAAATTGCTTGGATTTTTTGTTGATCAACCTATACTCCTTTATAACTTATAATATGTCCCCAATATAGGATCTTTGTTAAACCAAACTCACATTTAGACATCTTAGCATAGAAGGATCGCTGCTCCAAGATTCTCAAAACAATGTCTATGTGCTTTAGATGCTCCTCCTATGTTTTACTGTAAATCAAGATATCATCAAAAAATACCAAAACAAATTTTTGAAGATGCTGGCTGAATACCTTATTCATACAAGATTGGAATGTTGTAGTTGCATTAGTGAGGCCAAATGGCATGACAAGAAATTCAAAGTGCCCATAGTGACATTTGAAAGTAGTCTTTTCCACATCTTCACTCCTCATTCAAATTTGATGGTACCCTAATCTTAAGTCAATTTTTGAGAAGTATACAACACCATGTAACTCATCAATGAGTTCATCTATGTGTGGTATGGGATAACTATTTTTTATGGTCTTCTTATTTAGAGCTCTGTAGTCTATACACATTCTCATTGTACCATCCTTTTTCTTGATAAGTATCACAAATGATGCAAATGGACTAGAGCTAGGCCTTATGAATGCTATGTCCAGGAGTTTCTTAATAGTTTTTTCAATTTCTTCCTTATAACCTCTTGGATGGTAGTATGGGGTTGTTATAAATGGTTTAGCACCCTATTCTAACTCTATAACATGCTCAAAACCTCTATCTGGTGGTAATCCTGGAGGCAAGTCATTGAAAACTATACTATGCTTATCAAGAATATTTTGAATTTCAAAATAGAAATTACCTTGATTTTTTGGAGAGCTTGTTGGATGGATTATGACTCCTCCTACCCATGCTACTTGTCCTCTTCAGAAAGTCCTCTCCATCCTTTTTGCAGAGACCACCTTAGGTGCTCCATTTGATAAGCGTCTCAATAAGAATTCTTTCCCATTGGAATGAAATTTAAACTCCATAGTTTGATGGTTCATGTAATAGCCTCCAATAGAGTGCAACCATTGAACACCCAATATAAGATTTGTCTCACCAATGCCAACAACATAGAAGTCATCACATAACTCATAATCTCCTAGGGTCATCTTGAGTTGTTTCACCACTCGTGTCCAAGGCATAGTGAATCCATTAGCTTCAATAACATTGAATCCCTCAAAATCTTCTACTTTAAGCCCTCTTTTCATGACAAATCCCTCATCAATAAAATTGTGAGTTGCCCCACTATCAAGAAGAACTGTCAACCTTTGCCCTACTAGTACCTCTTGAATTTGAAAGGGATGGTATCTTGGGACTCCTGATAATGCTGCTAAAGTGCCACCCTTGCTGCTTTCTTTTTCTTTCTCTTCTTCTTGATCCTCCTTAGTGTCATGAAATTCCTCATGCTCATCTAAATCAGATTCTGAAGCAACTTCAATATAGTGCACTTGACCTTTCCCCAAACATCTGTGTCCTGGAACCCATGGTTCTCTACAAGTGAAACAAAGATTTTTCCTTTGTAATTCACTCCTAGTCTCTTCATCTACCTTATTTTTTGCCATATTTATCACATCTTTTGGTGGTAGTGTTAGAAAAGTCTTTTTCTAAAAATTCCCCTTATGGTGCCAAAGATTTGGGGGTTTTTGATTAGTGACTGGTTTCATAGGCACACAAGTTTCAAGTTGCAAGCTTCTTTTGATAGCTTCCTATAAGGTTGAGGGTGAGAAAGCCTTAACCAAACCCTTAAAAAGATCTTCCAAACCATCAAGAAAAAGATAAATAATCCTCTTTTCACTCATATCAGGTACCATAACAACCACTTTTTGAAACTCTTCTATATACTCATTAACTGATTTGGTTTGCTTCAACTTTGACAATTCTTTAAAATACTCTTCATCATCCTTGAGGTCAAATCTATCTATCACTCTTTGACTAAAATCATCAAATGTAGTTACCTGATCATGACCTTGAGTAGTCATTCCATGATACCACCAATCATAGGCTACATCTTCCAAGTGTAGACTTGCAAATTGAACAACATCACTCTCCTTCATGGGGTTAAGTGTGAAGAAGGTCTATAATTTTTGTAGCCATGCTCTAGCTGAAATTTTATTTGTTCCATCAAAAGTAGGTGTTGTAAACTTGATTATTTTATTTTTGAACTCTCTTCCATTTATGTCATGCTCCCTCCTATACTCTTTCTTGGGCATCAAAGTGTTCATCATATCCACATATTCTCTAAAAGGAACCAAACTGCGAAAGTCATCATCTAAGCCATTGTAAGTAGCTCTTAATGCAATCAAGTTACCTATAACCTCTTCCATGGGATTAAGGGATGGATTTAGTACTAGTGGCTCATCTACAGGTAGGAAACTAGTTTTTGTTGATTTAGACGGTGTGGGTTTCAGATTTCTTGGCTCCTCTAAAGTGCTCCCTTTCTCATTAGTAGATGCAACTCCCTGCAATTTTATTTGTCAATATTCACAAAGCCTCTCTAGCTTCTGCCGTACTATCCACTATTTGCTTCTGAGTATTCTGGATGTCTTGGAAGAATTTTTTTGCCATCTCATCTGGGTCAGCGATACTTTTTGCTTCCTTGGATTTTGTACTTTTACTTTTAACTGGAGGTTTGATCAAAATTTCTTTATTCTTTTCTCGCTACAAATATCTCTTTTCTCTTTCACTTAGTTGCATGCAAACTTCTACAAAATCTTAGGCTAGGAAGATCATAGCTCTGATACCACTGAAATGTCCCCTTTTTGATTTTATATGATATTTAAAGTCTCTAATCAGATTTTTAAAATCAAACAACCAATATTTCAAAGATCCACCAATTTCTCAAATAAACCCAAATCGGGTATGCCCGAAATAGTGCCATAAACTTCATAGCTTCACATATTATTAATAAATCTAAAAGTGAAAATTTTTACAAAAATTTCACCAGCATAACATCCTACAAAATGATATTTCCAGATCTATATAGAGTTTACAAAACAACTCCCAAATGAAGGACAAAAACAATGCTCATCGGGCTCTCGAAAATAACACCAAATAGCTTGAAAACACCACAAAAACACTAATAATATATTACAGAAGTATAACCATGACCCAATACATATATTCAGCTCTATTTTAACATCTAAATAGCTGAAATAAAGAAGCAACCCAAACTGATATGAAATACTCAACCGGAAACACCAAACTCTTACAAAAAACACACCCGAAAACTCACAAATCTGCATTGTTCAGCACAAGGGAAAACTCTGCATGAGCTTGCACATGGAATGGCTTTAAAATCCAATTCTTATCCTTCATAAAAACTTAAAAACTCCCATCCTTGGGTCTCCTTCTCCACAGGTTTGGCAGCCTCTAAAGAACAACAAAGCAATGAGTAAAATCAAGTTCTAGAATGAGCCCAAAATGCCTCCAAATCCCTTAAAAGAGGGCATAACCCTAACTCACATAAAAGAGGGGTTAATAAAACATATTTTAATAATAATTTTTATTTATTAGTCCATTGGTTTCCAAAGATTAGCCCCTTTTTCTGAAACTTCACCTTTTGAGCCTGCTTGCCTTAGCAAAGATTATTATTATTTTTAATTATTTGAAAAGGGGACATGACAATAACTTATTTGGAAATGGACTAGAAAAATTTAGATGATGTCTCAATTTCTGCCAAAAAGTCTATTTAAATTCACATTGAACTAATAAATGGTCTATATCTTCCTCCTCCTTCTGGCATAAAATACAATGGGCTGGTCCTATAAATCCATATTTCTCCCATCTTTTACAAGTTAATATTTTTCCTTGTATTGCTAACCAAGCAAAGGCTCATGCCTTCTGCAAATAGTCCTTATCCCAACATTATTTTGATAGCCACTCTTCTATACATTCTGCTTTGCCTAACATCTGATATCCTACTTTTGCTAAGCATTCACCACTTTATGCAACACATCATATAATCTTGTCATCTTTCTCCCTATTTTCCAATAGATTATGGAATAGGCTCTAAGTTAGAAATTATTTCCAATGTAGTTCAAAACCTTATGATACTTAGGAAGAAGATATGAAATTTTGATGTCCTAATTCATTAAGTTTTATTATGATTTTAATTAATCCATGTACTATTTTTATTTGTAAGAAAATTAGCTTTATGTTATGGTTTCACTAAGCTGTGGTTTCCAATAAGTCTTTAATTTCTTTTTTTTAGTAGTTATATTTTTGGTCTATATTTTATTGAGTACAAGCACAATTCAGTTGTTATGATATGATGTGTTATAGTAATATTTATCATTGGTTTAGAATCATGGGAAATGTTACATAAATTTTAAACAAAAAGTATTAGTTATATACAATATGAAGAGAAAATGATATAAGTAATCTACATAGGAATATTTTTATGGTATAGTGGAAATATATGGGTCCTTGAAAGTTATCTAACTTTAAAATGTGACTTAGTTGATTATATAGGTTAGGTATGTTTTCTGAAGTAATGTTAATCCATGTGATTTGGATGGATCATTTGGTGGTCAATGTGTCTATTATGCATATGGTTCCCTTCTTGATGTGACAGTGAAGTTGATTATCATAATGCTATTGGGATCATGGGTTAGTCTTAACTTGAAGTTGTTTCTATTTAGTGGGTGTTTTTTAATGTATGATAACTTTACACGTTAGTATAAGCTCTATGAGGTTTCATGTTGGGGTATCCTTATGTGTACTAGAGGCTTTGGGTTTTTATTTGGTTTCTAATTTTGTGTAATTTCTTTTGCAAATTTATTGTATGATTTGGACCTATTTACGTAATTGAGGTCACATGTGGATCCCCATTAGAACTCTTAATATTTCTTGTTGATAGTTTGATATAGGTGATAAAAGTGGCTCTTGATCTTCTATGTTATGTATTTGTTACGATGTCATTGCATTATTATTTATTGACATTCTTGGAGCTTGATTATGGTTTTAATGAAACAAGATGATTTATTATATCCATTTTATTGGTATGGATCCAATGATGACTTATGCATGATTGAATTTAGAATAGGGCATATGTTTTGGAACCTAGAAAATTCCTATTTGATTCTCATTTTAATTCTTATATATTAGATGTCCTTTTTCTTATGTTTTTCATTGTGGACCCTATTGGTGAATTTTCATCTATGCTCCAAACACAATCTTGATGGCTTCTTTATGAGAATTTAATATGGCTCCATTAGAGATGTTATTTATTTATTTATTTATTTGGTTTGGAGCTTAGGAGGGTCATACTAGGAACATAGTGTTAAGGACCACTCACAATGGGGGCTATGGCCCAAAGTGGCCAATCTAAGACAACCCATTATGAAGTTCTTAATAAAGTGGAAAGTTAATAAAATTAACTAGGTTGGTATTTTACATTAATAAAAGAAAATGTTGTCTTACCCATGTCTAAAATATGCATGCACTATTTTATTGAGGATGGGTTGAGAAGGCATGTCTACTCATTGGGTGTTGATTTGGCAGTGCGACACCTTGGTTCAATGAGGTGGTCATTACTATAATGCCCCACTCAAGAACCCAAGAAAAACTAACCTATTAAGCTATAATGTTTACTGAAGTACTTTTATTTCAAAAAGTTTATGAACCATCAAAGTAACAATATAGAAGTAATAGAATACATATACACCACATATACATTAAGCAATGCAAATAAAAGTCTCTATTTCTCAAGGGTTCCTTCACATTATGTCACATGTATAATTTTTTTATTAATTTAATTAAATCTTAAGTACAATGATCATTATCATAATGAAGTAAAAAATGTACATAGTAAAAATAATAATACATAAGAACAACTGATCAATGAAGTAAATCTAATAAAAACATCCACTATACATGTTGTAGGATATGCAATAATTTTACAAGTACAATAGAGTACAATAAATTTCCCCATAAGATCTCAAGATACATGGATACATAGATACATCAATTGAATATAAATTCTCCAAGATAGAATAAGAATGGTACAACCACAATATTGAACCATTGAACATCGATGCCAATCTATAGGGGACCCAAATGGTAAGAAGTCACTACCTTCCAACCTCATGGTATTATTGTCAAGCCCACTCCTACCATACAAGGGAGATAATGTATGATCCACATATGGATTTCAAACACAAAACTAACAACATGAAATCCTAGGAAAGAAATTGTTAAAGCTCTCTATCTCAAGTGGTACTACTCATATGAAAAGACAACTCTAGAGTAAACCAAAATTAAAACATAAATACAAATCCATATATAGGAAACCTAAGATGCATATGGAAAAATCTCATCACATGAGTCAACTCTAAGGTTTCTTTGAAAGTCTCTCTGGACCCTTACTCCTTAGTGAATCCATGCTGTGTTAGTAATCCTTTCATATAGACAAGCAAACTAACTATGCAAGATCATTATCAAGCATCTTCTTCCACTCCAATCCTAGCCTATTTTAGAACTCACGACATGAGCAAGGAACACAATTATCTTATTGATTCATTTTAAGATCCCCTATTTAATGTGTTGTATTATCACTTAATTAAGCTACTTATGATGAGTTACCCTGGCATCCACTTAGGGCCTCGCTCCCCATTACAAGCCACTTCCTCCCTATACACTTAGATAAACTACCCTATTGCTCCATTCAAAATAATCCAAACAATACCAAAAAGATTTTCATAAACCTTAATCATAAAAGTCACCAAAGTAAAGTAATTAAGCATAGGAAATAATATCAGATCCACAAAAGGATTCACTATCCATCTCAAATAACATCTCAAAGAATCATCCATCCCTTAATGAATACACCATAATCATAACTATAACAATCCATAAAGTCTCATAACACAAGATCAATGGGAAACCAATATCAATTACATCCATCTCCATCATAGAGTACATCACACATAAAGATAACCATTTAGATTATAGAATAAACCATAAAGTAACTTAATCCACAACACAACCATCGAGAACATAGATCAACCTAAATGATAACATAAGGAGACCAAGTAAGTCATACTTAACAAAAATAATGGTCTCCACCCATTTTGGTTTAAAAGACATAATGATTAGAATAAGTAGGATTACTCACAGTTATACTCCAACCATACATAGACTAATCAAGACATACAAATGGTTATACCATTTCATATAGAAAATAAAATATCACTACATCTGGTGTATAATACTAAATTGGTCAACTACATAACCTCCAAAACCATCACAAAAATAAACATCATGAAAAAAAACCATAATAATCATTTACAAAATATACGTTTCAACCATAAAGTTAAGTTTGGTAGTTTTCAAAAGTTTATTTGATCATAGTAAAGAGTAACAATAATTAATGGATAAGCTAATGTATGTGGTTCATATTGAGTTTATCTTTTTAGTTGAGGTTAGTACCAAGAAAAAATTTAAATTATTTTGGAAATCATCATATTTATATTATAAGAATGGAAGCATTAAATGGATTAGTATTCAACTTTCTAATTTTTCTAAGTCCAATTCCACAATGCAAAATATCATGGTATTTCATGATATTACAAAATACAAATATATTAATTTAAACATTTAACCATATGATTCCATCTAAACAAAAAAGATCAATCAAATAAATATATTTTTGTTTTTAAAATATATTTCTTTATAAAATAAATCCTTATCTATATTCTTTATAACATTATAAACATTATACCTATAAAAAAACATTATAATAAATATTATGTATCATTTAAATATTATTATTTCTTAATATAAAAATAAATTTTAAGTTAAATTTTAAAGTTTAAATTTTTTTTATAAATAAATCTTTTAATGCATATATAACACCCCTAACAAGGTGGGCCCCACATGGGTCATAGCCTTTAGAGGGCTTGTCTTGGGATCTTTCCCCTTTGGGGAGGTTGTGACAACATGTTGCGTGTGTTAGTAGCTGCTAACCGTGACAATAATACTGCCTACAATAACTCCTGCTTGCACAACAAGGTGGGGCTTAAGAACCCACACCATTTATTAAATATTTTTTCATAGTTTTTAAAAAATAAATTTCTTTAAATTTTTTTATATAGAAAATAAACATAATTGTAACATTTTAATTAAACATATATTTTTAACTAGTCCCGTTATTGTAAGAATAATAGGAAAACTTCTTCTAACGAGTATAAAATCTTTTTTTTTGTTCTTACATAAATCCCTTTTGCAATTAAAAAATATTTAAAATAAGATGATAATATATACTCAAAACTTCATTAAGCAATATTTGTGTCAAATTCAAGATTATTACAAGGTATAACTTTTAATCAAACCCTATCTTGTTTAATGCTTTCATTTTCTAAATTTTTCTATATCAAAATATTTCTATTTCTGAATAGGGTTTTGCTAAGAATATAGTTTGATTTGATTTCTAATTTTCTCTCTTTACAACTTTCTCAGATCTATTGATCTGATACTAAATTTTTCTCTTAATAAGGCCAAGGAAATTTTCTATTTCAAATCCACAAATATATTCTTGTTCCAATTCAATTCAATATATCAACAATCAATTTGCAAGCATCCAAAAAGACATGAGGAAGATAGATCTTTTCGCATAAATTTCTAGAACAAGCTTTCACACTCTACCTCAAATTAACTCACACAATCCAAGTTACTCTCATGCTTCAAATATTTCCTTTAACTTTGATCCATCGATTTTCTTTCCCATAAATCTATCCCTGGTAAATGAACCAAAAAGCCCCTAATAAAGAACCCTAATCCTATTTAGGGTTTCTAATTCTTAATTTTATAAAAAACAACCCACTTTAATAAAAGATTAAATACTTTTATTTTACTAATTCTTCCACGCACACTTAAAATACTTTATTAATTAGATATTTCTTTACTTTATTTCTCTATTTATTTATTCACATAATATTTTAAAAAAGAATAATTTATTATTTTAATTAATAATAATATTTAAAGCTTACTAGTCTTGAGAAACTCTAACTTTATTATTATTTAAATAATTACAGATAAAGTGACATGTTACCTTTTAAAATTTTAATTACTTATTCTAACTTTCATATTTAGACTATTATTTAGTATTTTTAAATTAAATATACACATTTAATTAATTCTCAATTAACTAAACATCATTACATTTTAATGTTTCCTTTTAATTAAAATATATTTAATAGTTCTAATATCATATTATTATTCGAGTATCACAATTAAATCATTTACCAAATAAATCACATCACCTAAACCACATAAATGCAACACAAGTAAAATGGACCAAAAACCAAAATCAAACAACATGTACAAAGATAAACTCATGGGTTTGAAAAGGGTAGTCAATCAGGTACATGTCCTTTTGAAGACAATAATTAGGCTTAGGTAAAGATTACCTAAACATTGTCTCTCATCTCTTACCATTGAGTTATTATGATAGGGTACAATCATCTTGACAATTCAGGAAAGTTGATGCTTGGTACCAAAAAACTTTTATAAAAGATGAACATGTACATGTAAAAATATATCAAACTAAACACATAATGGAAGAGAGTGGTATATCATGTAGATTCAAACTTGTAGGTGACTATGAGTCCCTCCCTCAAATAAATCAACCACACCAGACATATATGTAAAACATGTACATACACATACACCATAAAAATGTAAGTATGGGGTAAGTATAATCAATAAATCATGAGCATCAATAACATCTTATTCTAACATAAGCAACTCATCATCATGAGCATAATCATAAGATCATCTAAAAGTACATAGTATTACATCATAATGAAAGTAATTACAACACTAACTAAGAGCATGTAAGGTATCATCATTTCAATTAAGTAATCATCACTATTTGATATAATCAATTACTCTACATATCAAAGTATTACATTTCAAAGATGACTAAGAGCTATTCACAAAAGGTTCAAAGAAGAGGAGATTGGAGAGTAGATGGTCTTTTCTTTTAGAAGATTGGTGCAAGGATAATTTTGGCAGGTCAACCAAGGGTTACCCTAGGCTGGCTAGGTGTGGGGGAGTGATAAGAAATCATTTTGGTCATTGTTTGGCTATGGTGACACTTTTTTTGGGTCTCTCAAACTAACCACTTTGCTAAAGTGATGACCACCCTTCAAATTATCAAATTGGCTAAGGATAATGGGGTCTCTAAGCTTTGGTTGGAGGGTGATTTAATAATAAATATAGTTAAGTGCCTAAGTGATTCCTATAGTCCTTCATGGAGTATTGGAAATATCATTAGGGAGACTATTGATATCTTTAAATATATGGATATATACCACATAACTCATGTTTATGGGGAATTAAATATGGTTACTAATTCTATTACCAATGTGATGGTGAGGTGTGATGATCTAGTAGGGAAATAAAAACTTCCCTTTGAATGTATTGTTAATCATTGATTATGACATTATTAATGGGAAGAAAAGGACAATTAATAAATGGGAATGGAGGCACTTAGAAGTAATGGATTGTTTATTACAAGACATTGAATGGGGAGAAATGATGGAATTTGTAATTATATCTCTATTTTCTTGCATGCATTCTAGGTGTCTTTGAGAGTTATTAAGTTTTATTTCTATCATATTCTAGTTCTCTCTATGAATACTCTTTGCTAAAGTTTTTTGGTTAGAAAGAATCAAAACAAGAATTTGGGTGGCCATTGTAGGAGATAGGAATCCCCTAATTGTGAGAAGTGGAGATGGCACACCAAGGTTTGGGATATTTTAGAGAGAGGCAATTTGACCATCTTCATGGAAAGACTCCATGGTAGGAATGCTTAAGTCACTCAACTATTCCTAAGAAAGTGGAACTAGGGCACGTTGAATGTGGGTGGTCAAAATATTACCATCACTAAGGAACTTATCTCCAAAGTGATTAGTATTCCAATTGTGGATAGAAAATTCTACAGGGATCACTAGTTCTCAGATGCCACTACTGAAGAGTTTCCCAGGGAGCTAGGTGAGAGTGAGGCACTAGCCAAATAAGAAGGTAAAACATATTTCTAGACCAAATGTATCAAGAATATTTGCCATCTTTTTGTGCATGCTATTGTATACTACATTCCTTTGGATGGTAGATTTTCTAGGTTTTGTTGTAGTTCCCACCCTAGAAACATGATTTATTATATACTCGATTTGTATCCCATTCTTGGGCTAGAAAATATGATGTTGCTTTACATAAAATGATTAAGATACTGTTCTTATGATAAGTTTTGTTTACTTTTATGAAAATGATTATTATGATTTCTAACTATGCTAACCCACCTAGTATTTTTCATTCTTGCATAAGATATCACAATATTATGTATATGTATACTTATTGGTCATGTAGGAATGTGCAAGAATAGGTACAAAATCCTCTATGAAATTTCTTAATTTAGAGATAAAAACTATGATTGATAGGCAACTAGAAACCTAAAGTCCCTAATAGGAGTCTGTCACCTTATTTGGGATTTTGGGAAATTGTATAGTTACTCTATTAATGTTTGTTGCTTTACTTTTATTTTTGTCTTATTGTTATTGATCCAATATGCATAATTACCTAAGTATACATGGGTGCACATATATATGCTCAAGTAAAAGTGTACATTTGCATTGATGTATGTGTTATTAACGAGGATTGGCAACTCTTACAAATTATAAATTACAACTAGATCCTTAGAATAAATAAATTAAGTAATAAAATCCATCAAGATATTTGAACCTTGAACCCAACACTCCAACAAAACCACTTTAGACCAAATCACCTACAAGACTCCTTAAAAACTTTTCATGAGAAATAAGACCTTGCACTTGTTATTAAACAAATCTAAGGAGTGGCAAAAGAACCTTTGAGACCAGAACCCTTGAGCTAAGGAGTAAAGACACACCTCTTAAACCAACTCACCACCCACAATTTTGTGAATTATCTTCCTAAGATATGTTTATAAATAAAAAATATAGGAAGTCCATTTAATAATTTTATTAAAAAATAAATTAGAATTATTAAATCAAATCTTAATGAGATGTTGTAATAGACACAACCATCCATAAACTAAATGGATCCCTATAAATTAAGGAACTTCCCAAAAATAGAAAATATAAGAGAAATAACTGGCAAAAACTACAGTCAAATTTTTATTTTGAATACCATACCTATAAAAATGCAAAGGAAACCCAAATTAAGGTTGGGAAGGATACAAACACCAAGATTTGGTTAGAGGGTGGACGCTTTCATCTTTCACAGACTCAAGCCCCAATTCCATACCAGCACATGAAAATAAGTAGGTCTTGTTACCCAATTTTGTTTCGATTATTTTATTACTCATGATGAGAAAAATTAAAACTAAACTATTGTAGATTATGCAAATATATCTCTATATTGTGTGTTTTAATTTTCTATATGATTGTATCCCATGGTTTTCTATGATGGAGTCTTTGTGTGGAAGTCATGTTTAGATGAGAATGCTAGGAGTTGAATTCCTTGATTTAGGGATGGTTGTGGGGTTTTAAACCTTGAATCTCAGCACATATGGTACTAGAAAACCTTCCTTCATCTTAACTGATCTTAGAATTAAATTTATAGCCTTTAGTTTTTTGAGTTTTCAGGGATGGATGCATAGGTATATTGCATGTATGCCTAGATAAACTATTCATATGTACAACACTGCGTCTTGCTACCTATCAACCTCTTTGTTAGTTTTCTTAATTAGATGCATAACCTTTCTTGATGCATGTACACTACTGATGAACTTATGCATAGATAAAGTAAAAGCACAATTATGTTTTACATAAGTTCCATTTTGTTTCAGACATGTGCCAGACTGGTGAAAGTTAAATGTTTACACAATTATATGACATAGATGTGTGTCTCTTCTAAATATGTGTATATATAATGAAAGCATGATAATATGAAATACATGCATAGATATAGGTAACATATGCATAGGCTTGGCTTCTCAATTTTTAAATAAAAGTGTTTGTGTCATCACTTGATGTTGTTTTCTATTTATGGATGAGGTCCAGGGCCTATTGTTCTTTTTTATTTTTCCCATGTTTTATTTGGGGGTATAATTATGTGGCTTTGAGTAGGGTATAAAACCCTAGGTGAGTGGCTCACCATAGGTACTAAGGCCCAAAAGTGGCAGCCATGAAATCCTATGTTTGCAGACCATGCCTTGCACAAGATGAATCTAGTGTGAGTGGTTAATAAGTGATAAACTAATAAAAAATCATGGGATGGGTTTGGATTTCACACACATTAATCAAGATAAGTAAAGTGGTATTTCTAGAGTAGTTAGGGAAGGGATGTTGCACAAACCTTAGGCTCCTAACCTGAGAGGTTGATCCTAGGATTACTAGGTCATGCTTGTTCTCATTGGAGTACTTAGAAAAAGGCATTCTATGTGGCATGATGGCCTTAATCCTAGAAGGTTAATCCCAACACTTGGGAAGGTGAATGGTGTGGTTACAACTCCTATACTCAAGTCTTTCCCTGGGTGTTCTTTCTTGTGATTTCTTATTTTTAGTTGAGACTTTTTTTTGAGAATACTAAATTCTAGATGCTTATACCTAGTGGATCATGGTTTTGTCTCCTAGATTGGGGTTGGTCCCTTAGGGATCACATGGTTGGGTGGAAAAACTTGAGGCTTGATTATGGCTTAGCATTGGAACTCTTACAAGAAGTGATGCTTGGAAAATGCTAAAGAAAATTAATGTTGTATTTGATACTTTCTCTAGATGTAAAATTGTTGTAATGTAGCTTGGTGTAAACTGGTGTTGTACATGGGAGAAACACATATTCATGAGACCTTGGTGTGGAATGCAGTGAGAATAGTAATGAGCTAAACTAGACCCAAGAAAAAAATACTAAATAAACTATCCATGAATGTATCATGTGTCCCTAACTACAATTGCTAAAATCACTGTCAGACCAACATCTTAGTGATAGTTCTAGAATGAGATTATTCTATTTCTAAAGATCTATGAAAGACTATATGAGATACATATGAAATGAAAGATATATCAATATGAGAACATGAAAATGCTATAGACATGTCTACATAAGACTAAACAATGCTAAATAATGCTAGATAATGCTGAAAGGATGGTAAAATGATGCTAAAAAACTTTATAATAATGATGCTAAATAGATTATCAAATGCTAGATCTAATATGCCTATAGTAGGGATGAATAAAAGTTGGGTCCTTTTGCTCTTATTTTTTCCTTCTATTTATAGGATTTCAGAAGGGGGTTGGGGTAAAGATCCAAGATTTACCTTTTACTAGGGATAAGGGTGAAACTAAAAATATCTCAAAAAAATCCAAGAGGAAAAGTCCAATAAACTTGGTTTGTGAGGATAAATAGGGATTTTCAATTCTTTTAAATTCCAAAAGGGTGGATTTTCACTTCTACGAGGATAAAGATTTTAATTGATTTATTGAATGTTGCATTTCTTTTCAACTTTTGTCTTTATCTTTTTCATTTTTATTTTATTTTTTGATTTTATGAATTGAATATCCTCTTTTAAAGTGATATTGGTTTTTTAAATTTTAGAAGAATCAAGGGTTTAGGCAATTAGTCAGTTAATTACTCAAACAACTTGGTGTTGTAATTGATTTGAAAATCCATTATTTTTCTTGTTTCTCTGATTTTGTCCTTAATTTTTGTTGTTTGATAGAAATTCATGTTGTTTAGGTCTTTTTTAATTTTAGGGTGTCTACAGGTGTATAATGTTAAAAAGGAAATAATTATGTATAATGGTTGGGTAGATAGAGATGAGACTTTGTACATTGAGATTTCCTCAATAGGATAAAGTTGTTACCTATCTTTGTAAAAAACATTATGGAATTTATATCACTGAGAATCTTGTGGATATGAATTAATGTTATATTTCATTTCTAACTCACTTATTTCTGTGATCTTTTTCTCTTAAAAATGATCAGCATTATGTTTAACATACTTGTTTTAGATTAAAGTTCTCTTTCAGATTATGTTCCAATAAAAGGGAACCTATCATAATTTTTTATTATAAATTAGCACTTAACAAGTTTACCTTGATTTCATTAGGTTCCCTATTGGGGGAATTACATTTGGTATCAGATCCCTAGATTGCTACACTAGGAGCTCTTGGGCTTACCTTGTAAAAGGAAACTTGCCTTTAGGAAAGCATCTCTCATCTAACCAAGAACTTTTGAATTCTAGGATGCCTCCCAAGACATAAAAAGTTGAAGGGGTAGAGTAAACAACTCACCCCCAAGATTTGAACATGTGAGCTCTTAAGGAGAGTGAGGGAAGTCTGATAGGAATATGGGCAACGAAAGCCATGGGGAGGAAAATTATGTAGTACAACTTAGAAGATTGATACAAGAAATGATGGAAAGCTTAGACCAAATAGAAAATAGGATTAATCAAGAAGAAGAAAATCATTCCCACACAGGTGGCCATAAGGAACATGAAAGAAGTCTTAGGAGATGAAACCTAGAGGACCATCATACACCTATCACCACTTAGATGAAAGATCTTCTCAGGGTACAAATACCTAAGTTCTATGGCAAAAAAGGAAGGTCATCAGTAGAAACTTGGCTTTTTGACTTAGAAAGATGTTTAACTATGCACCCATTCAATAGTAACATGAAGGCTAGGTGTACTATTATGAATTTAAGAAAGAACACATCAAATTGGTAGTGTTAGGAAGAGGAAAGGTTATAAGTGAATGTAGATAATGTATCTTTGGAATTATTTTTAGAAACTTTCAAGGACGAATATCTCTCCAACCAATGGAGGTAGGATAGAGTAGAAGAGTTTTATCAACTTAAACAAAAGAACATGATAGAAGATGAATATGAAATGAAATTTTATGAACTCAAACCCTTCTTTGGCTAAAGGGAACATGGGCAAATGCTGGTACACCACTTCATCAAGGGCCTTAGTGACTAGATAGCTAGAGGGGTAGCAATTTTTGAACCAAAATCTATAAGGGAAGTAGTTGCTCAAGCCTTCTTAGTTGAAAGGAATGTGATGACTAGTATGGGTGGCCACATGGGAAGTCAAACCACTCAAAATAATAACAAAAATAGTCAAGGGGCCTAGGTTCTTAAGAAAATGCATCCTTTAAAGAGGGTAAGAAATTTCACAAAAAGAGGAAGTTCCAAAACCACAAAGGAAAATGTTTGAGTGAAAGGACAAATATAAAATACAACTCACAGAAGAACTCTCAAGATGATAATAAGGGAAGTATTCAACAATCCAACACTCCTTCCTAATTATGGTAGGAATATAGGGTGTTTCTCCTATGGTCAACAAGGCCACTATGCAACAAGTTGCCTATAGAAAGAAAACCAAACCTACTCACAAAAATAAGTAGTCTCAAATCCCACAGTGCAAAATGCAGGTCACTCTCACTGTATATTTGCAATTGTGGACAAGTGTCAGGAAGTTTTTGAAGGAATAGTAGTAGAAACTTCACGTGTGTTAAAAAAAGTAGTTTCCATTTTTTTTGACTCAGGAACTACTGGTTCTTTCATCTCCCCTACTTTGGTAGACTTATGTAGATTAGAGGGTAATGGGCAAGGTGACCACTAGTAGATAGAATTGGCTTCAGGTGCTAAAATTTTAATAAATTTGGTGGTAGAAAATTATGAGATAAATTTAGGACCTTTCTCAACCAAAGTGGACCTTCAGGTTATTCTTATAGGTTCTTATGGAGCAATTTTGGGCATGTATTGGTTAGAAGCTCATGAGTCTAGCATAGATTTTTGAAAGAAGGAAATATTTTGTAAGGATGATTCAGGAAAGGAGTACATAATCATATGAATACAAAGATCCATGCCTTTGCATATGATATTAACCATAAAGTTAAAACAAAGCATGAGGAAATGATGCCAAATTTTTGCAGTAATAGTTAATGAACCTGAAGAGGAGATAAGGGAAATAAAACTCAACCATCCCTTGTTGGAAGAATTTGCAGATGTATTTCCAAAAGAAATCCCTAGGATGCCTCCAAAATCTGACATAGATTTTCATATTGATATGATACCAGGAGCATAACTAATCTTGAAGGTACCCTATATAACAATCACTCAAGAATTGAGTGAATTAAGGCTTCAATTAGAGGAAATTTTGGAGAAGGGGTTTATTAAACCTAGTGTGTCACCCTTAATTTTTATCAAGAACAAGGATGGACCCTTTGTTGGAATTAAAGGTAGAGTAACTGAGGGGGGGGGGGGGGTGTGTGAATTAGTTACTTGCAAAAATTAATCCATAGATCCCTTAGATGTATTAAAGATCTAGTTATTGTTGATACTCGGTAAACATAACAAAATGTTATAACTCAATAAATTAAACTATCACTTATCTTCAAGAAAAAATGCATGCAACTGAAAACAAAATGAACACAAGAGACACCAGATTTAACATGGAAACCCAATATGGGAAAAACCACCAAGTAACTAGTCACCAATTTTTCACTCTTCTGAAGTGAGCCCTGTTAGGAGCCAGCCTTGTTAAAGGTTACAATACACACTTTTAGGTGTGACCCTGTTAGAGGATTTAATCACCTTGTTAGGAGTGGCCTTGCTAGAGGTCTTCAGAATAATTCAACTAAACTGTCACCTTGTTAGAGGATTTACAAAATGGTTGTTAAACCAACTTTGTTAAGAGATTTGAAATCACTGCTGCAATGGTTTGAAAGCAACAATGAATTGACCTAAATAAGATGCAACTGAATTTGCTGGCTATAGGTCTCTGTTCAACATCATTAGATCCTCCTTGATCAAATATGACTCTGCTGCTCCTCAATGATCTCTGGTTATCCTTCAAATTTGCTTCCACAATAATCAGTCTTCATATCACATTAATTCCACATACTTCCACACCACTTAGAATTTGCAACTTGACCTCTTACTTATACCATTCAGATTGTCAAGTTGGCTCATTTACATGTTACATTTATCAATAAACCATACATCATTTGGCTATAGATATTACTCTAAAAAAAAAAATGTTATTTCATAAAACAATGAAATCCTTTACTGGCTGACCCTTCTTGGTAAATACTACTTCCAAAAATTTCTTAAGTTAACCTTCTTAACTCAGTTAACATTGCAATATCCAAAAAATCCTTTGGCTGTCGAGTTTACTCGATAAGAACTGCTTTTGCCACATTCCCTTTGATGACTGAGTGAGTTCAGTAAGAACTGTTTCTGCCACATTTCCTTTGATGATCGAGTGAGCTCGGTAGATTCTGTCCTTTTGCCTTGCTAACCATCTAAGCTCAGTAAACACTATCCTTTTCCTTGCCGACCTTCTAAGCTTGGTAGACACAGTCCTTTGCCTTGCTGACCTTCTAAGCTTGGTAGACACTGTCCTTTGCCTTGCTGAGCTTCTGAGCTCGATAGACACTATTTGATGACTGATATGACATTTGTGTGATATCAAAGACAACACATAATTAAAAAATTGTGTCCAACAATCTCCCTCTTTGGCATTGATGGCAACACAACATGTCATAGAAGAATGAAATTTGAAAACAAGTCTTTTATTGATAGAATACTTCACTTTCTTTTTCAAATATAGAAAACTCCCTCTTTCATAATAATCTCTCCCTCTCGCACAAACTCTTATTATTTTTCAAATTTCAGAAAGATATGACAATAGATTCTCCCTCTTTGAAAACATATGCCAAAGACAACTCAAAATAGTTGAATAGCATTGTACCTGATGTACTGATTCATATACAATGTCTTCAATTGTTTGCTGCATCAACTGATAGTTCTTCAATTCTATTTCTGTTGATGCATCACTAGAATTGTATTTTAGTGAGCTTCAGATAGGAGAATGACCCCTAACTTACCTCTTAGATACAAGAATGCATCCTTAGGTAAAGGCTTTGTGAATATATCGGCAATTTGTTCCTTTGTATAGACATATTCAATTCTTAGTTCCTTTTCTTGTAACAATTCTCTAACAAAGTGATACTTTATGGCAATATGCTTGGTTTTTGAATGCATCACTAGATTCTTGGAGATGTTAATTGCACTTGTGTTATCACAAAACATAACAACAGGTTCATTGATTTCTTGCTTCATACCTTCCAATAATTGTTTAAACCACACAATGTTTGAGCAATTTACTATTGCTACAACATATTCAGCCTCTGCTGTTGATTGAGATGTACAATTTTGCTTTTTTCTTGTCCAAGAAACCAACCTTTTTCCAAGAAAGAAAGCTCCTCCACTTGTGCTCTTTCTGTCATCAATATTTCCTACCCAATCTGCATCAGTGAACACTGTTAAATCTATTTTTCCTCCAAGTTTATACCATAATCCATATTCTTCAGTTCCTTTAAAGTATCTCATGATCCTTTTGATTGCCATCATGTGATTTTCTTTTGGTTTTGCTGAGAATCTTGCTACAATTCCTACTGCAAGTGTAATGTCTAGTCTTGTGTGCACTACATATTGCAACTTTCCAATCATAGATCTATACAATGTCCGATCCACCTCCTTTGATTCATCATCCTTAGTCAGTTTTAATCTAGTACACATAGGAGTCTCAACTGGTTTGCAGTCTTCCATACCAAAATTTTTTAGTATCTCCTTGATGTATTTAGATTGAGTGATATAGATTCCATTCTTATGCTGTTGAATTTGAAGACCAAAAAAGAATTTTATTTCACCAAACATTGACATTTCAAATTCCTTGTTCATTTGTTCTAAAAATTCTTCGCAAAGATCATCATTTCCTGTGAACAAAGTATCATCTACAAATATTTCTACCAAAACAATCTTATTATCTAGTCCTTTTATGTGCAAACTACTATTGTCATTAGTTCTTTGAAAACCAATTTGAATAAGATAGTTATGCAATCTTTCATACCATGCTCTAGGGGCTTGTTTCAGACCATATAATGCTTTATGCAATTTGTAGACCATATCCTTCTTGTCTAGATTAACAAAACTTTTAGGCTATTCAATGTAAACCTCTTCATCCAATATGCCATTGAGAAATGCTGACTTGCCATCCATCTGATAAACTTTGAATCCTTTGAATGTAGCATATGCAAGTAAGGTTCTAACACCTTCCAATCTTGCAACAAGAGAAAAAATTTCTCCATAGTCTACACCTTCTTCTTGAGAGTATCCTTTGCATACTAGTCTAGCTTTGTTCCTTGATACCTTACCATCTTCATTTAGTTTGTTTCTGAATACCCACTTTGTTCCAATCACATTTTTGTCTTTGGGTCTTGGTACAAGAGTTCATGTTTTGTTTTTCTCTATCTGTTCTATCTCTTCATTCATAGCTTCAATTACACTTTCATTGTCTAGTGCATCTTTGACATTTCTAGGTTCAAAATCAGCAAGTAAACAAGTGCCTTTCAACTTACTTCTTATCATTGTTCCTTCTGATTTATCTCCAATGATCTGATCTGGTGCATGATGCTTTCTAACATACTTGGCTAACATGGGCTCCTTGCCTTGTGAATGAATTGCACTATTATCCTTCGGTGTTTCAACTTCTAGTTCTAATTCTAGTTGCTCAGGCTTGGTAGATGCTAACTCAGTAGCTTCTATTTGCAACTCGAGTTCTTGTAGCTTGGTAGGTACTAACTTGGTTTGAACTTCTTGTGACTCGGTTAATGAAGACTCTGGAGTTGAGAATTCTTGATTAATAGGTATACTTGGTATTGTATCAGGTTCAATGTAAAAAAATCTTCTATAGTCTTCAGGTTCCTTTTTGCTTTCTTCTTTTGTTCTTTCTATAAACTCATCAACTTTCACATGTGCACTTTCTATGACTTTGTGAGTAGATAAGTTCAAACATCTATATGCTTTGCTTTTGCAAGAGTATCCCAAAAATATTCCTTCATCACTTTTTCATCAAATTTACCTTTTCTAGATTCTTTCAAAATGTAACATTTGCTTCCAAATACTTTTAGATAACTTACATTGGGTTTGTAGCCATACCACAACTCATAGGGTGTTTTGAAAGAGTCCTTTTTCAGCTGTACTTAGTTCAAGGTATGAACTGCAGTGCTGATAGCTTCCTTCTAGTATTTGATAATAATGCCTTTCTCAATCATTAAAGTTCTTGCACAGTCCATGATAGATCTATTCCTTCTTTCTGTTATTCCATTTTGTTCTGGAGTTCTAGGTGCTAAAACCTATCTTTAGATTCCCCTTTCAATGCAAAAGTTATTGATCTCATGTGAAATGAATTCACCACCTCTGTCAGATCTTAAGCATTTCAATCTTTTTCCTATTTCCTTTTGTAATCTTGCCAAATACCATTTGAACTTTTCAAATGCTTTTGATTTCTCTCTTAGGTACATGACAGTCATCATTCTTGAATAATCATCAACAAGCATAATGAAGAATTTTTCACCCGTATAAATTTCAATGCCAATAGGTCCACACAAATTAGTATGCACAATTTCTAGAACTTCTTCAGTTTGAAAGTTCTTGCTTTTAAAAATATTCTTTTCCATTTTACCAATTTGACAATTCTTGCATAGACCAACCTCGTGTTTCTTTATGTTAGGAATACCTCTTACTTTCCTAAATTTACTGATCTTTATTAAGTTGTCAAAGTTTACATGACATAACCTTTTATGCCACAACCAACTTTCTTCAATTTGAGAAATAAAACATGAACATTCACCAAGTTCAAGATAAAATAAGTTACCTTTTGTTTGAGTGCTTGATCCAATCAGCTTTCCTTTGTCGTTTAGCAATCTTGCTTTTCCATGCATAAATTCTACTTTGAATCCATTATTGAGTAACTGTGCCACACTCAACAAATTATGCTTTAGTCCTTCTACCTAGTATGCATTATCACATACAAGTTCCTTGGTTAGTGAGATTCTTCCTTTTCCTCTTATACAACAAAGTTCATTGTTACCAAATCTTACATTGCCACCATCATAGTCTTTGAAATATTTAAACTTAGTTTTATCACCAGTCATGTGATGAGAACAACCACTATCTATGATCCATGTATCCTTTCTACTCATATGAGAAATGAGTGTCATTTCCTCATCATTATCAGACTCATCTTTCACAACAATGTAGGCAATTTCATCTTCTTCTTCATCATCGAAATCATTAGAATCTTTAGCCATATAACATATTTTCTTACCTTTATCCTTGAATGATTTGAAGTCTTTCTTGCCATTGTACTTGTGACCTTTCTTCTCATATTTTTTCTTCTTATTTGGGCACCTAGCTGCAATATGTCCAATTTCTTCACAAGAAAAACATATTAGAGGAATCTTACCTTATTATTTCTCTTTGCCTCTTGAATATTTTCTTGCTAGTAGAGCTTCAACCACTTCAAGATCACTATCTAAACTTTGTTGTAATTCTTCATTAGTATCTTATTGTGGATAATTCATCTTTTTCCCTTTTTCTTTGAGTGAGAGCTTGGCTTCAAATGCTGATTCAACATTCTTGGTAGCTGGAACATAATTGTCATAGTTGTCTAGCTGAAATGCAGTCAATCTTCCAACTATGGCCTCTAAATTTATTTTATGATTTGCCTCACATATTCTTTCTTGAATTTCAGAGACTCTAATTGCATAAATGGGAAGTAGAGTTCTAAGAACTTTACTTATAATCGTCTCCTCACTAATATCTCCTCCAGATGCTTTGATTGTACTAACACATGCTTTAACTCTTTCAACATACTTTGCAATGTTTTCATCCTCTCTCATCCTCATTTGATCAAATTGTCCTCTCAAACTTTTTGCTTTGGCTCTTCTCACATTATCATCTCTTCCATAGATTTCTTTCAGCTTGTTCCACATTTCAAAGGCAGTTTTGCAATCCTTGATGTCAGCAAATTCTTCATAACTTAGAGCAGATGCTATATCTATTATCATGTTATTGTGAGTCTTCTTTTCAGCAATATCATTGATAGATAATGTATTAGAAGGTTCTTCATATTTTTCATCAAGGTACTTTAGCCCTATATCACCAATAGAAGCCAGATGAAGCCTCATCAATCCTTGACATGCTGAGAAGTTGTCCCTATTGAGTCTTGGAATTTCCCTTTTGTAAGACATCCTGATCTTTATCTTAGATCCTTGAGATATTTTCCTGTAAGAACCAAAAGCTCTGATACCAATTGTTGGAATTAAAGGTAGAGTAACTGAGAGGAGGGGGGGGGGGGGGGGGGGGGTGTGTGAATTAGTTACTTGCAAAAAATAATCCAAAGATCCCTTAGATGTCTTAAAGATCTAGTTACTGCTGATACTCAGTAAACATAAAAAAATGCTGTAACTCGATAAATTAAACTATTACTTATCTTCAAGAAAACATGCATGCAACTAAAAATAAAATGAACACGAGACACCAGATTTAACATGGAAACCTAATATGGGAAAAACTACCAAGTAACTAGTCACCAATTTTTCACTCTTTTGAAGTGAGCCCTATTAGGAGCCAACCCTTTTAAAGGTTACAATACGCACTATTAGGTGTGACCTTGTTAGAGGATTTAATCACCCTATTAGGAGTTGCCTTGCTAGAAGTCTTTAGAAAAATTCAACTAAATTGTCACCTTGTTATAGGATTTACAAAATGGCTATTAAACCAACTCTGTTAAGAGATTTGAAATCATTGCTACAATGGTAAGAAAGCAACAATGAATTGACCTGAACGAGATGCAACTAAATTTGTTGGCTATAGGTCTCTATTCAACATCATTAGATCCTCCTTGATGAAATATGACTCTGCTACTCCTCAATGATCTCTTGTTATCCTTCAAATTTGCTTCCACAATAATTAGTCTTCATATCACATTAATCCCACATACTTCCACACTACTCAGAATTCACAACTTGACCTCTTACTTATACCATTCAGATTGTCAAGTCAGCTCATTTACATGTTACATTTATCAATAAACCATACATCAGTCGGCTACAATAAATGTTATTTCAAAAAACAATGAAATCCTTTACTGGCTGACCCTGCTCGATAAATACTGCTTCCAAAAATTTCTTAAGTTAACCTTCTTGACTCGGTTAACATTGCAATATCTAAAAAATCCTTTGGCTACTGAGTTTACTTAGTACAAACTGAATTCCTTCATGAGAGCTCGGTAAGAACTACTTCTGCCACATTCCCTTTGATGATCGAGTGAGCTTGATAAGAACTGTTTCTGCCACATTTCCTTTGATGATTGAGTGAGCTCGGTAGATTCTGTCCTTTTGCCTTGCTAACCATCTAAGCTTGGTAAACACTATCCTTTGCCTTGTTGACCTTTTGAGCTCGATAGAAACTATCCTTTGCCTTGCCGACCTTCTGAGCTTGGTAGACACTGTCCTTTGCCTTGCTGACCTTCTGAGCTTGGTAGACACTATCTGATGACTGATATGAAATTTGTGTGACATCAAAGACAACACACAATTAAACAATTGTATCCAACACCCTTAAGGTTATGTATTGATTACAAACAACTTAATAAGGTCACCATTAAGAATCAATATCCTCTACCTAGGATTGATGATTTGTTTGATTAGATGAAAGGGGAAAAAATATTTTCAAAGTTAGACTTAAAATCTAGGTTTCATCAACTCAGAATTTATGAAGAAGATATCCACTAAAAAAAATTTCATATTTGAAATGGTCATTATGAATTCATGGTTATACCCTTTGGGTTAGCTAATACACCCTAATTATTTATGAGTTTAATGAATGGAATCTTCAAAACATACCTAGATAATTTTTTCATAGTATTTTTGGATGATATACTAGTATGTTTTAAAACCATCGAAGAACATGAGCATCATTTGAGACAAGTTTTTTTAGTGTCTTAGGGAAAACTAATTGCATGCCAATCTAAGGAAGTGTGAATTTTTCCAAACATAAGTTAAATACTTAGGGCATGTGATCTTGGGGGAAGGGATCTTGGTTGATCCCTAAAAAACATAGGCAATAATAGACTGGTCGACTCCTACTAATATCTCAGAGGTAAGAAGTTTTATGAGATTGGTAGGATATTATCAAAGGTTTGTAATGGGATTTTCTAAAATTTCTCACCCAATCACATCCCTCCAAATAGAAGGGAAGAAAATTATTTGGTCAAAAAAATGTGATACTACATTTCAATACCTTAAACAGAAGTTGAGTAGTGCCCCAATTTTTGTAGTACTTGACCTAATGTGGAATTTTTAGTGTGTACTGATGCATCTTTAGAAGGGATAGGAGAAATCCTCATGCAGGAAGGAAGAGTGATTGCTTAAAAATCTAGAAAACTAAAGGATCATGAACTCAACTACCCCAACCATGACTTAGAATTGGCAGTAGTCGTACATGTTCTAGTCAGATGAAGAAATTTTTTCCTTGGTCATAAGTTTGAGTTGCATACAGTTCATAGAAGCCTTTAATACATATTCACTCAACCAAATCTTAATGCAAGGCAATGTAGATGGATGTAATTCCTATGCAAATATGACTTTGATGTGAAGTATATTCAGAGAAAAGAAAATGTGGTGGAAGAAACCCTTAGTAGACATAGGCATGAAGTCTTCACCCTTAGTCTCAATGTGGATATACATAGTCAGATACTTCAAGGACTATCTACTGATTGAGAGTATTAGGAAGTTAAGTTAGCAATGGATTCATGATAAAACCTAGGAGGAAGGCTCTCTTGGTATCACTTAGAAGAAGATGAGATATTAAGATTCTAGGGAAGAGTATATATTCTTGAAGAACTCAGAGGGCTCATTTTAGTAGAGGCACATAAGGAACCATACTCAACACACCTAGGAGTTAAAAAGATGCATGCAAACTTTAGATGACTCTACTTATGGGAGGGTCTCAAGAGAGATATAGTAGACTTCATGGCCAGATGTTTAGAATGCCAAAGGTTGAAGGCTCTCATAGCCACAATCTATCCTTGGGTGGAAGTGGGATATAATTTCTATGGACTTCATAGTTGGATTAACCTTAACACCCTAAATACATGATACTATCATGGTAATTTTGGATAGACTCATAAAAGTATCACACCTTATTCCCATTCAGTCTTATTATACAACTAGCTTAGTAGCCAAAGTTTTCATGAAGGAGGTGGTTAGGCTTCATGGGCTACCTAAAAAGATTATTTTAGATAGGGATCTTTTCTTCACCTCAAAGTTATGGAAATCCCTCCAAAGAGCTTTAGGCACACAACTAAAATTTAGTTCAATGTATAACCTAGAGATAGACGAGAAGATAGAAAGGGTAAACTAGGTTTTGGAAGATATGATGTGGATGTATGTTATGGATTGACATAGCCATTGGGAGGATTACCTATATCTTGTAGAATTTTATTACAACATGTATCACATCTCTATAGGTATAGCACCCTTCAAGGCATTATATGGTTGACCATGTCATACTCCCTTGAGTTGGGAGCATCTTGAGAAAAGAGTGAGTTTGGGGCTAGAAATGCTTCAAGAAATAGAAAAAAAAGTACAAAGGATTAAGGAACATCTAGTTATAATACAAGACCAATAAAAGAAGTATTCTGATGTTCACAAAATTGATAAGTAGTTTTTAGTTGGGAGAAAGGTCTTTTTGAGGGTGAGGTTGTACAAGAGTTTGATAAGATATGGAAAGGGATCTAAATTAGCACCATTGTTTGTTGGACCATTTTATATCTTAAAGAGGATTGAATCTATTTCCTACTAGCTTTTCTTGCCACCTAGCCTCTTTGGCATACATGATTTTTTCATAAATCTATGTTTAGAGAGCACATTTTTGATATTGCTCATGTTTTGGATTGGCATTCCTTATAGGTCATAGATGGGCAACTAGCTTTAGAGCCAATACACATACTTCGACAGAGAACCCTACACCTCAGTGGTCATATCATGGAATAGGACAGGGTTCAATGGGACCCCAATAATAAGACATCCACCACTTCGAAGGATGTTGATAGATATAGGACATCCTATCCATATTTATTTGTTCTCTTTTAGGAGAAAGCCTAGTCCTAGGGGAGGAGGATGTAGTGCCCACCCTAGTAACATGATTTAATATGTACTTGATTTGTAGTCCATGCTTAAGATAGGAGCTATGATATTTTACATAAAATTATTAAGATACTTTTCTTATGATATGTTTCATGTACTTTCATGAAAATGATTATTATTATTTCTAACCCTGCTAACCCACATGGTGCTTTGCATTCTTTTATAAGATATCATAGTCTTATGTACAGGTATACTTGTTGGTGATGTACGAATTTGCAAGAAAAAATACAAAAGCCTCTATGATATTTCTTGATTTGGAGATAAAAACCATGATCCATAGGTACCCAAAAACCTGAAGTACCTCACAAGAGTTGTCCACCTTACTCAAGATTTTGGGAAATTGTATAGTTATGCTATTTATGCTTGATTCTTTATTTTGCTTTTCCTCTTATTGTTATTAATCCAATATGTACAATTACCCAAGTACATATGGATGCACACATATGTGCTTGAGTAAATTTTTAAATTTGCATTGATGTATGTGTTGTTAATGAGGATTGATAACTCTTGCCAATTATAAGTTACAACTAGATCCTTAGAACAAATAAATTAAGTAGTAATAGTCTTAGAGAGATTTGAATCTTGAACCCAAAAATAAAACAAACTCTATTTAGACCAACTCAACTACAAGAATCCTTATAAAAATTTCATGAGAAATAAAACCTTCTACTTGTTACTAAACAAATTTATGGAGTGACAAAATAACCTTTGAGAATAGAATCCTTGACTCAAGGAGTAAAGACACACCTCTTGAACCAATTCATGACCCACATTTTTGTGACTTAGCTTTCTAAGATGACTTGATACATGAAAAATCTAGGAAGTCCATTAAATTTTTTTCTTAAAAATAAAATTATAATTATTAAATAAAACATTAATGAGTTAGTTTAATGGACACAACCATTCATAAACTAAATGGATCCCTATAAATAAGGGACTTCCCAATAAAAGAAAATATAGGAGAAATAATTGGCAAAAGCTATAGTCAAATTTATATTTTGTAGATCATTACTTGAAAAAACATAGAGGAAACTTGGACAAAGGTTGGGAAGGATACAAATACTAGGATCTGGTTAGAGGCTGGAAGATTTCACCTTTCACAAACTAAAGCCCCAATTCCATACCATCATAGGAAAAGAAGTAAGTCTTGTTACCCCATTTTATTTTGATTATTTTACAACTCAGGATGATAAAGATCAAAACAATATACTACTATAGATTATGCAAATATATCTCTATATATTATGATTGAATTTTGTGTATGATTGTATCTCATGGTTTTTTGTGATGGAGTCTTTGTGTGTAAGTCGTGTTTAGATGAGAATGTTGGGTTATATCACTTGATTTAGGGATGGTTGTGTGGTTTTCAACCTAGGATTACAGCCTCGATGGTACTGGAAAACCCTCCTCCATCTTAACTAGTTTCAAAATTCAATCCACAACCTTTATTATATTTTTTTGAGTCTTCTGGGATGGATGCACATGTACACTCCATGTATGCACTGTTATACTACATGTATGCATAGATATATTGTTCATATGCACAACATTGCTTCCTATTACCTGTCAGCCTCTCTGTCAATTTTTTAATCAGATGCATAACCTTTCTTGATGCATGTGCAACACTAACAACTTATGCACAAATAAAGTAAAACCATAGTTATGTGTTACGTAAGTGCCATTTTGTTGCATACATGTATAGGACTAGTGAAAGTTAAATGTTTGTGTAGTTATACTACAAATGCATGCATCTCTACTGAACATATGCGCATATATAATGAAAGTATGATATAATGAGACAAATGTGAAGATATAGGTAACAGATGCATAGGTTTAGCTTCTTAGTTGTTAAATAAAAGTCCTTATATCATTAGCTGATATTGTTTTCATTTAATGGATGAAGTCCAGGTCCTATTGTTCTTTTTTTGTTTTTTCCATGTTTGATTTGGCGATATAATTATGTGGCTTTGAGTAGGGTAGAAAACCCTAGGTGAGTGGCTCACCATAGGTGTTGTGGCCCAAAAGTTGTAGATAGGGAATCCTATGTTTGGAGATCATGCCATATGTAGGATGGATCCAATGTGAGTGACCTTAATAAGTAATAACCTAATAAAAATTAATGGGATATGTTGGGATTTTACACACATTAATCAAGATAAGTAAAGTGATATTGCTAGAGTACTCTGGGAATGGATTTTGTGCAAATCTTAGGTCCCTAACCTAGGAGGTTGATCCTAGCTTACTAGGAAATACCTACCCCGATTGGAGTACTCAAGGAAAGGGCATTATGTGTAGCAAGATGGCATAAAGCTTGGAAGGTTGATCCTAACACATGGGAAGGTATGATGACACTCACCTAGGTGTAGTTACAACCCATATACTCAAGTCTTGCCTTAAGTGTTCTTTCTTGTGATATCTTATTTTTACTTGAGTCTTTTTTTTGGGAATACTAAACCCTAGATGCTTAGACCTAGTGGATCGTGGTTTTTTATCCTAGCTAGGGGGGTGGTCCCTTAGGTATCACATGGTTGGGTAGAAAATATTGAGGCTTGCTTATGGCTTAGCATTGGAATTGTTACAAGAAGAGATGGTTGGAAAATGTTGAAGAAAGTTAATGATGTATTTGATACTTGCTCTAGATGTATAATTGATGTAAAGTAACTTAGTGTAAATTGGTGTATAATGTAAAAATAGAAAAGAATGATGTATAAAGGTTGGGTAGATAGAGATGAGAATTTGTACATTGAGATTTCCTCAAAAGGATAAAGTTGTTACTTATCTTTGTAAATTATTTTATGGTATTTGTATCGTTGAGACTCTTGTGGATATGAATCAATGTTATGTTTGGCTTCTATGTTTTATACTCACTTATTTCTATGATCTTTTTCTTTGAAAAATTATCAATGCTATGTTCAACATACTTGTTTTAAGTTGAAGTTTTTTTTTTTTTTTTTTTCCAGATTAAGCTGCAATAAAAGGGAACCTATCATAAATAAATAAATAAATATATACTAGCACTTTGGAAGTTTACCTTGATTTCATTAGGTTCCTTGCTGGGCATATTACATTTTCTCACAGTATCTTACCATTTTGAACCATTTTAGGCATGGAATTAATATTTTCATTCCTTTTATTTGTATTCCTTGATGAATGCCAGTATTAATGGCTTGAGAGAGAAAATTCTAACCAATCCTCCCCTCCATGATGGGTTAATGTCTCTTATCTATGAGCACATTTAATAGCATTCTGTGGGGAAATTTATTAAGGTGAAGAGCATGGTGGAGGATGAAGAGGAGTTAGAGGATTCTCAGGGTTTCTCTAAAACTGAGGGTAGTGAGGGACTACATTTAGTGGATGATGATGTGTCTCTAAGAAGTAAGGGAAAGGGTAAGGGGTCTACTTCTAAGGCCCCCATGAAGTGACCTAAGAAAAAAATGAATGTTTCCCTTGGTAAGAAGAAAGGGAAGAAGGCCATAGGCTTTGATGATGATTACTTCAAAGAGGATAAAGATATAGAGACTGATATTGGGGAGGTGGATTATAGAATTAAAAAGAATGGGAAGGAGTTACAAAAGAAGTAGAATAAGGATAGCCCAACTATGAAAATTTTTCAAAATCCTTGTGAACAAGAAACATGCAAAAGTTGTTATTTTATCTGATGATTATGATGAGGAGAGTGCTAATACTTAAACATATATTAATGAGGAGGAAACTAGAAAAAAGCTTGAATCCATTAAGGAAAAAATAGAAAGTTGGGGAAAGTGATGATGGTGTCAGCAAGGGCTCAGATTCCCCTTACAATATTATTAAAGACTAGTCTGGGGATGACTATTCTATTAAGGAGGCCACCTAGCATATTAATGTGACCCATCCTACTTTGGTTGAGACTCCTGCTAAATTTTCCTCTACTCCTTCTAAGGGTAGGAGAATGGTCTGGAAGAACATGAGCATGAATTTTGTGAGGACTGACATAGCCAGAGTGAAAATTGATCTCATGGGTGGTGAGGTGGATCCATGTAAAGTTGATCACCAAAAACTTATTAAGCCATCAATAATTATCCTTAGTGACTAAAACAAGGAGGAGAACATGGATGTGCTAAATAATTCAAGAAAAAACTTGTTGGATAATTTTAGATCCATCAAGTTGCTATTTCATCAAGTAATGGATTTAAAGGACATGATGGGGTCCCTGGAGGGAAGGATTGATAGTCAAAGGATTATAGATACTATTGATAAGGAAAGCCCTATGATGGGGTTTTTGAATGACATGGAAAAATTTTACAAATTGGAGGGCAAGGTGCTGGAGCTGAAAACTAAGGTTAATGGAATTGCGAGTACTTTGAGAGGTGTTGCTAACTAGATCTATAAAATCCTCAAAGTGTCTAACGAGAACATTAAGATTTTAATCAACAAGATGGATAATTATGTAGGGGATAAGACTATTATTACTATTCAAGAAGAACAAGGTGGTACTATTGAAAACAAGGATGGACTGGGTAAGAGGACTAGAGCTAGTACTAGGAAGATGATTGTTGATGTCTCTACTAATGTTAGTCAAATTAAGGAGGCTATAGAGAAGATGGACAAGCTTGAGATGTAGGCTACCAAGATTTTAGAGAATATGGGCTAAGTTCCTTTTGTGTCCTAGTGTTTTTAATAACTTTTGTGTTTCCTATTAGTTGGTTGGTTTGTTGTTCTTCTATAGCTAGCTTTTGTTTGCTTGCTAGTTTTGTATTTTTTTATCATATTTTTCTTGATGGTCTTAATGTTTAATTTTTAAGATTTTCATGTGGGTAAGTACACCAAGTTGTGGTGCCAAAAGGGGGGTATAAGTGGACACTTTTTTTTTTCTAAAATTAATAATATTTGAACTTCAACAAGAATTTGAAGATAGTTATGCTCAAAATTTTAAGATATAACAAAAACAAAAGTAGCAGTCCTTTGAATCTAGTTTCTAAACTACAATTTTTTTTTCAAACTGGTTTAGTTTTAGGTCCTTAAAAAAAGGGGCCACAAAAAGTGGTACTATTTATTTAGAAAAAAAACATAATATAGTACAAAGTGTGATCCCCCTAAAATTTTAACTCTTTTTTGAAATTCTTTAATTGCTCTAGTCAAAAGTTACCTAACACTGTGTAGTTTATCCCATATTTTTTTAGGTAATTTCATAATGTGTATTTTTTTTTAATGATTTTTTTTATTGGACACATCCCAAAAATGTGAAACACTTGTGTGCTCCCCCTAGCAATGATTGAAAAATAATCTAAAATCAAAACTTATTTTTTTTCAAAGTGTGTAGAATGGAGTTTAGTTTCTAAAAACTAAGTTGTTGCAAAATTTGATGAACAAGTTAAAATCTATAGGCCAGTTCGTACATGTTGGTTTTTGACAAAAAATGGACATACATTCAAAAGAAATTATAGTTGAATGGTTTGAAATAGTTCAAATAAAAAATAAATTATATGGTTATATAGCTAACATAGAGACCTACAATGTCATGTAATATGATTTTATCGATGCTCAACCATGAGGAAACTTGAAGGAGAGCACACAAGAAAAATCAATCATTTTTTGTATATTTTCAGCAAAACATGTGCCAAACTAGTTTAGAGACTCCAAACTTTTGGGTTAGATCCCCAAGGAAACACCAAGCCTTAGGCTTGGTAGAATGCAAAGCTTTGAATAGTGTGTGTGTGCTATAGTACACACACACACACACACACTATTTAAAGCTTTTTAAAATTTAGGTCTTAATAGTGTGTACATGCTTTAGTGTGCATGCACTATTAAGACCTAAATTTAAATAGCGAGGGAGGAGAGAGGTAGAGAGAGTAGAGAATGAGAGAGATTAGAAGATGGGAAGAGAGTAGGAGGTGGGATAGGGAGAGAGGGAGGGAGGGAGAAATAGAGAGAGATAGTAGGGGATCAAAGAAGGTGGGATAGGAAGAAAGGGATGGAGAGAGGCAAAGAGAGAGTAGGGGATGGGAGAAAAAGAGAGAGAGAGTAGGGGATGGGAGAGAAAGAGAAAGAGTAGGGAGATAGAGAGAGAGAGATGGGAGTATTTGTGTGAGAGAGAGAGAGTAGGGGATGGGATAGAGAGTAGGGGTGGTAGAGAGAGAGTAGGGGATGGGAGAGAGAGAGTGTGAGAGAAAGAGAGTAGGGGGTGGTAGAGAGAGCAGGGGATAGGAGAGAGAGAGTAGGGGGTGGCAGAGAGAGTAGGGGATGAGAGAGAGAGTAGGGGGTGGCAGAGAGTAGGGGATGGGAGAGAGAGTAGAGAGGGAGAGAGAGAGAGATTGAGAGAGAGAGTAGACAGTGGAAGAGGGAGTGGGAGAGGGAGAGTGAGAGAGAGGATGAGAGAGAGAGATAGAGAGGGTAGGGGATGGGAGAGAGAGAGTGAGAGAGAAAATAGGGGATGTGAGAGAGAGTAGGAAATGGGAGAGGGATTGGGAGAGGGAGAGCAAGAGAGAGGGGATAAGAGAAAGAGTGAGAGTGAAATAGAGAGTAGGGGTTGGGAGAGAGAGAGTAAGGGGTGGGAGAGAGAGAGTAAGGGGTGGAAGAATGAGAGAGAGTAGGGGATACAAAAGGGGAGAGAGAGAAAGAGAGAGTAGGGGATGGGAGAGAGAGGGAGTGTGAGAGAGAGTAGGGGGGAGTAAGGGATGAGAGAGAGTGAGAGTATGGAATGGGAGACAGAGAGTCGAGGTAGAGAGAGTGAGAGAGAGTAGGTAGTGGGAGAGAGAGTGGGAGAGGAAGAGCAAGAGAGTGAGGGTGGGATGGGAGAGTGTGTGTGTGTGTGTGTGTGAGTAGGGGATGGGAGAGGAGAGAGAGAAAGGGGTGGGAGAGTGTGTGTATGTGAAAGAGAGAGTAGGTGATGGGAGAGGGGAGAGAGAGTAGGGAATGAGAGAGAGAGTGTGAGAGAGAGTAGGCAATTGGAGAGGGAGTGGGAGAGGAAGAGAGAGAGAGGGGGATGGGAGTGTGTGTAAGAGAGAGAGTAGGCAATGGGAGAGAGTGCGAGTGAGAGAGTAGGGGGTGGAAAAGAGAGAGTATAGGATGAGAGAGAGAGAGTGAGAGTAGGGGATGAGAGAGAGTAGAGAGGGAGAGAGTAAGAGTGATAGAGAGAGTGAGGGAGAGAGAGTAGGGGATGGGAGAGAGAGTGAGAGAAAGTAGGCAATGGGAGTGGGAGTGGGAGAGGGAGATCAAGTAAGAGAGGGAGTGGAAGAGGGAGAGTGAGAGATAGAGAGTAGGGGATGGGAGAGAGAGTGAGAAAGAGAGAGTAGGCAGTAGGAGAGGGAGTGGGAGAGGGAGATAGATAGAGAGAGAGAGAGTAGCTAGAGTGAGAGTAGGGGATGGGAGAGGAGAGAGAGAAGGAGATGGGAGAGGAGAGAGAGCAAGATAGAGAGTAGGGGATGGGAGAGAGAGAGAGTGAGAGAGAATAGGTAGTGGGAGAGGGAGAGCAAGTGAGAGAGAGAGTAGGCAGTGGGAGAGGGAGAGCGAGAGAGAGTAGGGGATGGGAGAGGAGAGAGTGAGAGAGAGTAGGGAGAGAGAGAGAGAGTAGAGGCTGTGGGATGGTGGGATAGGGAGAGATTATTTTTCACATAGTGTGTGCACACTATAGTGCATACATGCTTTATAGTGCATACATGCTTACACGCTTTATAGTGCATATACTTTATAGTGCATACACACTATATGAAAACACCAAAAAAAGGTCATAACAAAAGTTTGGGTCCCTACTAATCCATATTCTATTTTTTTGTCTATTGTGTATTATGTTGTTTCAATAGAAAATATGGGTTTCATGCTGTTGAAAGTTAGCAAACACTATTTGAAAGCTTTTTGAACATTCTTTCATTCTATTTGAAGCTAGCAAATGCATAATTCAATCATTGGATACACTATTTGAAGTCTTTTTTAATATTCTTTCTATAGAAAAGGTTAGTGTAGTCCTTTTTAAATATTCTTTGTTATTATATAGAGACAAATTTGATTATAATTTGACATGTCATTTAATATATAGTGAATTCGTTGAAATTTGTATGTTTGAATGAATTGTTATTTGGAAATGGTTAGAAATTTGACAAGTTGTTTAATATATATTGTGTATTCATTGAAATAATTGCAATTTGTATATGTATTTGAATGATTTGTAATTTAGAAATTTTAAGTAATTTAGATGTTTGAATAATTTGACATATAGAAATTATCATCATGCCAAGGAAGAAATTAAAAACTCAAACAATGGAAGAGAGGGAGAGAGATTTGGCAATTAAAATAGATAAAATGAAACTACTACGTGAACAAAGAAAATTGCAAAGCAATATTGAAGAATTGTCTTTCAAAGAGGAACAAGAACCCACCAATACAAAGAAACAAAGAGGAAGAATAAAAAAGACAAAGAGAACGAATGAAACCGTTACACTCAAGAAGAAAATTGAATTGTGAAGCTACACCATTGTCCAATGTTGGAGTCATATTATCATCTCACATTGAAGAGATGCTAATTTATATATCTGACGATGTACACACTCCATCATGTCATGTTGAAGGCACAACATCAACATATCAAGTAGGTGATATTCCATCTTTTACATCTTATTGCCAAGGCACATCATCTTCGGTTCAAGGTAAGAAAAGCACTCAACTTTATATTGATATTTAAAATCTTGAGGGAACGGAAGAGATTATAACACCTTCTAGAATTCATTTTAGAAGACCAAAATATTTGATTGATATTGATACTAACATTTTGAAATCAAGGCTTGAAAAGATTAGCAAGCATACTTGTCAAAGAAAAGTTAATCATATGTGGAGATTATTATTTGAAGAATTAAATATTATACGTCAATGCTAATTATTTATTGAAATGATGAGGAATTTGAAATTTAGGCCTATTGTGAAGATTCTTGGTCTAGGAACGATGGACAATTCAAATAAAAAAGGAATTGTAAAAAATCTAATGAGTGCTTATGATAAAGTGGGTTCTAAATCACACACCAAAGATAGTAATATCACAAGATGAGAGCTTACATTGACAATAGTAAGTACCCAAATGAAGAAATCTTGACTCATGATAAAGACAAGCAGAACATTCAAAATCGGTAGAGGTACTCTAAGGAGAGCCATGCTAAGGTGTGAGAGATTGGAAGATCCAACAAAAAATGAGTTATGGAAATTTAGAAGTAGACTACCATGAAAGGATAAAGAAATTAGTGAAGCTTTAAAATCATTGATCAAATATTTTTGGACAAATAACACACATGTTTCCCCTAATCAAAGAGATGTTGTAAGAAGGAGGATTGGTAGCCAAAATTGTGACCCACATGAAAAAAATTTTTTGCACTCAACTTAGACAATTTTTTGCAAAATTTATTGGTATGTATCCTCAAATTCAAATAAGTCAAAGATTTTTTGAGATGGGTAAAACTTTTTATGTGAAGGTAAATCAAACATGCACAACTTGTTGTTGTAGGACACATATTATATTTTCTAACCATTTTGATATTTTTATGCATATATGTGTATTTTTTCATTCTAGTTGCAAGACATCAACTTGTGAACATATGGATAGTACACATGCAATTGGAAATGAAATAGTAGATTATGAAAAATATAAGATAGTGACATATGCTCTAAAAGATGGGAAACAGGGTAGAAGATGTGATTTAGTCATTGAAAAGATTTTAGTGTATGAGTTCATGAAGTTTTTTCTTTAAAAGATTATTTACAAGTATGCAAGGCATACACATTGAGCTTGATGGTTGGATTTTCAATTCAAGTTGTGCAAGGATATGTTTCCACTAGATACCATTTTTTTGGTCATAGAATTTTTAGAGAACTACAACCTACAACCACAAAATGAGGTGCAAAAAAAGTATTATACTTCTCAACAGGTTTCCATATTTGTTCACATAACATTTGTGCATTCACCTACAAGTATAGAGGATAACCAAAAGATTTTAAGGCAGTACCATTTTTACATCATCGATGATTGACCACATTTTACAGAGATTGTACATGCTTGTTTCTAACTATTTTATGGATATTTGGCTAACAGGGGCATACCATATCATCAACACATTATTTGATCATACAATTGTGCATCTCAATTCAAGAATCCATGGATGTTCTATTGGTTGAGAAGGATGCATAGGTTGTCTAGAATTCAATATATATGGAATTTCATAGAGGCTGGTCATGGAAAGGGAGAGCATGATGGTGCAGGCACATGCATCAAAAGAGCTTTAGCTCGTGAAGAACTAAAGTACAAAGATGGAGCAATATTGATAGATAAAAAATCTATTGTCTAGTGGTGTAATGCTATAATGGTTCCAAGTAAGGAAGGTGAGTCTATAGTTTGTAGATTTTTTTGGTTGATAGATAATACTAACATTGCACCATATGAGGATTGTTGCACAATAATAGGATCAAGTGAGTTGTAGTATTTTAGAAGCTCTGATGTACGTTCATGGATTATGCACACACAAAAATGGCATGTTATTATCCTTTATGTGTAGAGGAAAATTGGGATGAGTGTGAGTTGACTGAATGGGTGGACAAATGAGATATATGGGTTTTGGACCCAACTGACACCTATTGTCCCCCACAAGCACTGAAAATGGTAGAGATAGATTCATCCATCGACTTTGATCGCTTGTTTGATCTAGTGCAACCTAGTAATATATATATCTTTCTAATTTCAATATGTAACTTTATAACTTTTACCTAAGTATTTTTTGAATTAATGACCACATTTTGTACATTTATCATTGCAAGCCATGTTTTTTCTATTATTGCACCCGAAGACAATGAAGAAGGGATATATTATTATTTGTGTCATTGTGTCCAAGCCAAATTTTTTTTGGATCACTTGGTTATAGATGGTGAAGGTTTAGAGTACCATATTAGTGCAGTGGTTGTAACTGGCACATGGCTTAGATGATATTCTATGAAGAACCCTAACTTGTAGTTATTCAAGGATTGGAAAAAAGAGAGGGAGATTCTTTATTATTCAAACCTTGTTGTCACATCAAATGTCCACTTGATAAAATATGGTGGAAATTCACATAATAAGACTCTTTGGACTTGCGAGTTAGACAATGAGGTAATACTTGAGATGTTAAAATGTAGAGCAGATGCAGTTGGTTCATTAGATTGAATAGGGAGGGGGAGATAGAGAGATCTAAGCTAAAGAGACACAACCCTCCAATAGGTAATAAATAGTCATTCTGAGAATCTAAAGCAAGTGCATCCAATAAAGAAAAGGAACATCATTGAAGGATCTATATGCATATATGAACATTAACCAATAAAAAATATAAAGGAATATAGACATTGAGTATTTCATACAACAAAGACTTTTCCAAACCAAAGGCAACAAGTCATTCATAATGATCAGACAATTATGAGCCAAATATATATATGAAACTTATTATTCTTACATATGTATACAATATTATTGACCAAATCAAAATTAGCAAAATGATATTGTACATAATATCCATTACAATAGCTCACATAAGTGTTGAAATTTTAATAGTTATATTATTTTGTCCCAAAAATGGACATTACAAATATTGCTCACTAATCCTTTAAAATAGAAAATGTTTACAAAAAATAGCATGTACTTGTATGAGGACATTATATATTATAGAAATCCCACACCGAAGTAGTTGGCTAACCACTCAAAAAATAGTAACTAAATTCAAGTGGGATCATAAATATACCTTAATAAACTAGTATCCCCTTTACTCAAGCAACATCTTGGTCATCTACTTGACTGGGACATGTTTGGGAACTGACAATCTCCATTTAAACTTAAGTCTCCTTTTAAAGGTGCCAATGAGTTTTTTGTTGTTTTGTTAAGATCATTAATATATTTTGATGAATGCATAACAAGTTAATTGATTGGTTAGAAGCTTAAGGATATGTGTTTGGTTTGATTTTAAGCACATTTGTGCTTTAGGAGGAACTACAATGGTCATTGGCAATGTATGAGCAAAAGTTGCTCAAGCAACAAAAAGTTTCTAGCAAAATTTTAAAAGTTACTTAGCAACTTTTCTTATTATTATTTTTTTTTTTCCAAATTTACTAAGAGGCTAGAAAGGCCTAAACAAACAAAAATACCAATGGGAGGAATATAAACATGATGAGAAACCCTAAACCAGGAGTTGGTGAAAGTCATTGTACGACTAAAGTTCAGAACTACAAACTACATGCAACAATCTTTGAGGAACAATCACTTTCATGAAAAATTTCTTGTGAGTAGAGTGGAGTTTTGTGTAAATTTTAAATAAATTATTGTTTAATATGTCTTAGGCTTCATTTGTGTGCATTAGTTTAGATTCTTATAGTTTTGGTAGTGTTTTATAAAATTCTTTTCAAGCGGTATAGTGTGCTACCAGTTTTGGCATACCATGTAAATTAGAGGCTATATATTTGGTTTCCACAAAGGGAAAACCATGGAACCTTGAAATCTTGAACTATAAACCCAATTTTGTTTGTAAAAAAGTGCAAGGCCCTTGGATGCATGTGCAACATTTTTTTTGTGCTTGCCCTAGGCGAATACAATAGTATCTAGCTAGAAGTGGACAACAATAAATTGGCCCTATAATTTAGAGGAGTCGGTTTTAAGCTAAGCACTTTGGATGGATTCAAGAAAAGTATTATAAGGTGTTATATTATGAAGGAGGAGTTTTGATAAGCTTGGGAAGATGTTTAAAAAGTGAGGACAATAGGGAACCCTCAAAACCCTCAAAAACCCTTAATTTTAGCATAATTGCTTTATGGCTTTTTGGTGGCTCAATACCCCAAAAATCCTTTAGGGTTGGTCATTGGAAAAAATTGTTCTTATTACCAAATTTTATGAAACCTAAAGGAAAAGTTGGTAAAATCCCTAGAAATCCACAAGGAGGTCTAATTGGGGCTCCTCTAGTAGCCCTGTTTATGAATGAACTATTCAATCAAGTATCAACCCAACTTGACTATCACTTTGATCATGTGGAATAGGTTGTAAAACCTCTATAAAAATCCTCACAATCCCTGTTAGAGCTTGTGTTGGTGAAAAACCATAAATGACCCTTATAAGCTTATAGAGAGTTGGTTGCTAGAGAGCAAACTTGCAATGCTAAGGAGTTTGAATTCTTGACTTGGTGGGTAGGTTTGGGTAGATTAAGGGATCCTTGACTATGAAGGAATCCTAGAGACCATTAGAGGTGTCAAAAGAATGCTTAGATCTAGTTGAGGATTAGGAGCATAGACTAGCTAGTCTATCCCAAGCTTCCCCATCACATGCCCAACTTGAGTATCCTAGCTTCCCAAGTCCTATAAATGCAAGGCCATTGATGAATAGGAATTTCTAATTGAAACATCTACGGTGGAGGAATGAAGTGCGTGACCAAATTATTTTCCTACTAATGAGCCCATTTGAGGCTTCACTTCACATTGCTCCATGGATAATTCTATAGCACTTCTTACTTCTCTATCTAAAAAATTTGTGTCCATGTACATGTGCACTCTTTCCCAATAGTTGTGTTTTCTCTCTTCATCCTAAGTAATTGGCATACCATTGATGGCACCAAGATAACCATTTTCTTCTGAAATGCCCTTTTCTCTCAGATTAATCTCTCTATTAAGTAGGTTTTTTATATCTTCCTCTATATATTTAATAGATGTAGCTGAAATTCCTCTATATACATTCCTCTATATATTTTAAGCTTTCCTCCATAGGAATGAGAAGGCATGGGGAGTTAGGCTAAATGTTGGTTACTGTATTAAAAAGGTAGTCACTAGATTTCACTTGTAGGAATTGTAAATTGTTCCAAACTATTAAAAACCAACTAAAAACACCTAATCCTAGGCTATCTTGACCAAAAATTCAAAAAGACCAAAATTTTCCTAATTAGCAACTTTTTCTCATATCTTGCACAAAGAGGCCTAGGCATATATATATTGCTCATATCTCTCTCATCATGTGTTGTGGGATTGAATTTTCTATTCTATTAGCTTTTAATGGCTGGGTAAACCCTAGCCCCAAGCTCCTCCCATCTCATTGAGTGCTCAAACTTTCTCAGGCACACTGAACTGAATCATCCCTAAGAGTCACTAAAGGAAATAGGGTAATGATCTTTGATGGGCCATATCTTGGAGCTTGTGCAAAGTATGGATGCAATTTTAGGTGATATAGGATCGCGTTGTGGAGACCTAAAATAACCTCTCTCACTTTTTAGAGATCTTATTCCATTTTGATTTTGTGACCCATCTCTAGTGATGTTGAAACTTGTAGTGTTGGCTAGTACAAAGTTACCAACTACCGAATCTCCCTCACTATTTCTCATGGAATCAAAATGTCTATTCTACTAGCTCTGGGTGGCTAGGTAAACCCTAGCCCCAAGCTCCTTTCATCTCATTGAGCACTCAAACATTCTCGGGCACACCAGACTAAATTGTCCCTAAGAGTCACTAAATGCCATAGGGTAGTGATCTTTGATGGGGTATGTCTCAGTGCTCATGCAAGGTATGGATGCAATTCTAGGTGCTATAGGACCATTTTGTGGAGGCCTACAATTACCTCTCTTACTTTTTGGAGATTTTATTCTATTTTGACTTTGCGACCCCATCTCGAGTGATGTTGAAACTTGTAGTGTTGGCTAGTACAAAGTTCCCAACTGTCAAATCTCTCTCATCTTTCATCATAGGATCAAACTATTAATTTCATTAGCTCTGGGTGGCTATGTGAACCCTAGCCCCAAGCTCCTCCTATCTTGTTGAGGACTCAAATGTTTGCAGGCATGCTGAACTGAATTATCCCTAAGAGTCACTAAATACCATAGGACAATGATCATTGACGGGCATATCGCAGAGCTCATGCAAGGTATGGATGTGATTCTAGGTGCTATAATACCATTTTACAAAGACCTATGATAAAATTTCTCACTTTTTGGAGATCTTATTTTATTTTGATTTTGCGACCCCATCTCAGGTAATGCTAAAACTTGTAGTGTTGGCTAGTACAAAGTTGCCAACTACTGAATCTCCCTCATTGTTCCTTGTGGGATCGAACCGTCTATTTTGTTAGCTCCTAGTGGTTGGGTAAACCCTTGCCCCAATCTTCTCATGTCTTGTTGAGTGCTCAAAAATTCTTGGGCACACTAAACTAAATCGTCCCTAAGAGTCACTAAATGTCATAAGGCAATGATCTTTGATGGGGCATATCTCAGAGCTCGTATGACGTATGAATGCAATTCTAGGTGCTATAGGATGATGTTGCAGAGACCTACAATAATCTCTCTCTTCTTTTGAATATCTTTTTCTATTTTGATTTTGTGACCCCATCTCGGGTGATGTTGAAACCTGTAGTGTTGGCCAGTACAAAGTTGCCAACTATTGAATCTCTCTCAACTTTTATTGTGGGATCAAATTGTCTATTCTATTAGCTCCAGGGAGCCAAGAAAAATCTAGCCCTAAGCTCCTCCTATCACATTGAGCACTCAAACATTCTCAGGCATGCCAAACCAAATCATTCCTAAGACTCATTAAATATCATAGAACAACAATCTTTGACAAAGCATATATCAGAGCTCGTATGAGATATGGATGCAATTTTAGGTACTATATGACCCTATTGCAAAGACCTACAATAAGCTCTCTTTCTTTTTATATATCATATTCAATTTTGATTTTGTGACCCCATCTCAAGTGATGTTGAAACTTGTAGTGTTGGCCAGTACAAAGTTGCCAACTGTCAAATCTCCCTCATCATTCCTTGTGGGATCAAATTGTCTATTTTGTTAGCTCTTGGTGGATAGGTAAACCCTAGGACATAGGTCTTCCCATCCTATTGAGTGCTCAAAAATTCTCAGGCATGCCAAACTGAATCGTCCCTAAAAGTCACTAAATGCCATACAGAAATGATCTTTGATGGGGCATATCTTGGAGCTCATGTGAGATATGGATGCAATTATAGATGCTATAAGACCATGTTGTAGAGACCTACAATAACCTCTCTCACTTTTTGGGGATCTTATTCTATTTTTATTTTGTGACCCCATCTTGGGTAATGTTCAAACTTGTAGTGTTAGCTAGTACAAAGTTGCGAACTGCTGAATATCCCTCACCATTCCTCATGGGATCAAACTATCTATTCTATTAGCTCTAGGTGGTCATGTAAACCCTAGCCCCAAGCTCCTCCCATCTTTTTGGGTGCTCAAACATTTTTGGGCATGTCGAACCAAATTGTCCCTAAGAGTCACTAAATGCCATAGGGTAGTGATCTTTGATGGGGCATATCTCAGAGCTCATGCAAGGTATGGATGTGATTCTAGGTGCTATAGGACCATTTTATGGAGACCTAAAATAAGATCTCTCTCTTTTTGGAGATCTTATTACATTTTGATTTTGCCACCCCATCTTGGGTGATGCTAAAACTTGTATTGTTAGCCTGTACAAAGTTGCCAACTTCTGAATCTCCCCCACTATTCGTCTTGAGATAAAACTATCTATTATTTTATCTCTGGGTGGCCAAGTAAACCCTAGTCCTAAGCTCCTCCCATCCTGTTGAGTGCTCAAATGTTTTGGAGCATGCTGAACTGAATTCTCTCTTAGAGTCACTAAATGCCATAGGGTAGTGATCTTTGACATGGCATATCTCAGAGCTCATGCGAGGCATGTATGCGATTCTAGGTGTTATAGGACCATATTGTAGAGACCTACAATAATCTCTCTCTTTTTAGAGATCTTATTTTATTTTGATTTTGTGACCCCATCTCGGGTGATGTTGAAACTTGTAGTGTTGGTCAATAAAAAGTTGCCAACTATCAAATCTCCCTCACCATTCCTCATGGGATCAAACTATCTATTATTTTGTTAGCTCTAGGTAGCTAGGTAAACCCTAGCCCCAAGCTCCTCCCATATTATTAAGCACTTAAACATTCTTGGACATGCCAAATCGAATCATCCCTAAGAATCACTAAATGCCATAGGGTAGTGATCTTTGACAAGGCATATCTTAGAGCTCATGTGAGGTATGGATGAAATTCTAGGTGCTATTGGATTGTGTTGCAGATACCTACAATAAAATATCTCTCTTTTTGAAGGTTTAATTCTATTTTGATTTTGCAACCCCATCTCAGGTGATGTTGAAACTTATAGTATTGGCTAGTACAAAGTTTCTAACTACCAAATCTCCCTCGCCATTCCTCATGGGATCAAACTATCTATTCCATTAGCTCTGGGTGGCTAGTTAAATCCTAGCCCTAAATTGCTCCTATCTTGTTGAGCACTCAAACATTCTCAGGTACGCTGAACTAAATTGTCCCCAAGTGTCACTAAATATCATAGGGAAATGATCTTTTATAGGGCATATCTTGGAGCTCATGTGAGGTATGGATGTGATTCTAGGTCCTATAGGACTATTTTGTCAAGGCCTACAATAACCTCTCTCACTTTTTGGAGATCTTATTCTATTTTGATTTTGCAACCCCATCTTGGGTGATGGTGAAACTTGTAGTATTTGCTAGTACAAAGTTGCCAACTACCAAATCTCTCTCACCTTTCATCATGGGATCAAACTATCTATTCTATTAGCTCTTAGTATCTGGATAAACACTAGCCCCAAGTTCCTCCCATCCCATTGAGCACTCCAAAGTTCTTAGGCACACAAAATTGAATCATCCCTAAGAGTCACTAAATGTCATAAGGCAACAATTTTTGATTGTGACAACTAGATATGTCATCTCATCCAATGATAGAGAATCATGATAGAAGGTAAAGGGATGATCATACAACTACTTTTGGATATGTTAATTTTTTTTATGGTAATAAGGTAATCCTTGTTTGCAAGGTCAAGGAACTTGAGGTCACCTATAAACCCAAGTTGCCTTAGTTGTAACGATTTTTCTTTTTTTGTTATTTTTGTTAATAAGTTGATTCAATAAGTGTTTTGAGATTAATTACACCTTATATAGGTGATATGTTTTATCAAAAACCACTTGTTTAAGTTTTAGGAAGAGTTAGTGCAAAAATTGCATTTTGCAATAAAAGTTGCTGATAACTTTTTGGCAATTTTAGCAATTTTTTGGAAAATATTGAAATTAACCTTGTAACAAATAAAACCAACTGGTAATTGGTTGGAATGGATGTAAAATGATGAAAATACCCTCTATTAATTTAGAGGAGGCATAAGGTGTTGGTGATTATTAAGTTTTTTTAATATGGCAAGGAATCACTGCTAATGTTAAAATTGTATATAGGATCATTCAGTTATTGTCAAATATCATTACTTCCTATTTGGAATAGAAAACTTGTACTTTTTCAAAATGAAACACCACTTTAGTTGCATGTTATCATTTAATGGAGTTAGTGGAAGATGTTAAGGATCTTCTTGGTTGTCTTAATAACCATTTCATGGGTTTGATACATAATCACTTCTCTTTGTCAAGAGTTGTCCAAAAATCAACAAATTACATGTTGTTGCAAAGAAAATATAGTCATAGGATGTTGGAATATTGTTTTCACTCATAGGATATTGAATAATCTCTTCGAAGGATGGAATAGATGACAAACTGAAGTTTGTGAGATAGTTATTAGGTGTTACTTGAAGTGTCCAAGGTGTTAGTTTGAAGCAAGAGATTGATTATGATCCATTTCTCAAATTTGCTCATTTTTCCCTTATTGCTTCCCAAGTTCTAAATAGGGAAAGTGATCAAGTAGTTTTGTGAAGTTGGGTAGAAGTTTTTTCAATGTTGTAACCAAGTTGGAAAGATTCTTTGAAGACACTTACGAAGGTGGGAAAGGTAGTTTTCCTTAAAAGTGTTCTTGCTGGGAATCCACTAGCTTTTGGTGTGAGCACTCTGCATCATTTTGGATGAAAATTACATTAAAATGAAATACATGTTCAATGGACTTATAATGTAAACAAGAAAAATAAGATATATATTATGATAACCAATAATGTCATGCATCAAATATATGTCATACATCAAATATAAAATGTCATATATACATCAAATGTATATCAAATATGTCCACTAACATAAAATATAACATATATGTCCATTAATACCTATACATGTGTGTCTATCAACTATATCTTCTCCTTCCCACAAGGGGAAGGAAACAACTCCTTAGAGGTCTTTGATTGTTGTGTGGAGGGAGATAATGGGGATGATGGGGTCTTCCTCACACACTCACTCATCCTCTTGTTTAGGCTAGTCTCTAACTTGAGATGATATAAACAAAGTAGATATGAATCAATAATTATTATACATTAAAATCAAATATGTGTACACACAGAATTAATTATTTTCTTACCACCATTGAATAGTCACTCTATACGTCCACCTCAAAGGCTTGTGGACGATCGAGTGTAATAAGGGCCTACAATAATTCAATAAATATAATCACTTATAAATAACCTTTGAAATTTAAATACTAAATATTATAAACAACAACTAAAACCAAGAAAATTCTTTCATACCTTGGTCAATGGCTCTAAACTAGCCATCACTGTAGCAACTCCACGATTGAAGGACTAGCGAAGATGAGGAGAAGTCTTAGACATCAACAACTGCATGTCATATAATAAAATTTACATGTAACATGAAACATGAAACAAATATAATCAAATAAACTAAATTAACATGAAAGAAATGTACCTCTATGAAGCTCGTATCATGCCTAGGCTTAGAGTCCTTTGTGAATGTCGATGGTCCAATAGAAAACTAATGCGCATGCATAATTTTTTTTGTTAATCCTTCATATGATTACTTAATAAATATATGTATTAATTTAAATGATTAAATTGATACATACCTCTTAACTTGTTGACAAGAAAAAAAATGGGGCCGGAGAATCTATGCTAGGGCCAGCAACACTCTTACCTTGAATTTTTAACAATGTTAATACATGCTTAATTAGTTATTCACCATACATACAAAATGTGATCAAATTAGTTTATTATAATTGTAATTTACATATGTGTCAATGCCAAATGTGTCACTTAGGAACTCATTAGTGACTAGCCCATCATCCATACTATCTCCAACATGATTGCCAAATGTGCATAAGGATCCACATGATGTGCACATGTGACTGCGACAAATAGAAGGCTCCTCCTCAACTAATGGACTAATGTAATGAATGAGGGTCTACATCAAAGCATTGATAGTCCCTACAGTGCTCGTCTCTACATGTTCCTTCACAACTGAAGGAATAATCACATGCTCTCCCTGTGGCTTGACAACAGATGCCCTAACTACATTAAGGTCATGATGTTCCCTTAACCTGTCAAATGATGACCCCCCACCTCTATCCTAAGATTCTAATATATTAAAATAATTGGGGATCTCCCCAAGAACAAATTCATAGTACAATTTCTTTAAGAAATACATTAGAACTTTGTGGTTATTGCAGGGAGGGGCATCAAAAACCGTCCACCATCTATCCCAAAAGTTATTTCTAATACCATCATGTATGGACCAATGGATGGGGAACCTTTTAGTTGTATTTTTAAAAATGTCTTATTCTCCAGGCTTTTTAAACAATGCACAAATGCTACCTTTTGGTATTTCCTTTTTTTTAACATTTTGATATGATAATTTGTTTGCATAATATCTTCTTTGTTCATCCCTCTTAACATGCCAAATGTCCAACTAACCACTAACAGAAGCTACATGGGTCATAATGGACTCAAGCGAGGATGCCAATTGTGCTTTCATCAGATTAGTTTGTCCACAAGATTTCAACCTACCAATGAGTGCTTCTAATTCATTTTTCCCTCTTTCTAATTCATTCATTATGTTGTCTTGGATGTTAAGAGGAGGTCTTCCAACCAATGGAGGTTGTGGAATTTTTTGCTCTTCTTGTGGAGGGTTTTCATTTTGATTTTGTTGATCTAGCTAGAAATTTGTATTCACATTTCTTGATAAGAAACCAATTGCAATCTAAATAAATAAACAAATTTAAAGAAAAACTGAAAAAACTACAAAATAATGTAAAAAATTACAAAACAATGCAAAAACATATAAAAGAATGCAAAAATAAGAGTAGAAAACATACTACGTGATCCTAATCTTGATCTTTAGTGATGAGGAGGCATTTTGAGGAGGGGGGTGACAAAATTCTTTAATGTTTCCAATCTGTGTGCACACTATTGAGGAGAAACAATGTAAAAACCAAACAATAAAATGGGCCACAGTTTTGCAGCCCATATATAATTTTTTTGAATTTTCCAAAGCGCGCATGTGCTTTGGCTTAGGCTCCAGAAGCCTAAAAAAACCTACAAAACAATGTAAAAACTTACAAAACAATGCAAAAACATATAAAAGAATACAAAAATAGAGTAGAAAACATACTAGATGATCTTGATCTTGATCTTTAGCGACAAGGAGGCATTTTAAGGAGGCGAATGACAAAATTCTTCAATGTTTCCGATCCGTGTGCACACTATTCAGGAGAAACAATGTAATAACCAAAAAAAATAAAATGGGCTACGGGTTTGTAGCCCATGTATAATTTTTTTGAAATTTTCAAAGCACATAAGCGCTTTGAAAAATTTTAAAAAAACTTTTGTGTCATGTTTTTGGCACCACAACTTGGTGCACTTACCCATGTATAGGGTTTCAAGGGCCCTTCAAAACCTATTTTCTTAATAAAAAAAAATTTCACAGAAGGGCCTACTAGGACTTAATAGAGAAATTTATGATGAAGAGAAAGGGATAGATATTATGTATTCCATGTGGTGTTCCCCTAGGCACCTAGTTTGGAGAGGCTATGCGGTGACACTAGTAGGGAACCATGTGATAACACCCTTCCATTTGTATCCTAGGAATTCCATTGTGTTGTGGTTGATTTTGTAAGAATTTTCCTTAGGAAAAAATCACCCAAGACCAAGAAGCTCAACAACTAGCGCAAAATAGACCAATAGAGTATGAGTAGAATAACAATATGAAATTCAATTGATGTACAAGTACACTAGGAGTGCCTAAATATAAAGGACTCTATAATGACTAAGAGTTAGCAATATGATAAGCCTCACAACTAAGAACATGTCCACCAAGAATGGATTGTCTTCCATTGAGCACATGAGTTAGTGTGATAATGAGAGCATAAGCCTACAAAGGTGTGCCATGTAAAATTATGTTGTAGACACCATGTGCTTAATTAAGAGTGTGAACAACTATGTTTTTGATTAAGTAAAATAGGTTTTATAGGGATCCTAAAACTTGAAAGTTTTTACAACATATAAAATATAGAAATATTCAAAAAAGTCTAGCATTAGTGAAACTGCTTAGCAAAAACCAACCCTAAACAACAGGCCCACGGCCAGGATAAAAAAACTAGCTAAACTAGAACATGAAGAAAACCAGCTACATAAGGAAAGTATGAGATAGAAAAAAAGCACTAACTACCAATTCTCTTTGTCAAGAACCTACAGGGTCTCTGCAACTTCATTGGTCTTCCTGTTGTCTGCATCCTCCTGGTCCTAGTGCTAAGCCTCCACCTGGTCCCTAGTTTCTTTTGGATCATCCTTTGCCTGCCTAATTTCCAGGCTGGTCTTCTCCATCTTATCCCCGCAAAATCCAACACTAATTAGTGATTCATCTATACTATTAATGTTCTCATTCATAGTATTCAAAGTGGTAATCATCTAATTTTCCAAGTTTTGATGAGAGAATTATATCCTTTTGACTCTTTGTTCAACCTTGGTAATTCTATCCTCCTGGTCTACCCTGTGTTCTTGGTTGTTGAAGAGTTGTTAGCTTCCATATTGGCTTCTATCCTCTTCATTTTACCCCTAGTCGTGGCTAATATTTTGGTTTCCTTCTTGGCTTCTTCTCCCCTTAAGTTCTTCAATTTCATGGAATAACCATTTGATAGGCCAAAAGTTGTCTATTACGCTGTTCTTAGCATTGTTCAACAGGTTAAGCCCAGTTTCCCTTGCATTACCAAAGATAATGACCAGACCAGGATCAATGAAATCATCAAAGTTGGTTTTGCCATCAATGTCCTCCATCACTTGAATATTCAATGGCTCCCTAACAATCCCCAATTTGGCTGTATTCAAATTAAAATTCCTCCAAGACCTCATATTTTTTGTTATCACCTCCCCAATCTCTTTTCCCAAAATAAACGAGGAGGAAGTGGGGCCAAGGCTAGGAATCTCAGGAATCTGGTCTTTGGTTTTAAAAGCATCATCTAGTTTCCTTTTCTTAGGATTCCCCAACATGTTAGCTGAGTCCTCCTTCTCCTTTTCACTTTCCCTCCCCTTTTTCTCCTCCTTCTCATCCTCCTCCCCTTTCTCCTTTTCCTCTGAGTCAATATCCTCGTCATCATCATTATCCTCCTCCTACTCTTGAGGCTTAGGCTTAGGGGGGATGGGGGGTTAGACCTTTGGGATTTTTTCTATAGGGAATGTAGGTAGAGGGTTTCCTTTCTTCCTTGGATTTAGAGGAAACAATGTCCTCTTCTTCTAATTTTATGCTCTGCACATCCTTAGAGTCTGAGCTCCTTGTTTCCTTGGATGCACACCTAACATCACAAAGGGATTTTCCTCTAGTTTGAGACTTCAGATAGTCATAAACCAGGAGGAGTAATCCCTCATGGAGAGCTGGGTTAGTAGTTGGTTTCCTCTTGAAACCCTCAATACCCTTACTCATGGAGGTGAAGAGATAAAAATGAAAATAAATTTTGATACCATGCCTAAAGTGATTAAGCAAGACAAAATGATGTGTTCTTATCCTATCAAATCTGGGGTCTAGAGAAATATATTCAATGATAATCCTAAGAACATACCTCCATAGCTTTTTAATTGATTCCATCTCATAATACATCTCCACCTTGATGAGCTTATTCAGCTCCTTTTCATCCTTCACAAAAAATTTGATAGCATTTGTCAACATTTTCTTATCTCTAAAAAAATTATTCCCTTCCAAAGGGATTTTTGCAACCCAAGCTATCAATTCTGCATTGACATGGTGGGTGACCCCATTGATTTTGAATCTCCCATTTTTTTAGGAATCCACCATAATCTTGGTGATTGTCGCATCAAATCCATGGAGCTTCTCTAGGAATCTAGTGATTCTTCCCTCTTCCAATTTATGCCAAACCTTTAGTTTCTCCTTCTAGTTCTCTGCCTCTCTCTTAACGGCTCCCTCCTACTTCTTTCCCCCACCATGGTTTCCTCTGATACAATATGCCCCCTTCTACTCATAGAATGCTTATCCCACCTACTCATAGAATCCTTACAAACCTTGGACTCCTTCAAACTATGGAACTTGAAGACATTTTCAAAAATATTAGTATTAATGGTAGTATTAAAACAACCCTTAAAGCATGTTGTACTTACATGCTATTATGTTTTGAAAAGAGTTTCACATGATTTTTATTAACTCCCACTCCAACGTGCAATCTAGCAAATTCTCCCATTATTAATTTTGGATTTTTCTAGTACTTCCCTAGATGTGATCTTGTAAGATTAAATGATTCATTTCCATTGGAAAGATGTCATCAGCATGCCATGTCATCTCCACATTATTGACGACTGCTTCGTTAGTAAACTAGTCGGCTGCTGAGTATACACGTGGCTAATATAGGTCTTGTTGAACTTGCCCAGGTCAAACTTCAATTCCTTGATCATATTCACAATGTTCCAAGAAGGTGTAGAGTAACCATTGAGACAATTTATGATGTTTAGTGAGTCCCCCTCTAGCCACAAATTTTCTATCCCAGAAGCCAAGGCCAATTTAACAATGTGACTGGTAGCACTGGCTTCAACAAAATGGTTTGTCTGATGTCTGAGTAGGTAGGAAAAAGCTGCTACTCCTAGACCATAGCTATTTCTAATGATGCCTCCACTAGTAGCGGGGCATGGGTTCCCTTTAGCAACCCTATCAAAATTGGCCTTGTACCAATTTCAAGTGGGAAAAAACCACTTGGCCTCCTATCTTTTCCTATCCTTGTCCAATTTCCTTTGCCTACTATTCCAACCTTCTTCAATATTTACTTCCTTTGTGGTGGCAAAGTTTTCCTTGATTAATCTTTCAATTTTCTTAGTAATGACAAACTCAAGGGATTCCCTGTCTCTGAAAATTTGGTTATTTTGCTCTTTCCAAATGCCCCAGTAGAAATGAAAAAGGGACTAGGATAAAATTAGTTGGGTGATTAAACCTTTGTGTGAACTCCTTCATTGGCTGAAGAATTCTTGAATATTGACTGGGGGACATCAACTATCCCCAAAATCCCTGGTTAGGGGGATTCCAAACATTGGAGGAGTAGGAGCAATGAATAAATAAGTGATTAACCATCTCCAAAGAATGCTTGCATAAAATGCACCTATTGAGGATAATCTAACCTCTCTTAGCTAAATTGTCCAGAGTAAGGATTTTTTCTTGGAGTAAATGCTTGAAGAATATATTGATTTTTGGGTAAGGCTAGGGATCCATGCCTTAGCCCAGATGGGTTTCTCCATTCTATCCCACAATGAAAAGTACCCAAAGGTGATAGAGTAAAGGCCATTCAAGTTACCTCCCTAGATGACTTCATCCCCCTTGTTATTTATAAAAATAGTGTTTAGGCTAATCATCAAAGAATTAAGATTTGGGGAAATCATAGAAAAGTCCTGCCATCTATTGCCTATTTTGTAATCATTGACTTTCAAACCATAGCTTCTTATGCATGGCTCTACCCATCTACCATAAATGGGGTGGTCAATAAGAGGTCCCTAGATTATCTAGTCATCCTACTAAAATAAGATATTCTCACCTTTACTAATTTTCCATTTAGCTTTGGACTTAGCCAGGGCCTTAGCCTTTAGGATCCCATTCCATATGTAAGATCCTTGAGGAATATTAGCCTCATGAAGAAAAAGGCTGAGTGATTGCCTTCTTAAGTACTTTTCAATTATAATTTCCCTCCATTCTCCTAAACTTTGAAAGATGTGCCAGATCGATTTGGCTAAAAGGGCATTATTGAGATGTCTGATTTTTCTAATACAAAGGCCCCCATAACATTTGGGAAGGAAAACATGGTCCCAGGCTACAAGATGATATCTTTTGTGCTCTTCAACCCCTATCTAGAGAAAGTCCCTTTAAATCTTCTCCATTCTATTAGCTTGCTTCTAAATGGGATCCCAAAGAGGCTTAAGGAATAAGTGGGGAGGTTTTGGAATACTGATTTCACCAAAGTGCATTTGCCAGCCTGGCTGAGAGTTGCACCTTTCCAGCCAGCTAATTTCTTGTTGAATCTATCAATGATACTGTTCCAAAAAGATTCCAGGGGTTTGGACCCCAAAGGCATACCATGATAACTTGCAGGAAGGGTATCAATGCCACTTCCCAATATATGAGCAATTTTCCTCTATCTCTCCAGTGGAGTATTGATGAAGTAGACCAAACTCTTATCTCAGTTAATAGCCTAGCTAGAACCCCTAGTATAAGTATTCAACAAGCCCTTAAACACTTTGGCCTCCTAGACTGTGGCCTCACTACCTATAATAGTAGTGTTAACAACTATGTTGTCTACATGACAAATCAGTTAATTATGAAAACTCTAGTGTTGTAGACACTATGTGCTAAAATAGAGTTGCTAACTCTTGTATTGTCAACATGAAAACTCATATGAGTACACATAATCCTAGGTGTCTAACCTAATAAAGAATAAAATAATGTATTTATCATAAGTAAACTTAAGTAAAGTATAAATAATAATTATTTACACTAACACCCCCCTTAAGTGAAACTTAGGGGAATTCACTGAAGCTCACAAAAACTATGATGAAATGCATAATGGGTCTTGGCTACTAGGCCATGTTAGGTACCCAAGTACAAATGCAATATTTTTGATTAAGACAAATAGGTTTTACAAGGATCTTAAAACACAAAAGTTTTTACAAAAAAGCTGGTAGCATAATATTAACTAAAGTCTAGACCCAATACTTCTACCTACATAAGGTCAAAAAAAAAGATAGGCCAATGGCCAGAAAGGTAGTCAATAGATCCAATTGGCAAAAGGATAGGATAGGAAATAAAACCCTTACTATTCAATTTTTTAATCAAGATCTTGCATGGTTTTAGCTACTTCATTAGCACTTTGGATCATAGTTTCGCACTCCTGGTTTAGATTAGTAGAATGTTCCACCAGGCCCTTGGTCACATTCATTTCCCCCTTAGTCTGCTTGGAATCCTCATTGACCTTTTCATCCTTTTTCCCACCAATGCCCACATTTTTCAATGATTTTCCCAGGCTATTAATGTTCTCATTTAGAATGTTTAGAGTGGCGATCACCTAATTAGCAAGATTTTGGTTTGATATCTCCATCCTTTGCACTATTTTCATGACCTTAGAAATATGATCCTCTCGGTCGGCTAGAGAACCCTGGTCGCTACTCTTCCTTTGGCCTTCCTCTTGTCACTTTTTCTCCTTGAGCTCTTCAATCTCATGGAATAACCACTTAATTAAGCAGAAGTTTTCTATCATACTATTTTTGGCATTATTGAGTAGGTTGAGCCTTATCTCCCTTATATTGTCTGAAATTACTACCAAATCCGGGTCCATGAGTTCCTCAAAATGAAGTTTTCCCTCCTTGTCTTCGAGAACTTGAGGATTTATTGTCTCTCTGATGATCCCCATTTTCACCATTTTGGTAATAAAGTTTCTCCATGCCCTCCTCCTTTCTTTCATTACCTCCTCTAAGATATCTTCCACTAAGATCACTTTTATCTTCTTCTAAGGTGAAGAGAGGGAAGGGGAAGGGCTAGGAATCTCAAGTATCTCATCACTTCTCCTTTCCAGAGGCATATCCTCCTTAGCCTTCCTCTTCTTGGGATTCTTAGTAGAATAGTGTTCTCCTCCTCCTTCTTCTCATCCTTTGACTCCATTTTCTCCTTGTCATCTTTATACTCTTCCTCCCTCTATTCCATAGGATCAGGTGTTAATCCTCTAGGGCTCTTCCTACATGGAACATTACTAGTGGAGGGAGAAAAATTTTCCCCTCCCTTTGACTTCTTAACTATTGAGGGGGTATTATCCTCTTCCTCTAAGCTATGACTTTGGATTTCCTTATAGTCAAAAAATTTTGAGCTCTCGGTATCATTTGAAGCATCCCCAAAGTGGCCTAAGGTTTTTCCCCTAGTTTAGGTCTTGAGATATTCGTAGACTAGAAGGAGAAAACCCTCATGAAAAGTTGGGTTTGTGCTGGGTTTCTTCTTGTAACCCTCAATGTTCTTACTCAAAGAGGTAAATAGATAGAAAGGAAAAGAAATTTTTATTCCATGTCTAAAATGGTTTAGTAGAACAAAGTGGTGTGTTTTGACTCTGTTGAATCTAGTGTCTAGGATATTGAATTCAATAATAGCCCTTAATACATATCTCCATAGCTTTTTTATTGAATCCATTTCATAATAAGTCTTGACCTTCACTAACTTCTTCCTCTCTTCCACATTCTTTGCAAAATATTTTAGTGCATTTGCCAACATTTTCTTGTCCCTGCATAAATTTACCCCCTCCTAAGGAATCTTTGTGACAAGAGCAATTGTTTCCATGCTCACCTGGTGAGAGGCCCCATCAATTTTGACTTTTCCATCCTTCCAGGTGTTCACCATGAGCTTAGTAATCTCCTTGTCAAAACCATGGAGTTTTTCAATGTACCTCACTATTCCATGCTTCTCCAGTCTGTTCTAGACCTTTGTTCACCTTCTCCATTTTTCTAGCTCTCGAGATGACTCCTTCCTACTCCTCTCCCCAACCATCTTGATCTCCTGCAAAAAAACCCTACTCTAGTTCTTCGACCCTTCAGAATCTTCTTCTTTCTAAGTTTCTCAATTCACAAAGTCTCTTTCGTCTGTAGCAATTTTAATGGAAGATAAAAATGAGACCCATAAAATGTGCCAAAAGTATACAAAATGATGGCATCTAATTACCTTCACTTGATTCTATTTAAAACCTTGTCTTTCATGCCATCCTGCACATCTTTCCATAATTAACTCAAGATTACCTTTGTACTCCCTGGATTCATTGCATAATTAGAATATCTTTCATGACCACCAAAAAGTTGTCGTTGCTATGCCACATCATCGCCATATTTTTGGTCATCGCCTCATTTGCAAAGCAATTTGCAATATAATTCTCTCTATACACGTGGGTGATGTGAACCATTTTGAATTTTCCCAAATTAGCTTAGATCTCCTCCACAACGTTAGCAATGGTCCAAGAAGGATGGGAGCATCCTTTTAAACAATTTATTATATTTAAAGAAACTCACTTCAACCAAAGTTTCTTAATCCCAATAGCAAGAGCTAGCTTAACAACATGAAAAGCCACACTAACCTCCATGTAGTGGTTTTTCTAAGTCCCTAAAGGATTGGAAAAGGCTGCTACACCAATCCCATGACAATTTCTAATTATTCCCCCACATCCAATTGGCTAGGGTTCCCTTTGGCTATGCCATCAAAGTTAACTTTATGCCATTCTTCTGTGGGAAAAAAAAACTTAGCCTCCTGCCTTTTCACTTCCTTGTCCTTCTTCTTTTCCATACTATTTCCTCCTTCTTCAATATTTCCCCCCTTTCTAATACCATAGTTTTCTCTCATAGAACTATCTATTTTATCTGCAAGAACAAAGGTAGGAGCTTCCCTTTCTCTAAAGATATGATTATTTCTCTCTTTCCATATTCCCCAATAGAAATGTGGAAGAGTCCAAGAGCAAATAATCTATGTCTTCATGCCTTTATGCAAACAAATCCATTGGCCAAATAAATCCTAGATGTTGTCTAGTTTACACCAACTGACCCCATAGCTCTTGGTCATAAGTTCCCAAACCTCTGAGGAATAGGGAAAATAAATAAACATGTGATTAACTATCTCCAAATCATGTTTACATAGACTACACCTATTAGGAATATATTGACCTCTCTTAGTAAGGTTATCTAGGGTGAGAATTTTGTTATGTAACATCAGCCAAAAGAAAATGTTGATTATAGGGGTAAGACCAGTAATCCAAGCCTTATCCCAAATGGATTTTTCTATCCTATTCTAAAACAATAAGTAGCTAGAAGCAACTCAATATAACCCACTAGTATTGTCCCCCCATATAAGTTCATTTCTCTTGTTGTTTAAAATCATAGAATTTAGTATAATCATTAGAGGTTTGAGATCTTGAGATACTGAAGATAGGTCTTTCCACCTCATCTCTGTTCTATAGTCACTAAATTTCAATTGAAATCTTCTTATACAAGAGTGAGCCCATCTCTCATAATTAGGGCAATCTATGAGAGGCCCCTAACTTAACCAATTATCCTGCCAGAAAAGAATTCTTTGACCATTCCCCACTTTCCATTTTGCCTTTGATTTGGCCAAAGATCTTGCCTTAAGAATCCCATTCTAGATAAAATATCCATGTAGAATATCAGCTTCACTAAGTAGCTAAGGGACTACCTTCTCAAGTACTTCTCCACCATGATATCCCACCATTTTTTAGTGCTTTGAAATAAGTGCCATATCTGCTTTGCTAATAGAGCATTATTCAGGTGTCTAATTTTTCTTATACCCAAAAAACCATAGTATTTGGGGAGGCAAACATTATCGTAAGCCACCAAATGATACCTTTTATTTTCTTTTAGTCCTATCCACAAAAAGTCACTTTGGATTTTTTCCATTCTATCCGCATATTTAACCAGTATCCCAAAAAGGCTAAGAGCATAATTTGGGAGGTTCTTAAGAGTAGATTTCACTAGGGTACATTTTCCTGCTTGACTAAGGGTGGCTCCTTTCCAACCTACAAAATTATTATTTAATCTATCAATAATACCATTCTAGAAAGATTCTAGAGGTTTCAACCCCAGCAGCATTCCAAGATAACTAGCTAGGAGAGCTCCCACTCCACATCCTAGAATTCAAGAAATCTTTCTTTGTTGGTTGTTTGGCGTGTTAACAAAGAACACCAAACTTTTCTCCTAGTTGATAGACTGGCCTGTACCCCTTGTGTAGGTGTCCAACAAGTTCTTTAACACTTTAGCCTCCTAAACCATAGCTTCTTCTTCCAGAATTGTGTCATCCACAAATTATTAATGGGTGAAAGAGACCTATTTGGAAGATGGCTTAAGACCATGTAGGGTTCTTTCATATCTTTTCCTTTGGATTAACCTCCCTAAACACTCTACCATAATAATGAAAAGAACAAGGAATAGAGGATCACCCTATCTAAGCCCTCTTGAGGGGAAAAAGAAATTTGAGGGAGCACCATTGACTATAATAGCAAGAGAGGGGGTGGAGACAAGCTGAAGGATAAGTTTGCATACTTGGGCATCAAATCCAAAAGCCTAGAGAACAGCCTTCAGGAAGTCCTAGTCCACCCCATCATAAGCTTTGGAGAGGTCCAACTTGAGGAGGAAACCCTCCCTTTTCCTTGCTTCCAAGGAATGGATCACCTCACGAACCATCATTATTGAGTCTAAAATCTATCTTCCTAGGACAAAGCCCATTTTTTGTAGTGAGATAATCAAAGGGAGCACCTTAAGAATCTTGATGGTTAGCACTTTTGAAATGATTTTATAAAAATAATTGCATAGGCTAATGGGTCTGAACTTATCCATTGAATCAGCCCCTAGGGTTTTTAGAATCAACACCATGAAGGTAGCATTGAGTTCCTTCAATAGATTCCTAGCCCCAAAAAATTCTCGTACCACCTTCACCACATCCCCTTTCACCACCTCCAATTTATCTGAAAAAAGAAGGTTGAGAATCCATCTAGCCCTAGAGCTTTATCAACTAGAAGTGAAACCAAGGCTTCATTAATTTCATGCATAGTGGGAATTGCCTTTAGCATGGAATTATAATGGTCTTGTACTAGTTTGGGGATTGAAGCCAAAATTTCTTCCTAGTCTTTTAATGATAGCAAAGAGTCTTTGGATAATATCGATGAAAAATATTGCACTACCTCCTCCACAATCTCACTATCATTTGACAAAATGACTTAACCCTTATTTATGCCCAAAATCCTATTATTAGCATGGTGCTTTAAGGTAGAAAGATGGAAGAACCTAGTGTTCTGATCCCCCTCTTTAAGCCAATTAATTCTGGATCTTTTCTTCCAAAAGTGCTCTTTCCTACCTATGATATTGTGGAGTTCTGTAAGGATTGACCTTTCTTCAATCTTATTCTAATCATTATACCCTTCTTGTTGTATCATCTCTTAGACTTTTTGAAGCTGGTATGTCTTCTCCTCCTTGCCCTGGAAGATATGCCCAAAGTCCATCTTGTTCTAGGCTTTAATATTTCTTTTCACATTTTTCAATTTTTGAGCAATCCTCAACATAGCTGTACCTTCCACCTCTATGTTCCACCAAGAGGAAATCTTAGCATTCAAATTCAGATGGGAAATCCACATCTTCTCAAAATGGAAGGGGAAGTTTTGTTTGGCCATCATAGAACTAAATGAGAGTGAGATGGGTGAGTGATCTGATCCAACTTTGGGGAGAAGGGAGAGTCTGCACATGTAAGTTTGGATCTAGTTTAGAGAAATGAGGGCTCTATCAAGATGAACTTGGATACAATCCCCTCCAGTCCACCTATTTGACCAAGTGACTCACCCCTTGAGAGATCAACATCCATAAAAGCTAGTCTATTAATAAAATTTGAAAGATCTAGTTTACTATCCTGATCTAGGGCTAGGCCATTGATTTTTCATCATTTGAGATAGGGGTATTGAAATCCCCCATTATAATACCTTAATTAATGTTACTACTTTGAATTACATCATGAATCTTTGCCCAAAAAGCCCTTCTCTCCCTCTTGGAGTTAGCAGCATACACATTTAAGAGAAACCAAGTGTCACTACTTTGGATATGAAAAAATTTGCAAAGGAAAACATTACCTTCATTAAGTACTGTGTAGATATGGAAAGCCTTTTTGTTGAAGAGAGTAAGCGCCTCCTTGCAAAACCCTCTAAGTCGGTGGCCTCACTACTCATATTGCTACTAAAATATAACTTCCCTACCATGTCTATTCTCATTTTTGTTTCTTTGATTAGTAGAAAATTAGGTCTTTGGTCTTTGATCATGTTCTTAACTATCTCCTATTTATGGGCACCATTTAGGCCCCTTATGTTCCAAGATATGATTTTCATTTCTTTTTAACAAAGTATTCCTTAATGGTTCTTTGGCTCCTATCTGCCAAGTTCCTTTTGGCCTCCTCTTGCATTACTTGGCTCAAACTTTTTCTACCTGACATCTTAGGTTTTACCCCAACATCAACTTTGACCCTGTGTCTGGTCATTGCTGGTGACACTAGGGGATGGTCTCAAATTTTCTTCCTTTTAACCATAGTCCAATTTGCTTTGTTTTCTTGAGAATAGTTTTCTATCCATTCTTCCCATTTTAAAATATATTATGGGGGAAGAGTTATTGATTAGTTCCAAAAACTTCATCCCCAGGTCAGAGGAAACTGGCAGATTCACTAGAGGAACCAAAGGGAGATTCAAGGAGAGCCCTTGGTTCTACACATCATCCACCATCTCTTGCCTTTCTCTTGACTGGCCCACCTCTTCTCCTTTACTTGTTGCACTAAGAGGGGGGACACTATCCTATCATCCTATTCCATTGGTTGGTTCCATAGGTTTTAGTTTGGACTTGTTCACCATCTGAGGATCCCCCATCATATTGGCTTCCTACTCTTGCATAGATGATGAATCTTTATTTATCACTTCTTTTGCATGGGAATCATTCTCCTAATCCCCATTTTTTGACTCCTTTACCTCATTACTACCTACATAGCTCAAATTTCCTTCTTTCTTGAGGGTCTTCATCTTCCCCACATCCTGTACCTAGTTCTCTAGGTTTTTTATCTTCTTCTATTTCTAGACCATTTCTTATCTTAACCTGAGGTAGCAATAGACTTACTCTTATGCCTCTCTACTTTGGCTTTAGAATGTTGGCTTGTGCCCTAATTTAAAATAGAGAAAGCATGCAAAAGGCACCATCTCATAAATTAGTTTTTGAACATGCACTCCCAGCTTTGAATGGAAAGTCACAACTTCTAGCATGTCCAATCCTTCCCTTACTCCTATGCAAATATGAGCATAGGTAAGGCATCTTTTGGAGGCTATAGTCGGGTAAATTGATAGGAGTTCCCTAAAGGATTTGGCTACCCCCACAAAGAAATCCTTATTATAGAATTCTAGGGGAAGCTCTGGAAGCCTTATCCATACAGGTGCTAGCTCAAAGAATGAATCATTCATATTCATCTTTGAAGTCCACTTCTGAGGAACTAGGGTGGATCGACCAACAATCCACAATCCATCACACAAGATGTTTGTAAGGTCTTCTAGACAAGAAAAGTCAAAGGATAGGAATCCCTTTGCCATAGCTGTGATAGAGACTTGTCCTTTGAAAGCCCATTTCTTATTAGTAAAAGATCTTATGATATCTATATTAGGCCTTGGCCTTATAAACTTGCCCACCAGAGTTGAAGCCAGAAGCTATGCTATGATCTACCAGCTCATCCAAAATGGAAATAGCACAAGATCCTTTCTCCACCTTAGGGAGAATATTAACAATTGAGAATGAGGACTTACCTATGGGCTTGGCAACAAAAAGTGACAACCATTTAGTAGGTCCTAGGAGGCTCACCTTGGGAATAGATGAAATCTTGAGAAAAACCTTGGAGGGAGTAGCTGGGTCCCCATCATCTTTCTCCGCCTGGTCCCTTGAACTTGAAGTCCCTGACCGTCCTCCTTCTACAATCCATGCCCTAAGCTAGGGGCTCGATTCTGACATTCTAGAGAAATCCTGCCTTGATTAGAATTTGAATTTTGAAAGCTTGTCTTCCCTCCCTTCCAAAGCTCACCATCTTTTATAAGTACAAATATAATGTTGTACAATGCAATGCAATGAAATGTAATCTCTCTAAAAATAGAGAAAGAGGGAAAACCTCATGGGAAAAACCCTCCCCAAAAAGAGAGATAAGTACAATAAAGAAAGATGTATGTATGAATGGAGTAATCAAGACCCTTGCATTATGAAATACATTATGTGCATACAATAGAGAATCCCTCCATGAAATCCACCCCTTAGTGAAGGATCTCCTGATGATGAGTGCTTGAAGACAAAAGAGAATCCAATGTCTACAAGTAACATTTCTCCCTTTAGGAAGAAGAAACACCAAGAATAGGTGCAAGTATGCTTCTCACTATGGATAGGAAGATGGAAGAGGGATCCATATGTAGTATGGTGTGTATGCTACCTTTGAAGTCTACTCATATGTTGATAAGGCCTTGATGAATGTAGATGCCATGAACCAATCTAGTTGATGCCCAAAAGAAAGTGGCAAACAAGGTAACATGTCCTTGTATGAAATTGAATCAAATTCCAAAGATAATGAAGTATCCTAATAAAAAGATATAGGAAGAGAAGAAATGTAGCTGCACTTCGTTGCACACCCATGAGAGAAGCTCCTTGATGACTAAAGAAGCTACACCATGAAAGCTGAATGATATTCCTCCTTGTAGGAAAAAATGGTGTTATAGGCATAGTAGAGAATGCTCCCTTACTAGTAGGAAGAATCCTTAGAAAATATGAAGTCTAAGGAAATTGGAATACAATATCAAAAGACTGATATGTCTCTTTTGAAGTGAAAGAGTCCTTCTCCATCAATTATAAAGAAGTGTCCACAATCATGTTAGTCTTGAAAGAAAGCTCAAGTGGTTGAGGGTCAGAGTGTTCCCTCACAACAAGTGAAGAAGAAGTCTCCTCAACAAAGAGAAGATGGATGTCATCAATGATGTCTCCCAATCCTTTAGTGTAAGACTCCACAAACAAAAATGCAATGTTGGGAAGGAAGTCATCCCATGAATTTGAAATAGGAAGACATGGTGTTTCTTGCCACACTGAATCAGGAGCATCTATGGATGGAACTAGATTAGTAGAAGCAATAAGAGCATCAAGATGTGGGATGTCATTTGGAGTTGAAGGTACCATAACTAGAGTGATTGGAGGTAGAATGTCCTCTGGAAATGGAGGAACTATATGATCTCCATATGCTTTCTAAAGAGCCATCCAAATGTCATAATGTTCAGAGAGCTTTCAAATAACATCAAGGCAATAAGCATTGATACTAAAAAAATGACATCTAAAATTATTTTAAAAGGTGTCAATTCATTAGAGGGTAGTTCTTTGGAATAGATAAGGAAATACTTCCTCATGCTCTCTTCTTATATGATCAATGATTAAGGCACTCAATTTTTGATAATTCCTCTTTGTCAACTTGGCTTTGATACCATGTAAGAATTTGCACTTTAAAAAAAAATTAGGCACTTTCAAAAAAAATGGAACCTGAATATGCAAGAATTTTCCTTAGGGAAAAATCACCCAAGACCAAGAAGCTCAACAACAAGCACAAAATAGACCAATAGAGTATGATCAAAATAACAATATGAAATTCAATTGATGTACAAGTACACTAGGAGTGCCTGAATATAAAGGCTTCTAGAATGACTAGGAGTTAGCAATATGATAAGCCTCACAACTAAGCACATGTCCACCAAGAGTGGATTATCCTCCATTGAGCACATGAATTAGTGCGATGATGAAAGGATAAACCTATAAAGGTGTGTCACATATAATTATGTTGTAGACACCATGTACTAAAATAGAGTTGCTAACACTTGTGTTGTCAACATGACAACTCATATGAGTATGCATACTCCTAGGTGTCTAACCTAATAAATAATAAAATAATTCATTTATCCTAAGTAAATTTAAGTAAAGTGTAAATAATAATTATTTACACTAATAGATTTTCCTCTAGTATACGATAATTGTATATTTTATTCTATTGTATTGTGATTATTACCCTTATATTTTCTCAATGTCGATTACTAGATGAGATTACCTTTATTTTATTATTATTTTTATTTGAGCTTAGTGTTGGTTCTCATGTTATATCCTGCAAGGCTCCACATGGTTGGGTGGAAAATTCTTTATCTATTAACTATTGTTCCTAGATTTATTCATGATCTTTGAATGATTATTATATTTTCCTCTAGTAACATCATGGTTCTATAATTGATTCCTTGTACCTTATTATGCAGCTTCTTGACAATTTTTCATAACAATGTTATTACATTGATGTATTTATGTTGCATGGCAAGATAAATGTAAAATGTGGGTATGTGCAAGATCATGGTCAACCAAACTATGGCCTTAAGTGATAGTGAAAAACCAACAAATCAGGGTTATGTCAACTTGACACATAATTTTAAAGTGGTTCTAAAATTTATATCAAAATTTTTGAAGAAAATAATTTGTAGGAAATTGAATATAGTTTCTAAACTACTAGCATTTATCTAGAGAAAAAAAATATTTGATTGGTCAAAACTTTGGATTTTAATGTAGTACTACAAAAATTTTAGGGCAAAAATAAAAACTAGGTGTATATCTGACCACCTTAATCAAAATCAAATGATAATATTTTTTAATATAATTATAGATATAAATAGTAGACTCATGCCCAAATGTGACACATATTTTTGGGTATGTTTATTTCAAATAAATAATTAAATATGAATTTTCTACTATAATGTTTTCAGAATAAAAAAACTCCCATGTCTGACCAACTTAACTAATTGAAAACTTTACCAAATTAAATTTCTTTTTCCTTATACTAGATGAAGCATAGAATGTGGTGCAACTTTTGGATTTAAAAAATGTTAAACAGTTTGAAAGTTATAGCTATTTTTAAATCAGTATGTCAATCAACACTTTACAATCATCTTCATTGAAAATTAACTAATAAATACTTATCAAACTCAAAATTTGACAATAATTATATTGATGGAGTCTTGAGAGTGTTATAAAAAAAACTCTTTTTGTTTCATTCAATTTCGATAAAAATATTATTGTCAAATGGCTACTCGAAGTTTGAGTGTTAGTGAAGCCCTTCTTAAACACATTTTTTGGGTTGACCAAATAGGTTTGGTAAATACTAAGCCTAATCGAATACCCGATTTCAAATCGGGTATTCGATTATAGATAGGATACCTGATATGAAATCAGGTACCCGAAAAGTCCAAAATTTTCAATTGCCAAAAATTTGGAGGGAAATCACCCACATTGGAAATTTTGGAGGGAGATGACCCATATTAGAGGGAAACAAAAATTTGGGAAGTGTGGGCATTATTATTGTTACATATGATTATGATTATTATTATTAACTATTATTATTATATATGATTAAAATTATTGTCATATATAGTAATACTATATTATTATTATATATAGTAATATGTATGATTATTATTATTATTATTAATTATAACATAGTCATATATAATTATTATTATAACTAAATATAATATAGTAATATATATGTTAAATATTATTATTATATAGTAATATTATATGATTATTATTATATATAATAGTATGAATGGTTATTATTATTATTAAATATAATATCTAGTAATATACATGATTATCATTTTTATATAATCTAGTAATATATTACTATTATATTAAAATATACAGTATTATAATATTATAATATTAAAAAATATAGAATTATATTATTATTATTAAATATAATATTGTCATGAAATGCATTGAAAGGGGTCATAGGCTTACCTATGACCCCTCTTGATGCATTTCATGACAACATATGTCCCTAGGGCCTCTAGTGACCCCTTTTGACACATTCCCAATGGGTCCCTAGGGTACCTGTCATCAACCTTTTACACCTCTCGACCCATTCAAACCAACCAAATGCATCCCTAGGAGCACTAGGGTCCCTAGGGATATATGTTGTCATGAAATACATTGAGAGGGGTCATAGATTAACCTATAACCCCTCTCAATGCATTTGAATCAACCAAATGCGTCCCTAAGGGCCCTAGGGCCCCTAGGGATATATGTTGTCATGAAATGTGTCCAAAGAAGCCTATGACCCCTCTCGACACATTGGAACCAACCAAATGCATCCTTAAGGGCCCTAGGACCATACGATATCATGAAATGCATCAAAATGGGTCATAGGTTAACCTATGACCCCTCTCAATGCATGTGAACTGACCAAATGCATCCCTAGGGGCCCTAGGGCCCCTAAGGACATATGTTGTCATGAAATGCATTGACAGAGGTCATAGGTTAACCTGTGACCCACCTTGATGCATTTGAACCAACCAAATGCATCTCTAGGGGCCCTAGGAACCCTAGGGACAGATGTTGTCCTGAAATGCATCGAGAGAGGTCATAGGTTAACCTATGACCCCTCTCATCACATTTGAACCAAATGCATCCCTAGGACATACATTGTCATGAAATGTTTCGAGAGGGGTCATAGGTTACCCTATAATGCATTTCAATGCATTTGAACCAACCAAATGCATTTAGACATATGTTGTCATGAAATCCATCGAGAGGGTTCAAAGGTTAACCTAAGACCCCTCTCGATGCATTCAAATAAACCAAATGTGTCCCTAGGCGTCGTAGGCCCCCTAAGGACATACATTGTCATGATGTGTCAAAAAGGGTCATAGGTTAAGCTATGACCCCTCTTGACACATTTGAACCAACCAAATGCATCTCTAGGGGTCTTAGGGCCCCTAGGGACATATGTTGCCATGAAATGCATTGAGAGGTATCATAGGTTAACCTATGACCTCTCTTGATGCATTCAAACCAACCAAATGTGTCCCTAGGGGCCCTAGGGTCCTTAGGGACATACATTGTCATGAAATGCATCGAGAGTGGTCATAGGTTAACCTATGACCCCTCTCAATGCATTCAAAGAAACCAAATGCATTCATAGGGGCCCTAGGGCCCCTAAGAACATAAGTTTTCATGAAATGCATTGGGAGGGGTCATAGGTTAACCTATGATCCCTCTCAACACACTAAACAAAATGGCCCTAAAGCCTTAAAGAACATATGTTGTCATGAAATACATCAAGAGGGCTCATAGGTTAACCTATGACCCCTCTTGATGCATTCAAACCAACCAAATGTGTTCGTAAGGGCCCTAGGGCCACTAGGGACATATGTTGTCATGAAATGTGTCAAGAGGGGTCATAAGTTAATCTATGACCCCTCTCGAGGAATTTGAACCAACCAAATAGTTTCCTAGGGGTCATAGGGCCCCTAAGAACATATGTTTTCATGAAATGCATTGAGAGAGGTCATAAGTTAACCTATGATGACTCTTGATGCATTCAAACCAACCAAATTGGCCCCTAGGGGGCTTAAGGCCCTTAGGAAGATATGTTGACATGAAATGTGTTGAAAGGAGTCATAGGTTAACCTATGACCCCTCTCAACACATTCGAACATATCAAATGTGTCCTAAGGGGCCCTAGGAAAATAAGTTGTCATGAAATGCATCAAGATGTGCCATAGGTTAACCTATGACCCTTCTCGAGGCATTCTAAATAGAAAAATGGTTTCCTATGGGCCCTAGGGCCCCTAGGAACATATGTTGTCATGAAATGCCTCAAGAGGGGTCATAGTTTAACCTATGACCCCTCTCAATGCATTCAAACCATCCAAATGCGTCCCTAGAGGTCCTAGGGCTACTAGGAAAATATATTACCATGAAATGTGTTAAGAGGGGTCATAGGTTAACCTATGACACCTCTTGATGCATTGGAAACAATGAAATTGGTCCATAGGGGCCCTAGGGCCACTAGGGACATATGTTGTCATGAAATGCATTCAGAGGGGTCATAGGTTAACCTATGACCCCTCTCAACACATTGGAACCAACCAAATGTGTCTCTAGGGGCCCTAGGGCACCTAAAGACATATGTTGTCATGAAATGCATCAAGAGGGGTCATAGGTTAACCTATGACCCCTCTCAATGCATTCAAACTAATCAAATGTGTCCTTAGGGGTCCTAAGGCCCCTAGGTACATATGTTGTCATGAAATGTGACGAGAGGGGTCACAAGTTTACCTATTACCCCTCTCGACACATTCAAACCAACCAAATGCATCCATAGGGCCCCTTGGCCCCTTAACAATATATGTTGTCATGAAATGCATCGAGAGGGCTCATAGTTTAACCTATGAACCCTTTCAATGCTTTAGAACCAACAAAATTTGTCCTTATGGGACATACATTGTCATAAAATACATTGAGAGGGGTCATAGGTTAACCTATGACCCCTCTCTACACATTTCAACAAACCAAATAGATCCCTAGGGGCCCTAGGACCCCTAGGGACATAAGTCATACATTCTCGTGAAATACATTGAGAGGGGTCATAGGCTAACCTATGACCCCTCTCAATGCATTGGAACTAGCCAAATGCGTCCTTAAGGGCACTAGGGCCCCTAGGGATATACGTTGTCCTAAAATGTGTCTAGAGGAGTCATAGGGTAACTTATGACCCCTCACAATGCATTCAAAATAACAAAATGCATCCCTAGGGTTCCTAAGGCCCCTAGGGACATATGTTATCATTAAATATGTCGATGCATTGGATCCATGAAAATGCTTTCCTAGGTGCCTTAAGGACATATGTTGTCATGAAATGCATCAAAAGGAGTCATAGGTTAACTTATCATACCTCTCGATGAATTGGAACCAAACAAATGCATCCCTATGGGCCCTAGGGACCCTTGGGACATACGTTGTTATGAAATGCACCGAGAGGGGTCATAGGTTAACCTATGACCCCACTTGATGCATTTGAACCAACAAAATATGTTCTTAGGGGCCTAAGGCCCCTAGTGACATAGGTTGTCATGAAATGCATTAAGAGGGGTCATAGGTTAACTTGTAATCGCTCTCGATGCATTGAAACTAGTGAAATGTGTCCCTAGGGGCCATAGGGCACCTAGGGACATACTTTGTCATGAAATGTGTCAAGAGGGGTCATAGAATAACCTATGACCCATCTCAATGCATTTGAATAAACTAAATGTGATTCTATGGGTCCTACTGCCTGTAGGGACATATGTTGTCATGCTATGCATCAAGAGGGGTCAAAGGTTAACCTATGACCCCTCTTGAGGCATTCAAACTAACCAAATGTGTCCCTATGGGCCCTAGGGCCCCTAGGGACATATGTTGTCATGAAATGCATCGAGAGGGGTCACAAGTTAACCTAGGACCCCTCTCGATGCATTCAAACCAACCAAATTCATCCCTAGGGGCACTACAATCTATAGGGACATATGTTGTCATGAAATACATCGAGAGTTGTCATAGGTTAACCTATGACCACTCTTGACATATTGGAACCAACCAAATCAGTTTGTATGGGCCCTAGGGCCCCTAGGGACATATGTTGTTATGAAATGCATTGAGAGGGGTCATATGACCCCTCTCAAGGCATTCAAATCAACCAAATGGCTCCCTAGGTTCCCTAGGGCCCCTAAGGACATATGTTGTCATGAAATGTGTTAAACCTATGACCCTTCTTGACTCATTCAAACCAACCAAATGTATTCTTAGGGCTCCTAGTGCCCCTAAGGACATACATTATCATGAAATGTGTCAAGAGGGGCCATAGGTTAATCTATGACTCCCTTCAAAGCATTCAAACCAACCAAATCTATCCCTAGGGGCCCTAGTCCCTGTAGTGACATACATTGTCATGAAATGCATTGAGAGGGGTCATAGGTTAACCTATAATCCCTCTCAATGCACTCAAACCAAACAAATGCGTCCCTTGGGGCCCTAGGCACCCTATGAACATATGTTGTCATGAAATGCATAGAGAGGGGCTGTAGCTTAACCTATGACCCCTCTCAATGCATTCAAACCAACCAAATGTTTCCTTAAGGGCTTAGGGCCCCAAGGGACATACTTTGTCATGAAATGCATCGAGAGGGGTCATAGGTTAACCTATGACCCCTCCCAATGCATAGGAACCAACCAAATTTTTCCAGAGGGGCCCTAGGGCACTTAGGGACATACATTGTCATTAAATGCATCAAGATGGGTAATAGCTTAACCTGTGACCCCTCTCAATGCATTTGAACCAACCAAATGCATCCCTATGGCCCTTAGGAGCCCTAGGGACATACGTTGTCATAAAATGCATCAAGAGAGATCATAGCTTAATCTATGACCCCTCTCGACACATTGGAACCAACCAAATACATCCCTAGGGGCCATAGGGCCCCTATGGACATACATTGTCATAAAATGTGGTTAGAGTGGTCACAAGTTAACTTTTAACCCTCTTGATGCATTCAAACCAACCAAATGGGTCCCTAGGGGCTCTAGGCCCCTAGGGACATATGTTATCATGGAATGCATCTTGAGTTGGTACACAAATAGGGTCTCCTATAGTTGGAGAGATAAGATTGAGATGAGAAAACATAAGTAAATGAGCTTCTACTTGAGCTTCCATAGATAAAGGTACGTGGACAGCTATCTGATCTCCATCAAAGTCTGCATTAAACCCTACACAAACCAATGGGTGTAACTGAATGGCATGTTCTTTTATTAAAATGGGTAGAAATGTTTGTATTCCTAATATGTGTAAGGTGGGTGCTCAATTTAACAATATGGGATGTCTTTGGATAGTTTGTTTAAGTATGTTCCATATAATAGGTTTCCTATCTCAAATTAAAAATTTAGCAGTTCTTAGATTGGGAGCAATCTTTCGTTCAACTAGATCATGCATTAAAAATACTTGAAAAAGTTCTATTATGATTTCTTGGGGTAATCCACATTGATACAATGAGAGATGGGGACCTACCACAATAATAGGACCTGAATAATTGACCCATTTTCCAAGTAAATTTTCACGAAATCTTCCTTCTTTCCCTTGGATGAAATCTAAGAACGATTTATAAGGTCTATCCTTACTATCTTTCACCAGTTGCATGCCTATACTGTTATCAAGAAGTGCATCTATAGCTTTTTGGACTAATTCTTTTGATAAAACAATAAATTTGGTATTAGAAATGCATGAGTCCATTCTACGGATTCTAAAAGATTACTATTTTGATGGATAACTTTTAGATAGAGTTCATTGAGATCCGAAGTAATCACTCCATAATTATGCCTAGAATTTAGGTATGACTCAATAAAGAACCTACTTAACTCAGTGGTTAGAGTATCGCTTTCATATGGTGAGAGTCATTGGTTCAAATCCAATAGTAGGTAAAACTTATTTGCTATGATTTATTACTCAACTCAGTCAGAGCAAATAAGTTTTACTCTATTTTGAATAAAATAAATTCATTAATAAAAAAGAAAAATTCTTTCGATTTTAAATAATGATAATGAATCCATTTTGAGATCATTATTGAAGTTGAACTTTACAAAGAAAGAGATTACTAAGTAAATTGAAGTTAGAACTCCAAAATGATTATTGATTGATCAACTCATTATAGAGCATTTGTGCTTTTTTAGGTTTTTTTTTTTGCTAACAATTAGCAATTGGAATCAATATCCTATTTATTATTTAAGAGAACCAATCCTTTTATTTTTGGAGTTTTCGCACTTGTCGAAAAGAAGGTAGGATGTATTGCTCAGATCATCGGCCCAGTACTAGATGTATCTTTCCCTCTAGGTAGTATGCCTAGAATTTACAATTCTTTGATAGTTAAAGATAACAATACAACTGGTCAACCAATAAGTGTGACTTGTGAGGTAAAATAATTATTAGGAAATAATAAAGTTAGAGTTGTTGCTATGAGTGCTACAGACGGTTTGATGAGAGGAATGAAAGTAATTGATACAGGAGGGCCACTTAGTGTTCCAATTGGTGAAACTACTCTCGGGAGAATTTTTAATGTTCTTGGGGAACCCATGGATAACTTAGGTCCTGTAGATGCTCTCACAACATCTTCTATTCATTGATCTACTCCTGCCTTTACATAGTTGGATACCAAATTTTCAATCTTTGAGACAGGCATTAAAGTGGTGGATCTTTTAGCTCCTTATCGCCATGGGGGAAAAATTGGATTATTCGGGGGAGCTGGAGTAGGTAAAACAATCTTGATTATGGAATTAATCAACAACATTGCTAAGGCTCATGGAGGGGTTTTTGTGTTTGGTGGAGTAGGAGAATGTACCCATGAAGGAAATTATCTTTATAAGGAGATGAAAGAATCAAGAGTCATTAATGAACAAAATATATCCAAATCCAAAGTAGCTCTAGTTTATGGTCAGATGAATGAACCACCAAGAGCTCATATGAGTGTAGGTTTAATTTCTTTAACTATGGTTGAATATTTAGGAGATTTCAATAAACAAGATGTACTTCTATTTATTGACAATATCTTCCCCTCTTGATGCATTCAAACCAACCAAATGCCCCTAGTGGTCCTAAGCCCCTAGGGACATATTTTGTCATGAAATTCTTTGAGAGGGATCATAGGTTAACCTATGATCACTCTCGACACATTGGAACCAACCAATATGCTATCATGAAATGTATTAAGAGGGGTTATAGTTTAACTTATGACCCCTCTCAATGCATTTGAACCAAGCAAATGCATCACATATGATATTATGGAATGCATTGAGAGGGGTCATAGGTTAACCTTTGACCCCTGTTGATGCATTCAAACCAACCAAATGGTTCCCCAAATACATATGTTGTCATAAAATGCATTGAGAGGGGTCATATGTTAATTTATAACCCCTCTCAATGCATTCAAATAAAAAAAATGCATCCCTAGGGGTCTTAGGGCCCCTAGGGACATATGTTGTCATGAAATGTGTTGAGAGTGGTTATAGGTTAACCTATGACCCCTCTTGATGCATTGGAACCAATCAAATCAGTCCCTAGAGAATATGTTATCATAAAATGCATCAAGAGGTGTCATAGATTAACATATGAAACCTCTCAATGCATTCAAACCAAGCAAATACGTCCTTAGGGGTCCTCGGGCCCTTAAGGACATACTTTGTCATGAAATGTGTCAAAAGGGGTTATAGGTTAATCTATGACCCCTCTCGACACATTGGAACCAACCAAATGTGTCCTTAGCACCCCTAGGGTCCCTAGTGACATTCGTTGTAATGAAATTCACCGGGAGCAGTCGTAGGATTATCTATGACCCCTCTTAATACATTCAAACTAACCAAATGCATCCCTAGGGGTCGCAAGGCCCCTAGGGACATATGTTCTTGTGAAATGCAATGAGAGAGGTCATAGGTTAACCTATGACCCCTTTCGATGCATTCAAACCTACCAAATGTGTCCCTAGGAGCCCTAGGCCCCTTAAGGACTTATGTTGTCATGAAATGCATTGAGAGGAGTCATAGGTTAATCTATGACCTATTTTGATGCATTTAGACTAACAAAATGCATCCCATGGGGCCCTAGGGCCCTTGGTGAAATATGTTTTCATGAAATGCATTGAGAGTGGTCATAGGTTAACCTATGATCCCTCTCAATGCATTTGAACCAACCAAATGTATCACTAGTGGCACTAGGGACATACATTGTCATGAAATGCATAAGAGGGGTCATAGGTTAACCAATGACCCCTCTTGATGCATTCAAACTAAAAAAATGCATACCCCTAATGGCCCTAGGGCCCCTAAGGACATATAGTGTTATGAAATATATCGATAGGGGTCATAGGTTAACCTATGACCCCTTTCAACGCATTTAAACCAACTATATGCATTTGTAGGGGTCCTATGCCCCTTAGGGACATATGTTTTTATGAAATGTGACAATAAGGGTCATAGGTTAACCTATGACCCCTCTTGATGCATTCAAACCAACCAAATGTGTCCCTAGGGCCCCTTAGGCACATATGTTGTCATGAAATGCATCAAGAGGGCTCATAGGTTAACCTATTATCCCTTTTGACACATTGGAACCAACCAAATTGGTCCATAAGGGCCCTAGGACCCCTAAGGACATATGTTGTCATGATATGAATTGAGAGGGGTCATAGGTTAACTTATGACCTTTCTCGACACAATCTAACCAAACAAATAGGTCCCTAGCAACATACATTATTATGAAATGTGTCAAGAGGGGTCATAGGTTAACCTGTGACCCCTCTTGTGACATTTCATGAAAACATATGTCCCTAGGGGCCCTAGGACACCTACGACTATATATGATTGGTACAAATTCATTGAGAGGGGTCATAGGTTCAATGCATTTCATGACAACGTATGCCCCTAAGGGCCTTAGGGTCCCTAGGGATGCATTTGTTTGGTTTGAATGCATCAAGAGGTGTCATTGGTTAACCTATGACCCCTATCAACACATTTCATAACAATGTATGTCCCTAGGGGCCCTAGGGCCCCTAGCGACACATTTGGTTGGTTTGAATGCATCGAGAGGGATCATAGGTTAACCTATGACCCCTGTCAATGTATTTCATGACAACATATGTTTCCAAGGGCTCGTGGGGCCCCAAGGGATGCATGTGGTTGGTCTGAATGCATCTAGAGGGGTCATAGGTTAACTTATGATCCCTCTCAATGCGTTTCATGACAACATAAGTCCCTAGGGCCCCAAGAGACACATTTGGTAGGTACCAATATGTTGAGAGGGGTCATAGGTTAACTTATGACCCCTCATGATGAATTTCATGACAATGTATATCCCTAGGACCCCTAGGGATATATGTTTTCATTAAATATATCAATGCATTGAAACTAACCAAATGTGTCCCTTGGGGCCCTAGGGACCCTAAAGAAATATGTCATCACAAAATGCGTTGAGTGGGGTCATAGGTTAACCTATGATCCCTCTCGATACATTGAAACCAACCAAATGCATGCTAGGGCCCCTAAGGACATATGTTTTTATGAAATGTGTTGAGAGGGTCATAGGTTAGCGTATGACCATTCTCAAGGCATTCCAACCAAACAAATGGTTCTTTCTAGGGACATATGTTGTCATGAAATGTATCGAGAGGGGTCATAGGTTAACCTATGACCCCTCTCGATGCATCAGAACAAACAAAATTGGTCCCTAGGGCCCTAAGGCCCCTAGTGACATATGTTGTGTTGAAATGTGTTGAGAGGGGTCATAGTTAACTTTTGACCCCTCTTGAGGTATTCAAACCAACCAAATGGTTCCTTATGGGCCCTAGGGCCCTTAGGGACATATGTTTCCATTAAATGCATTGAGCCTATGACCCCTCTTGATACATTGAAACCAACCAAGTTAGTCTTCTAAGGGCCCTAGGGACACATAATATCATGAAATGCATTGAGAGGGGTCATAGGCTCTTGATGTATTAGAACCAACCAAATGTGTCCCCTCTTGATGTATTAGAACCAACCAAATGTGTCCCTAGGGGACCTAGAGCTCCTAGGGACATACTTTTTCATTAAATTCATTGAGAGGGGTGATAGGTTAACTTATGACCCCTCTCGATGCATTGGAACCAACCAAATGTGTCCCTAGGGGCATTAAGGCCCCTATGGACATGTGTTGTCATGAAATGCATATGGAGGGGTCATAGGTTAACGTATGACCCTTCTCGAAACATTAGAACTAACAAAATGCATCCCTAGGGGCCCTTGGGCCCCTAGGGAAATATGTTGCTATTAAATGTGAAAGGAGGGGTCATAGGTTAATTTATTAGCCCTCTCGACATATTCAAATCAACCAAATGCATCTGTAGGGGCCCCTGTCATGAACTACATCGAGATCTCTTGACACATTCGAACCAACCAAATGCGTACCTAAGGGTCCAAGGGCCCTTAGAGACATATGTTGTCATTGAATGTGTCGATGTATTAGATCCAACCAAATGCATCCCTAGGGTCCCTAGGGCCCCTAAGGACATATGTTGTCATGAAATAAATTTAAAAGGGTCATAGGTTAACCTATCACTGCTCTCGATGCATTGGAACCAACCAAATGCATCCCTAGTGGCCCTAAGGCCCCTAGGGACATATGTTGTCATAAAATATAATGAGAGGGGTCATAGGTTAACCTATGACACCTCTCGACGCATTCAAATCAACCAAATGCATCCCTAGGGCCCCTGGGGTCCCTAGGTTTCATAGCCCCCCTAGGGATATATGCTATCATGATATGCATTGAGAGGGCTGATCAATTAACCTATGATCCGTTTTGATGCATTGGAATTAACAAAATTGGTCCCTAGCGGCTCTAAGGCCCATAGGGACATATGTTTTTATGAAATGCATCGAGAGGGGTCATAGGCTAACCTATGACCCCTCTTGATGCATTCAAACCAACCAAATGAGTCCCTAGTTGCCCTAAGGCCCCTAAAGACATAGGTTGTCATGAAATGTGTTGAGTGGGGTCATAGGTTAACCTATGACCCCTCTCGATGCATTGAAACCAACCAAATGTGTCCCCAAGGGCTCTAGGGCCCCTAAGGACATATGTTTGTAATGAAATGCATCAAGAGTGGACAAAGCATAACCTATGACCCCTCTCAATGCATTTAAGCCAACCAAATGTGTCCCTAGGGGTCATAGGGCTCTTAGGGACATATGATATCATTAAATGCGTCGATGCATTGGATTGAACCAAATGTGTCCCTAGGGGCCATAGGGTTGATAGGGACATATGTTATCATGAAATGCATCCTTAGGGGACTTAGGGCCCGTAGGGACATAGATTGTCATAAAATGCATTGAGAGGGGTCATAGGTTAACCTATGACCTCTCTCGATGCATTCAAACCAACTAAATGCATCCCTATGGGCCCAAGGGACCCTAGAGACATATGTTGTAATGAAATGTGTTGAGAGGGGTCATAGGTTAACCTATGACCCCTCTCAATGAATTTGAACCCACCAAATGCATCCCTAGGGGCCTTAGGGCCCCTAGGGACATTCATTGTCATGAAATGCATCGAGAGGGGTCATAGCTTAACCTTTGACCCATCTTAATTCATTTGAACCAACCAAATGCATCACTAGGGGCCATACTTTGTCATGAAATGTGTTGAGAGGGGTCATAGGTTAAATTATGACCCCTCTCGACATATTGGAATTAACTAAATGCATCCCTAGGGGCCCTAGGGTCCCTAGGTACATACTTTGTCATGAAATGCACTAAGAGGGGTCATAGGTTAACCTATGACTCCTCTCGACGTATTGAAACCAACCAAATGCATCTCTAGGGCCCTTAGGGATATACATTGTCATGAAATGCATCGAGAGTGGTCATGGGTTAACCTATGACCCCTCTCAACGTATTTGAACCAATAAAATGCATCTATAGGGGCCCTAGGGACATATGTTTTCATGAAATGCATTGAGAGGGGTCGTAACTTAGCCTATGATCCCTCTTGACGTATTTAAACCAATAAAATGTAGCCCTAGGGGGCCCTAGGGACATACGTTTTCATGAAATATGTTGAGAGTGTTCATAAGTTAACCTATAATCCCTCTCGATGCATTCAAATAAACCAAATGGGTCCCTAGGGGCCCTAGGGTGCCTAGGGACATATATTGTCATGAAATGCATCTAGAGGGCTCAAAGGGTAACCTATGACCCATTCGAACCAACCAAATGTGTCTCTAATGGCCCTAGGGCCTTTATGGACATATGTTGTCATGAAATGTGTCAAAAGGGGTCATAGGTTAACTTATGACCCCTCTTGACACATTCAAATGAACCAAATGTGTCTATAGGGGTCCTAGGGCCCCTATGAACATATGTTGTCAAGAAATGCATTGAGAGGGGTCATAGGTTAACTTATAACTAATCTCGACACATTGGAACCAACTAAATTGATCCCTACGGGCCCTAGCACCCCTAGGGCCATATGCTATCCAAGAAAATACATCTATAGTAGTCCTAGGGCCTCTAGGGACATACGATGTCATGAAATGAATCGAGAGGGGTGATAGGTTAACCTTTGACTCCTCTCGAGGCATTCAAACCAAACAAATGGTTCCCTAAGGGCCAATATGTTGTCATGAAATGCATCGAGAGGGGTCATAGGTTAATTTATAACCCCTCTCCATGCATTCAAACTAACAAAATGTGTCCCTAGGGGTCCTAGTGCCCCTAGGGACATATGTTGTCATGAAATCAATTGAGATGGGTCATAGGTTGACCTATGATGCCTCTTGACACATTATAACCAATCAAATTGGTACCTAGGGGCCCTAGGGAACCTAGGGACATATGTTGTCATAAAATGCATCGAGAGGGGTCATAGGTTAACATATGACACCTCTTAACACATTCGAATCAACCAAATGCATCTTGAGGGTTCCTAGGGCCCCTAGGGACATACATTGTCATAAAATTCATTAAGAGGGGATATAGGTTAAGTTATGATCCCTCTTGACGCATTAGAACCAACCGAATGTGTCTCTAAGGGACCTAGGGCCCCTAGGGACATACATTGTCATGAAATGCATCGAGAGTGGTCATAGGATAACCTATGACCCATCTCAATCTATTCGAACCAACCAAATGCTTCCCTAGGGGTCCTAAGGCCCATAGGAACATATGTTGTTTTGAAATGTGATGACAGAGGTCATAGGTTAACCTATGACCCCTTTCGATGCATTCTAGCTAACTGAATGCATCTGTACGGGCCCTAGGGCCCCTAGGGACATATGTTGTCATGAAATGCATCAAGAGGACTCATAGGTTAACCTATGATCCTTGTCGACATATTGGAACCAACTAAATTAGTCCCTAGGGGCCTTAGGGCCCCTACGGGCATATGTTGCTATGAAATATGTCGAGAGGGGTCATATGTTAACCTATGATCCCTCTCGATGCATTTGAACCAACAAAATGGGTCTTAGGGGCCCTTGGGACACACATTTTCATGAAATGCCTTGGTGCATTGGAACCTGGAAAATGGACTTATGTTGTCATGAAATGCATTAAGAGGGTTCAAAGGTTAACTTTTGACCCCTCTTGATGCATTTGAACCAACCAAATGTGTCCCTAGGGGTCGTAGGGCCTCTATGGACATATGTTGTCATTAAATGCATCGATGCATTGGAAGCAACCAAATGCATCCCTTTGAGCCCTAGGGACTCTAGGGAAATATGTTGCCATGAAATGCATCGAGATTAGTCATAGGTTAACCTATAACACCTCTCGATGTATTGAAACCAACCAAATTTGTCCCTAGGGGATCTAGGGCCCCTAGAGACATACGTTGTCATGAAATGCATAAAGAGGGGTCATAGGTTAACATATGACCCCTCTCTATGCATTGAAACCAACCAAATGTGTCCCTAGGGGCCCAATTGCCCCTAGGTACATAATTTGTCATAAAATACAATGAGAGGGGTCATAGATTAATCTATGACCCCTCTCGACACATTCAAACCAACCAAATGCGTCACTATAGGTCCTAGGGCCCTTAGGGACATGTTTTCATGAAATGCATTAAGAGGGGTCATAGGTTAACCTATGTCTTGTCTTGATGCATTGGAACCAACCAAATCGGTCCTTAGGGGCCCTAGGTCTCCTAGGGACATATGTTGTCATGAAATGTGTTGAGAGGGGTCACAGGTTAATGCATGACCCTGCTCTAGGCATTCAAACCATCCAAATGGTTCTCTACGAGCCCTAGGGGAACTAGGGACATATGTTGTCATGAAATGTGTTGAGAGAGGTCATAGGTTAACTTATGACCCTTCTCAACACATTCAAACCATCCAAATGCATCCTTAGGGGCCCTAGGGCCCCTAGGGACATATGTTGTCATGAAATACATCAAGAGGGATCATAGGTTAACCTATGACCCCTCTTGAAGTATTCAAACCAACCAAATGCGTACCTATGGGCCCTAGGGCCGCTAGGGACATACTTTGTCATGAAATGCATTGAGAGAGGTCATAGGTTAACCTATGACTCCTCTCGACACATTGGAACCAACCAAATGTGTCCCTAGGGTTCCTATTGCCCCTAGCGACATATGTTGTCATAAAATACATTAAAACCAACCAAATGGGTCCCAAGGGTCCATAGGGCCCCTAGGACATACGTTGTTATGAAATGCATCGAGAGGGCACACAGGTTAACCTATGACCCTTCTTAACACATTTGAACCAACTAAATGCATCCTTAAGGGTCCTAGGGCCCCTATGGACATATGTTATCATTAAATGCATTGATGCATTGGAACCAACCAAATGCATCCCTTGGGGCCCTCCGAACCTTGAGGACATATTTTGTCATGAAATGGGTTGACAGGGGTGATAGGTTAACCTATTATCCCTCTCAATGTATTTGAACCAACCAAATGTGTTGCTAGGGGCTCTAGTGCTCCTAGGGACACACGTTGTCACGAATGTGTTGATAGTGGTCACAGGTTAACCAATGACCCCTCTTGATGCATTCAAACCAAACAAATGTGTCCCTAGTGGCCTTAGGGCCTATAGGGACATATGTTGTCATGAAATACATCGAGAGGCGTCATAGGTTAATCTATTACCCCTATCAATGCATTTGAACCAACCGTATGCATCCATAGGGGTCCTAAGGCCCCTAGGGACATATGTTTTCATGAAATACATTGAGAGGGTTCATAGGTTAACTTATGACCCCTCTTGTCACATTGGAACCAACCAAATGTGTCCCTAGGGTCCCTAAGGCTCCTAGGGACATACATTGTAATGAAATGCATCGAGAGAGGTCATGGCATAACGCATGACCCCTCTCAATACATTTAAACCAACCAAATGCATCCCTAGGGGTCATAGTGCCCCTATGGACATATGTTGTCATTAAACGTATCAATGCATTGGATCCAATCAAATGCATCCCTATGGGCCTAGGGACCCTAGGGACATATGTTATCATGAAATGCATCGAGAAGGGTCATAGGTTAACCTATGACCCCTCTTGGTACATTGGAATTGACTAAATGCATCCCTAGGGGCTCCTAGGGACATATGTTATTATGAAATGCATTAAAAAGGGTCATAGGTTAGCCTATGACCCCTCATGATGCATTTGAACCAATAAAATGTGTCCCTAAGGGATTAAGGCCCCTAGTGACATATGTTGTCATGAAATGCATTAAAAGGGGTCATAGGTAAACCTATGATGCCTCTCAATGCATTCAAACCAACTAAATGTGTCCCAAAAGGTTTTAGGGCCTCTAAGAACATATGTTGTCATGAAATATGTCAAGAGGGATAATAGGTGAACTTATGACCCCTCTCAACACATTCGAAAAAATCAAATGCATCTCTAAGGGAGGGCTCCTAGGGACATATGTTATCATGAAATGCATTGAGAAGGGTCATAGCTTAACCTATGACCCCTTTCAACGCATTTGAACCAACCAAATGCATCCCTAGGAGCCTTATTGCCCCTAGGGACATATGCTATCATGAAATGCATTGAGAGGGGTCATAGATTAACCTATGACCTTTTTGATCTATTTGAAACAACTAAATGCATCCCTAGGGGTCCTAGGGACCCTAGGGACATATGTTGTCATGAAATGCATCGAGAGGGGTTATAGGTTAACCTATGACACCTATCAATGCATTGGAACAAACCAAATCATTTTCTAGGGGCCCTAGGGCTCTAAGGGACATATGTTATCATACAATGCATTATGAGGGGTCATAGGTTAACTTATGACCCATCTTAAGGCTTTCGAACCAACCAAATGGTTCACTACATGCCCTAGGGCCCATATGGACATGTTGTCACTAAATGCATCAAGAGGGGTCATAGTTTAACTTATGACCCCTCTCGATGCATTTAACCCAACCAAATGTGTCCCTAGGGGTCCTAGGGCCCCTAAGGACATATTTTGTCATTAAATTTGACAAGAGGTGTCATAGGTAAACCTATGACCCCTCTTGATGAATTGGAACCTACCAAATCATTCCCTAGGGGACCTAGGGCACCTAGGGACACACATTGTCATAGAATGTGTTGACGTATGACCCTTATCGATGCATTGGAACTGACCAAATGCATCCCTAGTGGTCCTAGGGCCCCTAGGGATGTACGTTTTCATGAAATGAATTGAGAGGGGGTCATAGGTTAACCTATGATCCCTCTCGATGCAATCGAACCAACCAAATGTGTCCGTGGAGCCCCTAGGGACATACATTGTCATGAAATGCATTGAGAGGAGTGATAGGTTAACCTATGACCCCTATCAAAGTATTTGAACCAACCATATGCATTTTTAGGGATCTTAGGGCCCCTACGGACATATATTTTCATGAAATGCGAAGAGAGATCTTGATACATTCAAACCAACCAAATGCATCCCTTGGGTCCCTAGGGTCCCTAGGGACATATATTGTCATGAAATGCATTGAGAGGGCTCATAGGTTAACTTATGATCCATTTCAATGCATTGGAACCAACTAAATCAGTCTCTAGGGGCCATAGGGGCCCAAGGGACATACGTTGTCATGAAATACATTTAGAGGGGTCATAGGTTAACTTATGACCCCTCTTGACGCATTTGAACCAACCAAATGGGCCCCTAGGTGCCTTAGGGCCCCTAGGGACATATGTTCTCATGAAATGCATCGAGAGGGGTCATAGGTTAACCTATGACCCCTTTCGATGCATTGGAACCTACCAAATGCATCCCTAGGGGTCGAAGGGCCCCTAGGGACTTACGTTGTTATGAAATGCATCAAGAGGGGTGCATTCAGACCAACAAAATGCATCCCTTGGGGCCCTAGGGGCCCTGGGGACATATATTGTTATGAAATGCATCGAGAGGAGTCATAGGTTAAACTATGATCTCTCTCAATGCACTCGAACCAACCAAATGTGTCGCTAGGGGCGCTAGGGACCCTGGGGACATACATTTCCATGAAATACATCAAGAGGGGTCATAGGTTAACCATTGACCCCTCTCAAAGCATTCAAACCAAACAAATGCATTTTAGGGGCCCTAAGGTCCCTAGGGACATACGTTGTCATGAAATACATTGACCTATGAACCCTCTCAATGCATTTGAACCAACCATATGCATCTCTTAGGACCCCTAGGGACATATGTTTTCATGAAATGTGACAAGAGGGGTCATAGGTTAACCTATGACACCTATGACCCCTCTCAACACATCCAAACCAACTATATGCATCCCCTAGGACCCCTAGGGACATATGTTTTCATGAAATGTGACAAGAAGGGTCATAGGCTAACCTATGACCCCTCTCAATGCATTCAAACCAAGCAAATGTGTCCCTAGGGCCCCTAGTGCCCTTAGGCCCACTAGGCACATATGTTGTCATAAAATGCATTGAGAGGGCTCATAAGTTAACCTATGATCTATTTTGACACATTGGAACCACCCAAATCGATCCCTAGGGGCCCCTAAGGACATACGTTGTCATGAAATGCATTGAAAAGGATTATTGGTCAACCTATGACCCCTCTCAATGCATTCTAACAACCAAATAGGTCACTTCTAGGGACATATGTTGTCATTAAATACATTGATGCATTAGAACCAACCCAAATGCATCCCTTGGAGCCCTAGGGTCCCTAGGGACATATGTTATCATGAAATGTGTCGAGAGGGGTTATAGGTTAACCTATGACCCCTCTCGATGCATTCTAACCAACCAAATGCATCCCTAGGGCCCCTAGGGACACATATTGTCATAAAATGCATTAAGAGGGGTCATAGGTTAACACATGACCTCTCTTAATGCATTCAAACCAACCAAATGCGTCCTAGGGGTCCTAGGGTCCCTAGGGACATAAGTTGTCATGGAATACATTGAGAGGGGTCATAGGTTAACCTATGTCCCCTCTTGATTTATTCAAACTAACCAAATATGTTGTCATAAAATGTGTCAAGAATGGTCATAGGTTAACCTTTGACCTCTCTCGATGAATTGAAACCAACCAAATGCATCCCTAGAGGTTCTAGGGCCCCTAGGGACATATGCTATCATGAAATGCATTGAGAGTGGTCATAGGTTAACCTATGACCCCTATGAATGTATTCAAACCAATGTAATGTGTCCCTAGGGGCACCTAGGGAAATATGTTGTCATGAAATGCATTGAGACACTCTCGATGCATTTGAACCAACCAAATGCATCCCTAGGGGGCCTAGGGACATATGTTGTCATGAAATGAATTGAAAGGGGTCAGAAGTTAATGTATAACCCCTCTTGATTTATTCAAACCAACTAAATGTATTCCTAAGGGCCCTTAAGGACATACATTGTAATGAAATGCATTGAGAGGGGTCATAGGTTAATCTATGACCCCTGTCAACACATTCAAACCAACCAAATGATTCCCTAGGGTTCCTAGGGCCTCTAGGGACATATGTTGTCATGAAATGCGTCGAGAGCTTGGGTCATAGGTTAATCTATGATCCCTCTTGATGCATTCAAACCAATGAAATGTGTCCTTAGGGCCCTTAGGGCCCCTGGGGACATTTTTTGTTATGAAATGCATTGAGAGGGCTCATAGGTTAACCTATGACCCCTTTCAATGCATTGGAAGCAACAAAATTGGTCCCTAGGGTCCCTAGGGCACCTAGCGACATATGTTGTCATGAAATGCATCAAGAGGGATTTCATGACAACGTATGTTCCTAGGTGCCCTAGGGACAAATTTTGTTGGTTCCAATGCATCGAGATTGGTAATAGGTTTTGACGCATTCAAACCAACCATATGGATCATAGGTCATAATAATAATAACAACAACAAGAATAATATATATATATATATTACTGTAGTATATTTAATAATTATAGTAAAAAGCATAATAATACAATATAATAATCATATATATATATATATATATTAATATAATATATTTATATGTAATAATAATATTAATAACAATAACAATAATAACATATATTACATTAATATATAAAATAATAATAGTAATAATCATAATAATATAGTAATTATATATATTAATATATATATATATATTACATTTATAGATTATAATAATAATAACATATATTACTATATTATATTTAATAATAATATAATATTATATACATACATACATACATACATACATACACATATATATAGTAATGAAATTTGTTTACATGGCCCATACAATTTGTTCACTTCCCTCCAAAATTTAGGAATCAATTTTAGATACCCGATTTGATATCAGATATCCAATTTGAGATCAGGTACCTTTTAATACTTGCATGATTTTCCCAACATATTCACTGTCACTGTAGACCTAATAATCACACTTTTTGCAGGCAATTTTCATAGATTTGGAGAAAATTGACTTTTTGGGGCTCATACGATCGAAAAAGGTTCGATAATATATTATTGATTGTTTGATGTCATCATTTGAATGGGGAGCCGTAGTCATCAAAAGGCTAAATGCAAAAGGAAGGCATCAAATGAAGACATTACAACATATAGGGAAAGGCACAAACTAAATCATTGAAGGAAGAGACAAGGTATGTTAAATGTGAGTCAAGTTGACAATGTATTGGTCTAAGGTGAAATCAGAGTTAGATAATGAATATGTGTAGTTGGGGAATGAAAATGTACCAATTGATAATGATAATGCCAAGATTGAAAATTTAGAGAATGAAAATTTGGAGAATGAAATGCTACCAGGCCATAATGTAAATTGCATGATTGACCATGTCAAAAATGACAATGCACAAGAACCTTACATATCTCCTAATTGACATGAAGGTTCTAGAACACCAAAATGGATAATTAAAATTGATAAAACAATTATTACCAATTTGGAAGGGAAAAAATTAGAAAGAACCATTTGGTTATGGGCTTCAAGACTATCTAAGATGTTTTTCAACAACAAGACAATGGTGGAGCAATGTCAACTTTTATTGCACTTATTAAAGATGCAAAAGATGAGACCTATGCTTTCCAAAATGAAGATTCATGTTAATAAAAAATTGGAAAGAAATGCCATTATTGTGAAGAATCTTTCAGTGCTCTCAATAGCATTGGAAAAAATTGTAAGGAGAAGGATAAGAGAGCTGCTCAAAGGGTTATTACAACCTCTTTGGTAAGTCATCATTTGAGAAAGAGTAGATATATAGACAAACTTGTATTGGCTTGAACCTAAATCATACTACTTTGAGAAGAACACAATAGATGAGAGAGAATTGATGATCCTCTTCAAAATGAAACATGGGCTTTTGGTGAGAGACTTCCACATTTTGATAAGAAGCTATCCGATGATGTGAAGGAAGAAATTACACAATTTTGGCACTCTAGCTCAAGAGTATCACCCAATGCTAAAGATGTGTTAAAGTTGAGAATTGGCATTAGAGACTGCACCCCACATCCTAAAAATTATTTGGAGGTATGTCAAACTATGTTGTTCAAAAAATTTAGAAAGAGTCATCCAAGTTTTCATATATCACAAAGGGCTTTTGAATCTTTGAAGCCATTTTATTGTGTGCCACTTAAATTCAAAATACATGTTGCTGTAAATATCATATCAAGTTTTGTATACACCATGAACTATTATGCTCCATCCGTTCTACTTTGCATAGTAAAGAAATGTTGGAGAATTGTGTTGCTAGTGGTCTTCCAAAATCATCAAGAGACTTGCTAGATCAATTTTTATGTCATAGAGTTAATGGTTGTTTATGTAGAACAAGAATTAGTATGCAAAGAACATTAACAAATAAAGTAAACATTCACAAACCAAAAACTAAATTCACATATATGCTTAGAAAAAGAAAGCAAACAAGAAGTGCAAACCTCACAAGAGAAAACACTCCATGCTTTCTTGATTCTGTAGATGTGTCCTTTTGTTGTGGATGTATGCTCAAGATGCTCAAAAGCTGCTTCAATGGAGATGGGTAATGGCAAATTGGTAGCTTTGTGAGCTCTCAATTTGGCATTATAAGGGTAATATTGATGGCTTTGGTTCTCAAAATAGCATGGTAACTTTAGCTCAAAGATTGTTGATGAAATGGCTTGGGATGGGATTCAATTTATAGGCTAAGGGGTAGAGGGATGGAGGGCTTAGATGCAAGGATGGGTGAAGGCTTAAGGAGGGCTAGGATGCACTCAAAGGAGAGCACATGGATTGTGCTTGTTTAGCACCAATGGGAAGGTGACACTTGTCACAAGGAGGATGAGTGTGAGAGGTTAGGGTAAAGGGTTGGTTAAAGGAATGATGAGTGGGGTTGAGTATGTAAGAGGGATGTAAGAGGAATGAGTGTGGAAGAGGGAAGAGTGTGGAAGATGGGTGTAAGAGTCATGAGTGGGCTTGTAAGAGTCTTTATGTTTTGTAAGAGCACTCATGACTAAGTGGTTGGGTTTTTTTGAGGGGAGACTTTGGTTTGGATTAGGAAAGTCTTAAACTTGTTTAAGGAATGTGACAACATTAGGGGGTGGATTAGGCTTGGGTTTAGGATTAGATTAGGGATGTTAGAGATGTGCAAGTGGATGGCATTAATGAGGGTGGGTGAGTTAGTGGCTAGGCTTGGTTAGTATGGGTGGATGGGGTGGATTAGGCTAAATGGAGGATTAGAGATAGGTTAGGGGTTTTTGAATTTGAGGATTTCATTTATCAAATAGATTTATTTAATAAATGGGGATTTTTGGAATTAGATAGGAGAAAAGGATTTAATTGATAAATAATAGATTATTTGATTTATCAATTAGGACTATAGATGATTAATTAAATTAATCAACTAGGGATGGCAAAAAATAAGAATTTAATTAATGATGCCTTTAGAGATGGCTAAATTAGATTACCAAAGCAGTGTAATCAAATTTAGGTGTCTACATTTTGCCCCTCTTTGACATAGTGTTGAAACAACACTATTTCAAAGAAGTTTGAATGAAGACGACACGAGGAAGATGTTTTAGCAACAAGGTTGCCCCAGTCTCGGATAAGAAGAGGAGAGACTAGACTTAGATGATGCCCCCTCAAGAAAGCGACGGGGAGAGAAATGAGGCTCGACAACTTTTTGAAAAGTACAAGAAATTGAGAAGAGCTGAGATGCAGGTTGGCAAAGAGAAGGGGCTGAATTAGCTCAAACTCTCACTACGGGAGAATGATAAAGGGAAATCAAAGGCACAATAGTAAAGCAAGCTTAAGACTTTCCATGATTGGGGGGGGGAGGAGGAGCGAAGCGCTATAAAAGGAATCCATGGTAGGGAGATGGATGATAGAATGATAAAGCTGATGCAACAAGATTTCAAAGAGTCAGATTGGCGGAAGATGGGTTTCGGGGATCCCTAGGACTAGGATTGTGGATCTTGAAAGATGAGGCTTGGTGGATTGATTTGATTGGTGGATCCCTAAGACTAGGGTTGTGGATCCCTAAAGCTAAGCGTGAGGAGTGATTCAAAGAGATACTGATGCATAAGCTGGGGTAGGAGCGACAGATGTAGGATGTGGATGGGGGATAATGGAGATGAAGGGAATCCATTGAAGCTTTTTGAGCAGGGGGATACTTCAAAGAGAAGTACCACCATGTAGTTGAGCACTAGATTTGCTATAGGACTGTTGGTTAATTGCCAAGGTTACCAAGAACATCAAGGCCTTTTCACCAACCGTCCAGAGGACTGACAAACTGACTCAAAACAAACACACAAGGATTGCCCCAGTATCACACATGAATCCTAGAGGAAGCAGCGTGGAAATGAAACTAGGTAACCCACAAGCAGAAAAAGAAAACAAGCAAAAGACCTGATCAAGACCTTACGCTCTAATTGCCCCATTCGCAGCATACCATGATATGGAAGATCGTGGCAACCTTGAGGAGGGAACAAGGAGATTTCTTGGAAAAGATATTTCAAGACCCAAAAGGGAAGATCCCAAATCAAAAGAAAGCAAAAATCCAAAAGAGAACTGTTTGCCAATGAGATGGGTAGGATGAGGTACTAACGGACCAAGATCAGACACGAGGAAAGCTATATCTTGCAAGGATCTATCAGAGAGCACTTAAGCTGATGGATCTGGATGAGTGATGTGTCTAGCAAGCTGAACTAAGAAGGATAACACTTTGGTGACAGGAGATCTAGCTAAAGGATGCATTGGAATATCTAACCAAGGTGTGCGATGTGTGCAAGATGTTGACCAAGGATGAACTAACACGAAAGCCAGATAGATACAATGATACTAAGCTAAAGAGGATGTACAAGCTGATAGACCAAGATATGTTACAAATGTACAAGTTTGTTCATGTTTTGGTTTATTGTGAGATGGAAATGTTTGTGAAGGATGGGATGTCTATTATAGTTGATAGGTGGATAGGTAGATGGTTTGTGAAAAGCTTAAGGAAAATGGGATTCTGTGTGTGCATGTGATAGGATACAAGCTAGGATACAAGATTATTTACAAGCTGGAATATGGTACAAGCTTTGGACAAGATTCAGATATATACAAGGTATGGTACAAGATTTACAAGGTATAATACAAGCTCTGGTACAAGATTTACAAGCTGTACAGGAGGTATTGACAAGCTCCATCAGATTTTGGATATTTGATTGGAACACCAAGGGAACAAGCAGGTGTTTTATGGGATGGTGGGTTGATGGATGAGGGATAGGATAGTGATAGATAATGGATTAGTCTTTAGCACACAAGGCACCTAAATTACCAGGTTTTCACCAAGGTACCTATCCAAGGCACTTGAATTGCCAAGTTTTCACCATTGGACGCTTATTTCTCTTTACTATTTTTTTTTTTTGTATTTTTCAAAAGCTGGGTATACCAAGGATCTTCAAGCATAGAACTTCTTGAGATGAATGATGTTAGTGGGATCATTCAAGAGTTCTCCTTCTGGTGTAGATAATTGATAGGCTCCGGAGCCAAAGGAGGCAGTAACCACATAGGGACCAAGCCATGTAGGTTCAAACTTGCCTTTCTTTTCTCGATCTGCTTGGACTTTCATATTTTCTTTGAGGACCATGTCACCTGGCTGAAAGTGTCGTGGGAGCACCTTCTTATTGAAATTCCTTTTGAGACAAGTTTGATAGACTGTGAGATGGTCATAGGCTTGTTGTCTCTTCTCGTCTAAGAGATCTAGCTGGGTGAGTCGAGCTACTCTGTATTCTTCATCTGAGATTTGCCCTTGCAAAGATATGCGTAGTGAGGGAAGTTCAACTTCTATAGGTAATACTGCTTTGGCACCATAGACTAGGGAGTATGGAGTTGTGCTTGTGGATGTATGGAAGGAAGTTCGATAGGCCCATAGAGCCGGATTTATTTGAAGGTGCCAATCACGGCCGGAATCATTGACAACTTTCTTTAGGATTTTGAGGAGGGTTTTATTAGTTGCCTCTGCCTGGCCGTTACCTTGTGGGAAATATGGGCTAGAAAAGCGGTGATGGATGCGGAGGGAAGTGCATAATTATTCCATGTTGAGATTTTCAAAGTTACCTCCATGGTCAGTGAAGATGGTGGATGGGATGCCGAAGCAGAAAACAATGTGGTACAAGATGAACTTGGAGACTTGAACTCCTGTAGCTGAGACTAGGGGGACTGCTTCCACCCACTTAGTGAAATAGTCTGTAGCTGTTATTATCCATTTATGTCCATCAGATGAGAGAGGGGTGATAGTTCCAACTAGATCAAGGCCCCAACAAGCGAAAGGCCAAGGTGGTGCAATAGGCTGTAGATCCTATGCTAGAGCGTGCACAAGATTTGCATGCTGCTGACATGGGAGACACTTTCTGACAAAGTCACAAGAGTCTTCTTCAATGGTAGGCCAATAGTAGCCTGCTCTAAGGATTTGTTGTGCTAGGACAATACCACTCGTGTGGGCACCGCAAAGTCCAAAATGTACTTCTTTTAATGCCATCACGGCCTCATTTTCATCTAAACATCGAGAGAGAGTATCGTGATAACCCTGACGATATAGGGTATTGGCTATGATAACATAGCGGGATGATTTTCGGATGAGGTTATGGCATTGGGTACGTGTGAGGTGAGGGGATATGATACCATCGTTAAGGTAAGCGTGAATTTCATGGTACCAAGGGGATTGGGGACCAACCAAGATACAAACACGATTTGAATCCTCATTCACATAGGCAGGTGTGAGGAGCTGCTCAACTAAAAGCTCATACTGTGTAGCTTCTTGGGGAATTTTCAAGAGTGAGCCGATAGTGGCCATGGCATCTGCTGCCTTGTTCTGCATTTGAGGCACTTGTGTAAACTGAAGCTTTGTAAAATGCTGGGTCAACTGATCAACTAGCTCTTTGTAGGGTAATAGCTTTTCATCTTTGGTTTGATATTCATTTAAGACTTGTTTGATGATGAGCTGGGAATCACCAAAGACTTGTAACTCAGTGATATTCCATTCTGCAGCTATCTTTAATCCTGCTACAAGAGCTTCATATTCTGCTATATTGTTGGTGCTAGGGAATTGTAGCTTGAGGGCTTTTGGAATGTAATCTCCTTGAGGTGTAACTAATAATATTCCTACCCCTAATCCATGAGAGGTGTATGATCCATCAAAATAAAGCTTCCATGGGGGCTGTTCTTCAATTAGGCAGATATGCTCATCTGGGAATTCTGTGAGCAAAGGATATGCATCTACTAGAGGTGCATCAGCTAGGTGATCTGCTATAGCTTGCCCTTTGATTGCCTTTCTGTCCACATACTGGATGTCAAACTCACTTAGTAGCATAACCCATTTTGCTAGCCGACCTGTGAGTGCTGTTCTAGAGAGCATATACTTGAGAGGATCAATCTTAGAGACTAGTTGGATGGTATGACTTAGCATGTAGTGGCAAAGCTTTTGAGTTGAGAAAACAACTGCCAAACAAGCTTTTTCCATAGGAGTGTAATTGAGTTCATAACAAACTAGGGTTCTACTGATATAGTAGATGGCTCTCTCTCTGCTATAATCATCATGTTGTGCTAGAAGTGCCCCTAGAGCAGTAGGTGTTGCTGATATATACAAGATCAAGGGACGACCAGGAACTGGTGGAACCAAGATAGGGGGATTGGTGAGATACTGCTTGAGCTGATCGAAGCTGCACTGACATAAAAGATCCCACTTGAAGTTCTCATTCTTCTTTAGCAAGTGTGAGAATGGTGTACACTTATCTGCAAGTTGGGAGATGAAGCGTCAGACAGATTGAAGTTTTCCCTGAAGAGAGCAAAGCTATCGCAGTGTCTGGGGAGGAGGCATGTCTAAGATAGCCTTGACCTTTTTGGGGTCGATCTCTATACCCCGTTTAGAAACTATGAAGCCTAGAAGCTTGCCAAATGTGACCCCAAAGACACACTTCTTGGGATTTAGCATGAGATGATATTGGGCCAACCTATCAAAGACTTTTTCCAGGTCAGCAAGATGATCCATGAAGGTGTGAGATTTGACTAGGATATCGTCCACATAATCTTCCAAAATGCTATGGATAAGATCATGGAAAATGGCTGTCATAGCTCTTTGATAGGTAGCCCCAGCATTCTTTAAGCCAAAAGGCATCATGGTGTAGCAAAAGGTTCCCCAAGGGGTAGTGAATGCTATCTTATGTTGGTCCTCTTCTGCAATCTTGATCTGATTATACCCGAAAAATCCATCCATAAGGGATAGAATTTCATGTCCAGCTGTAAGATCTACAATCATATCTATGTTGGGCAAGGGAAAATCATCCTTTGGACAAGCTTTGTTAAGATCTCTAAAATCAGTGCAGATTCTGATGTCACCGAAAGGCTTAGTGATAGGGACCATGTTGGAGATCCATTCTGAGTAGTCGATAGGTCAGATAACCTTAGCAGCTAACATTCTTTCTAGTTCAGCTTTGACTAGTAATGCCACCTTGGGGTGCATTTTTCTAAGCTTTTGCCTGACGGGCTTGATCTTTGGATCGACTGCAAGATGATGAACTACAAGCTTTGGATCAAGTCCTGGCATGTCCTGATATGACCATGCAAATCGGCCAATGTTCTCTCGTAAAACCTCAAAGAGGAGGTCAACTTGGTCTTGTGATAGGGATGCAACAATGTGAACAATTCTAGGGATCTCTGAAGAACCAATGTTGACTTCTCTAGTATCCTCTATTAGAATAGAAGACACCTCTGGTCGATTATCTTTAGGAGGCAATACTAAATCCTCATGTTCTACTTGTGGCTCTGGATTTTCTTGCTGAGGGGTTCTCTTCGCTGCCTTAGCTAGTCCCAGATTTACCTTAGTTCCAGTTTTGGGTGTATCAAAACTAGGTTGGCGATTTTCTCCAAAATACCCCTTGGGATCTAGCTTGTAGATATAGGCAGAATCAAGCTTTTTCTTCTTATGAGGAGTTTTGGCTCCCATGAATCTTAGAAGCGCTTCCTCTGATGCAAGCTCATCAATATGTATGACACTTGGTTGGTCCCAACCTATGAGTTGTGGATGAGTGAGTGGTAGGTCAATGAGATGGATGGATAGTTCTCGGAGAACAGAGTCTCCTAGGGAGATTTGGTCTGGGATATCGTCGTAGGCTCTCTTTTCAACTTCCTCAGGAATGTCTTCGATTTTGACAAGGTCGCGGTGAATGTTCAAAAAAGTGTGACCGTTCTCGTTGGTGCCCCCAGTTGTGGGTATGCCAAAGCCAAGACCTAACTTCATTTCCCAATTATGTGCTTCAATGGGACATTGCATGCCCCTTTCTTTTGGTCCTAGTCCACCTCCTTGATAGTTCCATTTTTCAGTGATGAGCTTATGTTGTTAGGGATACTTTTGGCTGAAGTGATCAAGGCGTGCTTGATTTCTTGGAGGGGCATCCTTATGTAACCAATTTTTGATATCTGGAGTGAGCTCCTCATGAAGAGGCATTTTTGAGGATACAAAGGTGGTTGGGCCAAACCATTTGTATCAAGGAGGTGGAATCTCCTTAGCTTTGTGATATGTTGGCCGTCCATGGGTATAAGGATCAAGTGGGATTGCTCTGACAGCAAATGCATCTGATAGACTATATTCTCCACAGCCTTTGTTGTTGATCTTTACAGTAGATAGGGTGGAGGCGAGGATGGTTTCTGCATCATTACAAGTGTGGGATGAGCTGGCGATGGCTGTGCCGATGTCTATTCCAGGGCAATGGTTTGTATATGAGGCTTCAACTGCATTGCAGTAAGCAAAGGGTTCTAGATCGGCGTGGATGGTTACCTCAGTGCCCTGATGCAGAAATTTGATGTACTGATGGTAGGTGGATGGAACGGCCTTCATAGCATGAATCCATGGTCGACTGAGGAGGATGTTAAATGGTAGGTTTAGATCAAAAACATGGCAAACTATCTCTTGGATGACCGGCCCAACCTTGATTGGTAGCAAAATAGTCCCTTCTGTGGTCCTTTCCAAGTTGTCATAAGCTTTGATGGTGATAACCTCACTGATCATATCTACCTCAGTATACCCAGCTTGTTTTATAAATTTTAGGGTGCAAATGTTCAAGGCTGATCCATTATCTATCATTACTCTTTTCACGGAAAAATTGGATACCATGATGGTTGTGCGAAGCGGAAGGGTGTGATCTGGCTCAACCATGGGTATGTCGGTGGGTTTGAAAGACAGGGCACATGAGGATGAAAGCAACAAGATTACGAAAATTAGTAGCATTGATATCAAAAGGGACACGAGATTCTATGAGAGCACTGTCAAGGATGTCTTTGTACACAGGACTAGTGTGGAGAAGGTCTAAAATGGATATTTGGGCTGGCATGTTCCCAAGGTGTTCCAAGATATTGTACCAGCTTTTTGATGGAGCTGATGGTGCTGATGAAACTGGTGGGCCTGCGATGTTAAATTGCGCTCTTCGAGTGGTGATCGCACACTCATTGTCTGGTCCTCAGATATTGATAACATTGACATAAGGCTCTTTCTCAGATATACAACCTATAAGGCTACCATAGTCTATATAGGATGAAGTGTGGTCATTGTTCTTCCCATGCTGTTGCTTTGGCTGGCGATTGTTGGTGTTGTTTTGGATAGGTGCTTTTCCAGTATTTTGGTTGTTGTGTGGAGGAAAAGCATTTTGATAAATCTGTAAGCCTGCATTGGGAGAGGTTTGGGCACCAACAGTGATTTCCTTCCGATCAATGAGGTCCTGCACATAGTCTTTCAGTTTCATGCATCTGAGGGTGGTGTGACCATTTACCCTATGGAACTTGCAATACTCATTGTCCTTGTACCATGCAGCTTTGGATTGGCTTGGATCAATTTTCTGGGTAGGTGGAAATTTGATGAGGTTTTCCTTAGCCAATTTCTCAAAAATAACATCCAATGGCTCACCAAGGGGTGTATAGTTTCTAGGTGCAGGTTGGAATCTGGGCTTTTGCCCTGCAGCTACATTGATGGCATTAGCTTGATTGTTAGACCCTTGAAAGTTGGGTCTTGTATTGTGGTTTTGATAGCTTTGGTTATTTCGTTGCTGGTAATTGATAGCTTGTTGGTTGTTTGTTTGATATGGTGGGTTAGACTGGTTTTGAGAAGGACCAACGATATTCACATGTCTGGTATCAGTAACCCCATCTGTTGCAACATGCTTGTTTTTGTTCCAATACCTAGACTTGTCATTAGAATGTGATTGATTTTGGTTGGCCTCTTTGTAAATATTTACCACACCATCTTTGATAAGTCCTTGCTCAAGAATCATTCCTTTCTCTTTGATATCCTTATAGGTCTGTAAACAGTTCATGGTCATGTGGTGAGCCAAGCTGGGATGTGCATTATCAATAAACATTTTAACCACATGGTGTTCTGGCAAGGTGTAGGATATGCGGGTGGTAAGGGTTTTCCGTATTCGACAAGGCTTTCTCCACCTTTTTTCTTGGTGTGGACAAGATCAACTATTGATAGCTCTGTTTCAACAAGATGGGCATATTGGGCTACAAATGCCTCAGATAATTCAGCAAAGTTTTTAATTCTGCCATAGGGGATTCTATAAAACCATTCAAGAGCTGGTCCAGCCAAGCTTTTGGGAAAAAGGCGCAAGAGGAAGACATCATTGTATGCCACGTCCTAGCAATGCATGTAAAATTCTTTGATATGTGTGACAGGGTCTCCTTTTCCTCTGAATTTGTCAAATTCAGGTACCTCAAAGTGTTTGGGAAATGGTGTCATGGTAATGGCTCTGTCAAATGGGTAAGGACACACATTCTCAAACTTGAATGTCTTTGGATCATTCCCTTCTTGCATGGCTTTCAGAGCTGTCTTCATTTTCTCCCACTCTAAATTGATAGGTGATGGTTGGGGTGCCCCCAATGTAGGAGTGCCTTGAGGTAGGTATGTGCTGGATGGGGCCACTGAATATGGATGGCTGTGAGGGATTTGCTAATAGGGATTGTACATTGTTTGGGCAGCTGCATGGTGGATGATGGGTTGTTGAGGGGGAGGTGGCGCATATTGCTGCATGTGCTACGAGGCTTGCTGTTGATATGGGATTTGAGGTTGGGATTGAGGAACATAAGCTGGCTGTGGGATAAATGGATTGCTTTGTGAAGGTAAGGTATAAGATGGTTGTGAGGCTTGGGGAAAGGATCAGAGGGCTTGTGGGGTTTGACCAATATATGTGGGTTGTGCCCCCATTTGGGATGGTATCTGCAAATAATTGGTGGTTGGCTAGGGTGGTGGATTACCTCCTAGAAGTGGCATTGAAAAGTAGTTGGTAATTGGAGGTAATGGATTAGTTGGTGTGGAGGTGGTGGGAATTGAAAGCTTGGGAATGGAACTAATGGGGTTTGATAGCTTTGTGGCTGGATTTGGAAGCTTGGTAGAGTGGTGGTGGGAGTTGGGGTCATTTGGGAGCTTGGTAGAAAATTGGTAGTAGCTTGTGGGATTTGATAGCTTTGTGGAGTGAGGGTAGTAGCTTGTAGATTTGTGGCTAATGGTATTGATCTCCCAAGACCTAATGGAAATGATGGGATTATGTTCTAGGCTGTAGTGAACAAGCTGGGGGTGATGAAAGGTTGATTACTTGGCCCCATGGGTGACATCCCTATTGTATATTGTTGAGGTTGGCCAAAGATGCTAGCACTGATTTGGGAGATGGGTGGATTTGGAAGGCTGGGTTGGGGAGCAGCAGCAGCAATAGTGAAGGGGGTGAATGGTGAGCTGTTTTGGGTAAAGGGGGTTTGGAGCGGAGAGGTATGAACCAAAGATGGAGTGGTGGTGGCTGGGTTGGCTTGCAGCATGGAGATTTCAACTTGGGTGGATGATGGTATGTTTGGGTCTGTTGGGTCATATGGATTGGCTGGAGGCTCTTCTTTTGGAATATATTGAGGATAATTTGAATCATAAGAGCCTATGGGTGGTGGCAGCTACCCAAACAATGGGTGAGATGGATCTGATAATGGAGGGGGTCTTCCAAAGTCAAAGGTTCCTACATTGTCCCTTCGAAAATTAGCCATGATTGTCTCTTTGTTTTTGTCTATAATGGCGTTTACCAATACTGCATTTCCTAGTTGGTTCATGAAAGCTTCAATGTCAGTAGGTGATGGCATAGCTTGCTCTGGGCTGAAGGATGGCTGAGTGCTCAAGGGGGGTGAGGCTATTTGATCCAAATGATAGGGCTCCATTGTTTCTTTCTTCTTGGCTAAGTGAGTGACGGGTGGCATGAAAAATGCTCCTAGGGATGAGATGCAATAATGCTGATGGATGCAAAAAGGGGAAGGCTTTTCTATGAAAATGATTTCCTAGGTTCAAGCAAAGCTATATGAAAAAACCTAAGGAGGATTGGGTTGGGGATTATAACTTCAAATATATGTTGTCAAAGCACAAAAGGTCTGCTTTCCTATGTGCAAGCTTGGTGGTGATTGTGTCAACTTAAGGATAGACTGATGATCCTTTAGGAAGAACACGAGATTGACCACTTGTGGATCCCAAACTTTAGCTCAAGGTGATGAGGGATAACAAGTGACAAAGCTAGATTACCCTAGACAAAGCTCTGTCAAAGGGATAACCTTGGTGAGATTGGTGGATTTGGAAGATTTTAGGAATGGAAAACTTTTAGCAAGGTGACAACAATTTTGAAAGCTTAGATGTGCAGATTTTTGATTACTGGCTTAGATGGTATGATTCTAAATGAGATGGATGAGCTAATAATGCTTAAGGGGATAACCTAAGATGGCTAGCTTTTCTACAAAGATGACTCTAAAGTGAAGCTTATCCAAGAAGATGTGGAGAAACAAGGGTGTCTAATCATAAAAATCATGCCTAGTTGATAAGGCATAAGCAGGATTAACTCCTGGATGTTGGCTAAATTTGATGGTGTGCTCTAACCAGGCCTCTTGAAGTGCTTCGTCGGTAGCTTTGTCCTCTGCTTTGTGGAGTTTGGCAATTCGTAGGCTTGGTGTTATTTCTTTTCTCTTGGCTGAAAATTCTTGGTATGCTAGAGATGGCTTGAGTTTGACCTTGTGAAACTTTCGTTTGGGTTTGGGTTGTTCTGACATAAATTCCTGAATTTGCTTGGCTTTGGGAAAAATCTCAATTGTTTTGCTTCAACTTGTTCAACTTCCAAAATAGGCAGTGACTACGCTAAGTGTTCCCTAAGCTAGGATTGACCAAGTTTGGCAAACATTCATTCAATAAATAAAAACAAGCAATAGATAGGAACACCCAGATAGAAGTTTGTGGTTCTCAGAATGTGATACTTGCGCCGAGGAGTGTGTATGTTCTACAAATGTTTCGATCAATCACTCTAAACACATTAACATCCCTGATGGTTTTCTGCAAGGCAGACAATTGGTTTAGCTAGGGAGTCCTCGATATACGCAAGGTACGTGAGGCCCAAATCCATAGATGAGACCAAAAGGATATCACACAGCCGAGAGGAGCGGTAACCCACTTCTCCTCTTTCACTTCTCAAAGGTATAAAGTTCCTTGAGGCTTAGCCCGAATGACAAAATCTTGATCCCAAGAGAGGTGTCTTTCGATTCACCTCCTGATTCTTATACTCCACCGGAACGCTGGAGTTGAGGTCATCCAAGGGGTGATGAAATCCCCAAGCAGGCCTCCTAAAAAGAAACAAGGTTTTGGATCCTAATCTTATGCACCCAAGATGGCCTCGAAAGACGACAAGGGGAGAGAAGACTTGGATGACCTTGGGCTAAAAAACACGCTTGTTCTTTTACCAACTAACTCTTATGTGTGCTAATCTAGACTTTGCAAGCACTCATGTTTAAGAGACAATGTTCAATTCCAACTTGAAGCGCCAACAAAGTAAATCGATCGAAGAATGCAAACAATAAGAAGAGTTAGGGTCAACAAAAGCAAACTCGCGTGCCCAGAGGCCCTCCACGTCAAGTATCAATTAATTTTCTTTAAGGCATTCAAGATTGAGTGTGAGTTTGTTTTAAGCCCAAAACAAAAGTGTGTGAGATTCAATTTCAAGCGCGCGCTCGAAGGCTCTCCACGTCAGTTGTTGTTCAATTTTAGTGCCCAAACTTGAAGTGTGATCGATTTAATCTAGAGTTTTGGCCATTTAAGAATTTTGATAAAGTTAAAGAAAACGTTCAAAGACCAAGTGAGTGAGTTAGATTGTGGAACATTTAACACCTTTTTCAAGTAGACCCATCCCCATAAATGGCGTTGAGATTGCAACCAATGGTTAATATTTTATGGGTGATTAGAAAAGAGGTGAGTCCAAGGAACTACTCAATTTTATTTTTGTAAATTTGTATTTTAACTTAACAAAGTTTCTTAAATGTCCAAAAATCAAACTTTACCTAGATTGCATGTGGAAAAGAGATTTGTTTTGTTCAATTTTAGAAGCTCCAAATAAAGTGTTTGATATTGCAATGGTTAATTGATCCTTGGCATTCAAGATTGGATTTTTTTTTTAAGCATGCATTCCAAGGAAAGTTGATTTTAATCCATGGCATTCAAGAGTGTGTTTTGAGCAACATTCATTCAATGGAAAATGTGTTTAACCATTCAAGTTCATTTTTTAGCAACATGCATTCAAAGACAAATGGTTAAACATTCAAGTTCATTTTTTAGCAACATGAAAACTTGCAAGAAACATGGTTAGTGGTTCCATATGTGCTCCAACCTGCAATGAGACAAAAAAAAGAAATTTAGTTAGTTAGCCAAAATCTTCAAAAAATGAGAGCTTAACTATGGAAAATTTTTTTAAAACTTTTTTTGCTGTTTTTTCTACACGTAGAAATGCTTAAAATGGTCTAAATCCTACGGAACCACTAAAAGTCAAATTTTGATTTATACTCTTTTTTTTTTTTTTTAAGCTACAAAGTGAAGAAATAATAAAGCAGAAATGCAACATAAGCAAGCAGAGAAGACAGTCTGTCAAAATACGAAGACGCTGAAATACAGAGACGCCAAAATACAAAGACGCTGAAATACAGAGACGCTAGTATTCAAAGAGGAAAAAATAGATTTGCAGCACAGAACACAGGTGACAAGCAGAGACGCCGATTTGCACAGATGCGGATTTTTGCAGACGACGATTTTTGCAGATGTCGATTTTTGTAGACGCGGATTTTCGCAGACGTCGATTTGCGCAGACAGAACAGGTTGCAGACGCCAAAACTGTGCCAAAAAAGGTTGAAAAATGCAATTTTTTTTTTTTAAGATGGTATTTCTTCTTCCTAAGTGCGTTCTTTGACCTGCAAAAACAAGCAAAACACCCTCACAACACACTCAAACAACAACACACATTAGATGGTTAGAAAAAATGACATATAGATGAAAATAGATGATTAAATGACCCATAGTGGGGTCCCACCGGGTGTGCCAAAATGTAGAACAAGAATTAGTATGAAAAGAACATTAACAAATAAAGTAAACATTCACAAACCAAAAACTAAATTCACATATATGCTTAGACAAAGAAAGCAAACAAGAAGTGCAAACCTCACAAGAGAAAACACTCCATGCTTTCTTGATTCTGTAGATGTGTCCTTTTGCTGTGGATGTATGCTCAAGATGCTCAAAAGTTGCTTCAATGGAGATGGGTAATGGCAAATTGGTAGCTTTGTGAGCTCTCAATTTGGCATTATAAGGGTAATATTGATGGCTTTGGTTCTCAAAATAGCATGGTAACTTTAGCTCAAAGATTGTTGATGAAATGGCTTGGGATGGGATTCAATTTATAGGCTAAGGGGTAGAGGGATGGAGGGCTTAGATGCAAGGATGGATGAAGGCTTAAGGAGGGCTAGGATGCACTCAAAGGAGAGCACATGGATTGTGCTTGTTTAGCACCAATGGGAAGGTGACACTTGTCACAAGGAGGATGAGTGTGAGAGGGTAGGGTAAAGGGTTGGTTAAAGGCATGATGAGTGGGGTTGAGTATGTAAGAGGGATGTAAGAGGAATGAGTGTGGAAGAGGGAAGAGTGTGGAAGATGGGTGTAAGAGTCATGAGTGGGCTTGTAAGAGTCTTTATGTTTTGTAAGAGCACTCATGACTTAGTGGTTGGGTTTTTTTGAGGGAAGACTTTGGTTTGGATTAGGAAAGTCTTAAACTTGTTTAAGGAATGTGACAACATTAGGGGGTGGATTAGGCTTGGGTTTAGGATTATATTAGGGATGTTAGAGATGTGCAAGTGGATGGCATTAATGAGGGTGGGTGAGTTAGTGGCTAGGCTTGGTTAGTATGGGTGGATGGGGTGGATTAGGCTAAATGGAGGATTAGAGATAGGTTAGGGGTTTTTGAATTTGAGGATTTCATTTATCAAATAGATTTATTTAATAAATGGGGATTTTTGGAATTAGATAGGAGAAAAGGATTTAATTGATAAATAATAGATTATTTGATTTATCAATTAGGACTATAGATGATTAATTAAATTAATCAACTAGGGATGGCAAAAAATAAGAATTTAATTAATGATGCCTTTAGAGATGGCTAAATTAGATTACCAAAGCAGTGTAATCAAATTTAGGTGTCTACAGTTTCTTTTATAGAAATGCTTGCTCAAATGAGAAGTGTTTATAATGTGGTGGCTTATCCATGTGTGACTCATGTTTCCATGACGGGTGCAAAAAAGATCGTGGGAAGACAATAGTAAAAAAAGAAAAGTATATGAAATAGTGAAATACACATTGAAGAGTGGGGGTGAGGGATCTAGATGTGAATTGGTTGCAAAAGAAATTAGTGTGGCTAGTTTTATTTTAGATTTTATTAAAAATCTTTTCTACAAGTATGCAAGATAGAGTCATAGGTCTCAGTGGTTGGATCAACAATTTAGAATGTGTAAGGAGACTTTTCCCACTAGCACTATTATATTAGTTGTTGACTTTTCTAAGAACTACACATTGTAGCCTCAAAATGAGATATAATTTCAATATTACAACTCCATTTAGATTGCTATTTTCATCCACATAAAATTTAGACATGCCCCTAATAGTGCAGAAGATAATTGGAAGATTATTAGAGAGTACCATTACTATATGAGTGATGATAGATCTCACTCTCACGGGTTTGTGCAACATTATTTCAAGAATTATTTTGATTTCTTATAGGAGCATGCAATTTCTATGGATAGACATATCATTTGGTCAGATAATTGTATAGGTCAATTCAATAATGCTCACATGTTTTATTGGTTGTGTAGGATGCACATAGAGAGGGGGTGCCTCATATTTGGAGTTTTTTTGAGTCTAGCCATGAGAAAGGGGAACATGATGGAGTAGGGGCATGGGTGAAGAGAGCTCTAGTTAATGAGCAATTTAAGATTTCAAGAGCATAGCTTCTTGATGCTCATAGTATTATTGATTGGTGTAGTTCAACATTATCACAAGGGGGGGCTCTTGATTCAGTAGTACATAGGTTCTTTTAGTTGTTTGAGGAAGGGTCCATAGGTGATAGATTAGATTGTGCTACAGCAAGAGAGTCATAAAAAATACATTCGTTTTGGAGCTTTGATTCTAGTACATGGACCATTTGGACATGATAGCTAGCTTGCTTTTGTCCTAGTTGTTTTCAGTGTAATTGGGATCACTATGAGTCGAGTGAGTGGGTGGACACATGGGCTCCACATTATCTTACTCCATTGTTTATCATACCCTCTATTAGAAATGATGACATGGAAATTTCACTTGAGTATAATCATCTATTAGATCTTCTTCAGCTAGGACATGTCTTTGCATTGGTTGCACCAGAGGGGAATGATGAGAAATCAGATTATTGGTTAGCACGTTGTGTAAGAGGTAAACAGAAGCTTACACAACCGATCACAGATGGTGATGGATTCACATAGCCTATTGGTTTAGTGGTTGTCACTGGAACTTGGCTTCAGACATACATGGTTAAAAGGAATGAAATTTTTGCATTCGAAGACTATCAAAAGCACAAAATAACTCTCATATATTCACTTCTTATTAGAGCAACAAATGTAAAGTTGTTGAAGCATCAAGGAAGACCAAAATTAATTTTTTTAAAAAAATATTACTAATGATGATCATGAAGCCCTGTTGGAGACCCTAAAATAGAGAGAGGACCCAAGGGACACTTAACTAGGTATATTTACTTATGTTAATTTGGTCATAATGATTCAGTGAACCGATGATTATCTTTCTTAATACAACAATTTACTAATATTTTTGATGATATTGGAATGTAGGTACATCATGAAGAGTAGCCATGCATAAAGATAAAAAACTAAATAAGGTGCAAAATGAAGAAAAATCTATTCTATTTTTGACACTATGATTTTTGACAATACTTTTATTGACACTACTATTTTTGACACTATGATTTTTTATAGGTGTGTATTGATGTAATAATGATGAAACACTTGAGATATTGTAAATGTAAACTTTTTTATTTAATGTAAAAACAAAGATGATTTTACTTAATGTAATTTATGTGGAGGGACCTAAAAAATGATGATTTTAATACATACTAACGCCAAACTTGCATTGTGCCCAATGCCAAAAACATTAGATGTAAAAAATAATGTTTTTGCTTAATATTGACCCTAGTGACCATTGGTGTTTGAAAATGTTATCGGGTTTTCAATTATCCCCATGAGAACATGATATATTTAGGGATAGCTAACTCCCATTCTCAACATATCATTTTAGACACAAGGCCAACTATAAGGCTTGACCCTTCTTCTACTTTAGGCTTTGCTAAACCTATGCGGGTAGACCTTAGATTCAAATGATACTGTACCAGTGCAAAAACATATCCCTGAATCTGTTAAGTAGATTTTACCCTTATATCTCCTAATGGCTTATGAAAAGGCACAGATTTACAATAGCTAGATGCGAATCTATGAATCTTAGAAGCTGAGTGAGGGTTAACCATTTATGTCCTTCAACATGAAAGGGAAAGAACGTTTGATTAATAATGTTGATTTCAACAAACCTCTAATATGCAGCAATAAGACCTAATGATCCTATAACCGATTAGTGCCTTATCTATTGGGAAAATCCATGAATCAAATGCATGCATATGGATATCTGATATTTATGTATATATTTAGATATATGATCTATCTATTTACCTTGTAAATAAACATTAATGCTCAATTTAAATCCCATTCTTACATGATATCCCCATCAGTAAATTTGCAACCTTGTTGATTCCCTGAAGAATTTACATAACCTCTTGGGTTATAAGAAACAATGAAATAACATACAACCTTAAGGGACTGCAACTACAACCTAAGCTCTATGCCAAAGATTATAAAACATTGAAAGTTAGCTGATAAAGGAGACAGGATTCAACTGAAACTCAACCATCTGCTTCTCTTTGTATTATTTTCTTGAAATTATATAGTGATATGAAATGAAAAACATGAAACAACCTAATAGATATGAACTATCTGTATATTTCTTCCTAATGTTGTTCATAAGAGAGAAAAATGCTGAAAGAAAATGGTGTCTCAATATTGGGAATACATCAAAGCTGGATCCGAAACCTGGTATCTTAGTAGTGACTGGTTTTTCTCCAAAGACTAGAACCAACTGGTTTCTCAATGACAAAAACTGGAACCCTTACAATGAGGAAAAGAAAAGAAGATATAGGAGAAGAGTTAATTCTCGGATCTAATCAAAACATGACATCTATGCACTTGGAAAACCTTCTCAACAGGTTAAAAACAACTCTCTAATCTCTCCCCTCAATTGGTGAATCAAATCTCAATCAATTTTTTTCTTCAAAAGAAAAAAATATCTGAAATATATGATTGAGCAAGTAACCAATTTGATACTTGATATGGAATGACAAAATTTGGTTAAAAATGAACTCAAGACAGGTAAAAACATTTCCAGAATTCATTTTAAACTTCAACAAAAATCACTATATGTTCCCCAACTGATTCTGACATCCCATGATGAATTCTGCCCATTTTACTGAGAATGCCCCAGAAATTATAAATATGCTTATAACCTAAACCAGTGAATTGCTGTGCAAAATCTAACCTCAAAACTGGAAAATTTACTTCTTCTTGGTTCCAACGGTATACTACACTGCCTATTTCTGATAAAAATCACCCCTGATATGGCAGTTTGAAAAACAAGCCCTTGGACTAAGAACAGAACATTAAAAATGAAAAAATTGAAAAATTATATAGTTGAACTATATAAACAATTTAAATTTATTCAAAATTTTCATCCTCTGCATTTGAAACTTTTGAATTTGATTTTATTTTGAATTCTCGTTATCCCTCCATTCTTGTGATGCCATATGTCAACCATTAGCACCATTAGCTCTAGATGGGTGGGTGAACCCTAGTGACACCCTTGTTCTAACTATAGAGAGTATCCATCATCTGCAACCAAGCCATACTAAAGAGTCTCCAAGGTGCTCTAAGTGTGTATCAATGTCGATCTTCTGAGGGTCGTAACTTGGAGCTTGTGAGGGCTATTGATAAAATGTCAAATGCTACAAGATGATCATGTTGAGGCCTAAGATAACCTATATCATTTTTGAGAGATCACATTCGATTTGGATTCAGCACAATGATCTCACTCAATGCCAAAACTCATAGTGTGCCTCAATTCATAGGTGCATCACAGTGTCACCTTGAAATCATTGATCTTGGAATCAAATCTTCAATACCATTAACATTGGATGGGGGGTGAACCCTAGTGACACCCTTGTTCAAGCTGTGGAGAGCATCCATCATTTGCAACCACCCTATATCGAAGAATCTCTAAGGTGCTCTAAGTGCATATTGAGGTTGATCTTCTGAGTCTCATAACTCAGAGCTCACAAGGGATATTGATGAAATGCTAAATGCTACATGACGGTCATGCTAAGGCCTAAAATAAGCTATCTCATTTTTGAGAGATCACGTTTTGTTTGGATTCGACACATCGATCTTGCTCAATGCCAAAACTTACAACATGCCTTAGTTCATAGGTGCATCATAGTGTAATGCTCCAAATGGGTAGGTGAACCCTATTAACACCCTTGTTCTGGCCATAGAGTGTCTCCATCATCTGTGGCCACCCTAGTGCAGGAGCAACTAGGTAGTCTAGTTTGTACCTAGTGCTTCTTTCTTGTCATTTTGGCTTGTAGTTATGCTAGCCACATCACTAGTGGTTTAATAAGACCTATTAGGTCCTTAGGTAAGGTTAACTTAGTTGCTAAGTAGGTTTTTGCTCCTAGGTTGCTGTTATGCCTATAAGTTGCTCAATACAGGTTAGGTTGATCAAAGTGGTAAAAAAGTCCATCTTAGAATGTCTAAATCAACCTAATAGGACCCCTTATCAATTTTGGTGAACTCTTCTAATTAAGAATTTTAAGTTATAGCAAAAATTGCTCAAAATTACAATTTTTCAACTTTTGCAACTTTTGTAACTTTTTCTTGCAAAGTGAAAATGAGTGCAAAAGAGTTAGTTAGGGTTTTGAGCATGACCATACAAGGTTGGAACCACCTATATAAGTTGTCAAATGAACTTGCTATGACTGTGATTTTAATGTGCTAACAACATCTAGTTGAAATTTGTTTGAGATATTAATTTTTCAGTTGTTTTAGAGCTATTTGTTGATCCAAACTCATACATATCAGTGTCATGATGTTGATGGAGGCCTTGAACCTTTCTTGCATTGCTAAAAGGTCATGTGGCTTGGTAAGCCAAATGTATAGTAAAGTCTCATAATAACACTTGTTCTCATTTTTCTTTGTAAAGTTGATGTGCCAGGGTGAAGGAGGTGGATTGTAGAGATTATTTCAAATTAAAAATTGCATCAAAATTTGATAATAAAGGTTGTTAAAATGTTATTCACAAATTATTTCATTTGAATTGAATATAACAAACATGATCAAAATGAATGATATTCCATAAACATGAATAATACACATGATCCATGATAAATTGAACAATACTATACTAAATTAATATGTATATAATTGTGCACATAAATGACAAAAATATATATCAAAATACATGTATCCATAGACAAATTACACAAATATGTATCAAAGTTTATGTATCCATAGAGAAATTACACAAATATATATCAAAATGTACATAGATCCATATACCAAATGTGGCTAATCATGCCATCAAAATGTGTATAATATCAATGTTTTTGTAAACAATATGGCATATACCATCTCAAAATGTCTCATGATGCATCTTATGAAAACTATATTATTTAGGCTACAGGTGGATGATCAAAATGTAGCCTCTTCACTGCACTAGGTGGATAGGATGCCTCCTACATAAACAAAAGAGGAAAACCCAAATTTAGACTATTAAATTTATATGATTCTTTGTATCTAACATTGAATTACTCAAATGCATAATGATCTTTTTTTAATTAATATTTATAGTATTAAACTTTCATCATAAATACCTCTCTCATTGACCTCCTACGCCAGTTAGGAGTCCTCCCATATGTCCTTGGAAATGCTTGTACCTCACTGATTGTGGCCTGTGTATGTTCAAATATGTTTGTCAAATGAATCTACAACTTAAAATATAACATTATAATTCATATCATGCTAAATTTATAACATATAATCAATAATTCAAACTACAACTTACCTATGTCGCCTCCTCCTTAGGATATTATGGCTACTTTGGCAAAGATACAAAACTCTACCGTCCAACCTCGTGTGCACTAGGTGTTTCCTATGAGATACAAAATACTAGTTGTTAATATCATAGAAATTAGTTTTGAATTTATTGATGAAAATAAGGAAAATAAAAAATAAATGATACTTATACATATAATGGGGCTCTCAGTGCAAATGGAAATGCTAGAGTGTCTACAACATGGAATCTGCATGGGCTCATCACTAGTAGCCACACCCTACACAATAAAGAATGTAATTAAATTTCACTATCACAAACATTTTACAAGAATGCATCGATATTTAATCCAATAGAAAACACCTAGTTACCTTTCCCTTGTGAATGGGTCTTGCCTCATCCCCCACATTCTATCCCCCAGGGACAAGTGATACCTGTAAGAAAAAAGAAAGATTAGAAACCATATATGCTACAATATCAAATACAAAAAAACAATGAGGATACAACATAATGTATCATAGATTTCTCAAGGAAAAATGAAATAGTCAAGAGCATGGCATCATCAACTTGTCTAAGCTTCTCCTCAGTCATCAACTAAACATGAATGAAGATCACATACATGTATAAGTCAGTATGGATTAAAAATTAAAATTACTCTATTATAAAGAGTAACTTTAAATCACATATGTCGTAACAAAAAAATGTATACGTGTACCAACATAGAAGGAGTCCATGACTTTGCACACCCCTCCTCTCTCATGTTAGGGTTTGTAGCCTCTGTACATACGTCTAGTGTATCCTCATCAAATACAAACTGATACTCAAAAAGATCACCTATAGGACCTAGATAAATATTCTTGAACGTTATGCAAGTATGGGGCACACAAACATGTGATGTGCTCACCAATGATGAACTCACACCAGCATCATCAACATGGGGAGGCAACACTGACCTAGCCTAGGATATCAATTGGATACTCAATCTATGGATGGCTCTAATAGTTTGAGAGCTAGCCTCTATAATTATATCAGAATGTTGCACTTAAGGAGGGAGGAGACATTAGTAGGGGGGACAAAAGTGCCATATTTCTTCCATTGGGCAAAGGGTCTATCTTGAGGAGCTCCTCCTCCTACACCCATGTCGGGCTTCATGCTCTAATAGTTCACCTTGAGGCCCAAAATAAATTCTACATACAACTTTTTGAGGAAGTAAAATGGCACCTCTAAATTTCCATATGGAGGGATGTCAAAAACCATCTACCAACGATCCCAAAAGTTCGCATCTATAGTGTCATTTGTGCACCATTTAATTGATACTTTGGCCTTTTTGTGGTCGACTTGTAAACTAGTTTTTTGGTTTGCAAAAGGGCAACCAAATCATCTTTACTTATATTGAGGGCTGCAACCTCATCATAGTCCAAACCATTATCAAACATGGAATGCATTTCATCATGCTAATGAAGAGTGGCAATTTTGTTTATTGGTAAGTGTTTCAATATTATCCACTATGGTGTATAACATGGATAACATAGGAGCCAATGCGAGTACAATATTATAAGTGGTGTGCAAAGCCCTCAATTAGGCGAGATTTTCAAATATCAAATCTTTGGTTTAAGGAGGGTTTTGAGGAGGAAGGGGATCGTTTGGTGGATAGTTTTGAGGGGGCATTGGATTATTTGGTGGGGGGTTATGAGGAACATTATTTCTTGCCTCAGTATCATCATTTTGGTCAGCCATACCTATTAATTTGCAAAACATAATTTCTATTAAAAAAACCTAAATTTCAACAATTTCTATTAAAAAAACCTATTTTTTAACAAATTCAATTAAAAATAACTTATTTATAATAAAATTCATTGAAAACATTAAAAAAAAACACTCACTAATATCATATACTTGTTCGTTGATCAGATACTGGAGCTTTGAGCAAAAAAAAATGCAGTGTGAATAATGCTTGGGTTTTTTTCTTAAATCAAAGTCACAGGTATTGGGTATCCGATATGAAATTGGATACCCGACAAGGCTTGGTCCTAACTTTTTAGCTTTGGTAGCAGGATGGGTGGAAAAAATTCAAAGTGAATTTTGAAATGCTTTTAGACATTTTCAAACTCTATTTTTTTCACATTGCCACTTTTTGGCACACCATGATCCTGCACATACCCATGTTTACGTAAACATGATGTAGTGTATACTTGTAATTTGTGAAGGTGGACATGTATATATATTTATTTTTGAAAGAGACAAAAAAGTATGTTTATCTTGGTTATACAATTATATCATTATGTTTAAATGCAAGTTTATGCATATCTCATGATTTTCTTAATGTATTCACATGTATGTATATATTGCTGGTAGCAACATTGGGGAACCTATGAGAATTGGTTTTCAATTATTTTTAAATATTGGTATTTGAATTTAATGAAATGTAACTAATGATGTTGGACAATTTTAAAAAAAATCTTCTTAGTCATGTTGTTCTCTTGGGTTCTTTGTCAAGGCATCTACTGGCGTTCTTTCTCCAAGTTTAACTTTATTATAATGATTTCACTTTCTATGATGGTGTAGTTTGTCAAATTCTTGACCAAATTTTTGGCATGAGAAAAAAACTTAGTGATAATGGTATAGCTCATTCTTCAAATGTCCAAAAATGAAAGTCGTTTATTACCATTTTTCAAAATTAGATTTTTGAATTGACATGATGAGTGAAGGACATGTAGGAAAAAGGTACTTAATTAATTAGTAGTCTTTTTGTGATGCAAGCAAAGGGTGAATAACTAGGGCCAAAGGCTTACCTAGCTATCTGAACCACCCTGCAAGAGTTAACACAATGAAAGCAAACACAAGGAACAACAACCAAAGGAGGAAGAAGAGTGAAATACTTTTATTGATTCATCAAGATATCTTCATAAATGCTCAGTTATAAGGCCTTCTAGGTTACAACCAAATACAAATGAATTCACATTCAAAGATCCAATAGCAAACTAGCACTTTCAATTATGCTCTCTAATCCTCTTCCCAAAAACTTCCCCCAAAAACTTGCTAAATCTAAGCCTAAACACTCTATATATACTTGCCAAAATGGCTTACAGATTATTCTAGAACATTACATAAGAGGAGGGCCAACCCAACAATGGTCTAAACACATCCTAAGAAAAGATCTTAGCATTAATATCTTGATCGAAATAAATCCTGCAAGTCAGCTAGTAGAAATCACATGCAAATGTAGACACTTGACATACACTAGGTAACTTGGCACATGAAAGAAAATAGGCACTCGACATCAACTGGAAACAGGTAATTTGACATCAACTAGAAACTGGTAACTCAACATCAACTGGCAACCTGCAACTTGACATCAACCGAAAACTAGCAATTTAGCATCAACTAGAAATTGGTAACTTGGCAACAATTGGAAATTGGTAACTCAGCATCAATTGGGAACTAGCATTCAATAACAACTGTAACTTGGCAACAACTATCAGAATGAACTAAAGTGTTACAAGGAAACTTAGGATGCTCTTGCATTGGACAACCAGGGTTGGAGAAATGATTCTCCTAAATTATGCAAGTTTCCCAACCTGAGTTGAATCCAACTCAGATTGAGAAATCTATATAGCATCTTCAATTGGTCTATTCTTCCACTTCACCAAATATTCATAGTAATCTTTTCCTCTTATGCTCTTACCAATTCTTTGAGCTAGTATCTGTTCAACCTATTCAATTTGCTTCTTAGGATAATCATCAGGTACAACAAATTCATCATCTGACTCATGATACTTATACAAATCAATAATATTGAACATAGGAGATATATCTATGTCATCAGGTAACTCAACTTCATAAGCATTACCACTTTCAAACTTCTTAAAGATCTTACAAGGTCCAACTTTCTTCATCTTCAGCTTACTATATGTTTCAACTAGGAATCTTCCTTTCTTCAAATGAACCATCACCTCATCACCAACTTGAAAATCATGGTGTCTTCTAGATTGATCATCATTCTCCTTATACTTCTGATTACTTTTTTCCAACCTCAACTTCACTTCCTTATGCAAAGACTCCATAAAATCAACATATTCTTCTGCTGCAACACTTTTCTTTTCTTCACTAGCAACATCTCTCAAATTTGATATACCTCTATGATGCATTCCAGTAACAATCTCAAAAGGTGTCTTCCCTGTACTCCTATTCACAGAATTATTATATGCAAATTCAGCTTGTGCTAAGACCATCACCCAATTACTTGACTTATTCCCAACTAAACAAGTTAACAAATTACCCAAGCTTCTATTCACAACCTCTATCTATCCATCTGTCTGTGGATGGAATGTAGAACAAAACTTTAGCTCAGTACCCATCTTTTTCCACAAAGTCTTCCAAAAGTAACCAACAAACTTAGTATCTTTGTCAAAAATAATACTTCTTGGTAATCCATGCAATCTCACAATCTCTTTAAAGAAAAGTTCAACAACGTGCTCAACATCTGATGTCTTCTTACATGGTATGAAATGAACCATCTTAGAGAATTTTTCCACTAAAAAAATATGGAATCATAACCTTGCATTGTCTATTTAACAAACCATAGTCCCTATCTATTTGAATGTTAAAAGATAACCAATTTTATCTGAAGTGTTGCACTATCTCCAGGGATCATATTTTCATGCAAAATATAAATGAATTAATGATGGATGGCACTATGAAATGTTGTGATCCTTAAAATTATGATGAGATGAAGAAAAAGTGAGGAACTCTAGAATTTGTTCAATTTTTTTTGCTCTAGTTCCTTTGTTTAATGCCATGTAAGGGTATAATTATACCTGTAATATGAAACTATACGATTTGTGGAGGAAAGGTGAGGTATACATTAAAAGTATAAAGTTTAAGATTTTTGTTGAACTAATTGTTGAGGTGGCAAGGCTACAACATAATGGGTTAATGGTGGTCAAGAAGAGATCTAAATATTATAAGTATTTTATTAAGAAATGCCTCCAGAAGGATACAAGAACCTAAGACCTCTCTAATGAGAGATTCACAAGTTATTGTTGTGTTATAGGTTCTTTCCTTGAATACATTTTCACTTTCTAATTTTAAACCATATTAGGCACAAGGAGAAAATAAACATTCCTTTCTATCCTTTATTATGTATATGCTAATTTTGATAAGGGTACATCTCCCTACTTGTATCAAGACCTCATATTTAATATGTACAATTTCATGTTCTTTTTTTCTCCCTATACCATAAAAAACTACTTACATATGCTAAGGACTCTAGGAACCTTATTAGCTTTATCAAAATCAAGCTCATTGAAAGTAAACCTCATCTCCTAGAGTGATCTAATGTCATAGGACAAGAAAAAGGACAAGTTAATAAAAACTCTATTGAAAAAAAAAATATAATTCCATTGCGAAAAGTACCCTTGAAATAAAAAGGACCTTATAAAAAATTAATTTAAAAATTGGGAGATAAATATTTTAAATCAAATAAAGATAAATAATCACCATTGTTTTGGAGGATCCAATTTCAAAAAGAAAGAGGAGGAGAACAATAAACATGGGCTAGTTAAATATGATACTAGTCTTGGTGTGTGTTAGCTAGCTAGAATTTTAGTAGAAAGATAACAATGGTAAGGGGATTTCTAAGAAAGAGAAAAAATGTTGATATATGCTTGGAGAAGAGTCTTGAAGTCAATAATTCTAGAGAAGAGTTTGACTATGAGGAATACAATGTTTAAGAAGAGAAAAGGAAGGATTTTAGTGGGACAAAGTTGTTCCTAAAAATGAACAGGATCATGGTGATCTTTTAAGAGACTATTAGAGGCCACCCATAAGGTCATGATTATGACCTAGTGTCCAAATTCAAAGCCTAAGTGACAAACTTGTAGGTTAGATTAAAGCACTTGGAAAATAGAGTTGATGAATACATAGCTAGTAAAAGATAGTTGGGTAAAGATCTTGCCATACTTTTTATTATTACTAACTAATGCACAAGGTGAGGATAGGCATGGTTTATGGTTAGAGAAATATTATTAAGAATCTAAAGACAAATGTAGGGAAATGAGAGGAAGATATGAAAGACTTAATGTCATAATTTCTTAGAAGGAGGCTTGAAGGATAATTTATAGATATTGGCTAAAAAACAAGGACTTATCTTTGGTCCTAAAATTAGGCCTTATTATTTGGTTTCTTTTTATTCTGTAGTTTTTGTTCATGGCTTCTATGTCATTATTGTTTGTCCCTACGTTTCATTGGATTCTTGCTCCTTTAAAAGCCTTAAGACTTTTTTACCTTATGGTATTATTATGTAGGTTTAATGTTAGTCCTTGTGAATTGTTTATGGGCGAGGACCTCTATATGTATGTTTTTTATGGTTTATATGTTTTTGATTGTATAAGGGAGATATACATGAGAGTTTATTAGCATTTTTACAATTCTCACCATTTCTTAGCTTCTTGTTATTTATGGGGTTGGTGTTCAAAATTACAATTTTATTTCTAGGATAAAGACCCTTACATAAATAAATAAAAACTCATATAAAATCAACTATTATTATTGAGATAATTCTCTATCTCATACCATTTTTTATTTTATTGGATATATGGAGAAAAAAAATAGAAAGTATTGACATGTCTTGATGAAGAAGAGACATTTGATTTGAGAATACCTTTGTAACAAGAAGTATATGCCCCCTTAAGTTGTTGTTACCTCTATGAAAATTGGGAATAAAAGTATTTACAATATAAAAAGAAAAAAATGTACTAAAAAGAAAACAAAAGACCCATAACTTGTAATGAATGGAGAACGTAACCTCCAAGCGTATAAAAAAAACCACAATTAAGTTGTGTATGTAAAACACTAGAAACCCATTACACCCATCAGTACATGAAACTTTAAATTTTTTTAATTTCATAAAATTATCTAATATTTATTGAATATTTAAAAAGTGACTAGAGAAACTAAAAATAAATAAAATAAATAGTTGTAGAGTAAAAGAAAGAAAAATATAAATAAAAAAGATTAATTGTTCAAATAAAAATATAACATACAATCTAAATAAATAAAACAAACTTGAAATATTTTCAATTAAATTTAAATACTATCATCTTATTGTTTTATTTATTTACTTAATATTTATTATATTATATGAGGATGTTTTCTATAGTGACATCATGGGGTAGAGTGAAGTCTCCATTGTAATGATGTCAAATGTGTTAAAGAAAAATTTCAAATGACTTAAACTAAAGACCTTTCAAATGAAAGATTCATAAATTATCAGTGTGCTATAGGCTCTTGCTTAAATCATTTTGAATTTAAGGATTTTATAATTGAATCCATTCTTTATAATTGACTTTAAAGATGCACTAAAATCTCAAACTAACATTAGTTCAAAATTAAATAAATTAACTTTGTACATTTTTTCACCTATTTAAATTTTTATTTGTATTAATCTAAATTAACAAAATTATTATATAAAAAATTAAAAGCTACTTTAAAATAACATTTAAGATTATGGTAATTTTTTTTTGAAATAAATAAATTTAATTTTAGCAACACAATAAAGTTATATACACCAATTTACATTCACCCAATACAATGTATGAGCTCTTTCAAAAGACTATTTTAATAGGTATTATTGAAACCTTTGTCTATTCAATGATGATAATAAGAACTTAATGTATGAGCTCTTTCAAAAGACTATTTTAATAGGTATTATTGAAACCTTTGTCTATTCAATGATGATAATAAGAACTTAACTATTCTTCACACAAAATAGTATCATTTCAAAACTATAATTCTCATTTAATATAATATATATTTACTATTTTTAGAAACTTTTAAAAAATATTTTTAATAGACGAGTGAATATCCAATTAAAATCTATCCTAATTTGCAAAGGAAAATAACCACATCCTTATAGTTCATTATTGAATATAATTTTTTAAATTTGTTAATTAAATTAATTAGCCGATAGGCTATTATAGGTGGAGATTTCACTTAAAACTTGTCCGTTCATGCCAATACCATCAATTGTTTCAATGTTGTTTAAAACTGCTCAACTAATAATAAATGAAAATATGTTTGCAATCTCTTTTTGAGATTTTTGCAATCTTATTAATATCTCAATGAATCTTTTCACATTTCATGAAATCTGTCGGATCTTTTTATGATTCATGAAATCTACACTTGGATTATATTTGGGCAGAAATTTGCAATGAATTAATTCAATGTTAGCTACATCAGTGGGTAGATGAGTGGATTTCCATTTTCCTCTGCCCTCTATAAATGTCCTCTACCATATCAACTAATTTCTGAGAATGTGTTGGTCCAATTTCATGGTTTGCTAGTGAAGAATGCAAGATGGTAGGGAAGTTGTTCTTGATAGATTTTTATTGTTCCTTTTGCATATTATTTTCAGGTTTGGATAGGTATGGTCATTCTGGAGGTGTAAATGGTGAAGAATTTGGGCAGAACACTACAGAGGAAGATTTGAGTAAACATAGGTTTTTCAATCATGGGAGGATTGAGAGAGGGAAGTAGTGGATGTGTTACAGGTATACTGGATTGAGCACTTGGATATTTCTATGGCTTTTTGTTTACAACTCTTGGATTAACTTTGATTGGAAGCCCAGGAAAGTTCGAGGATTCAAAGGTATGTAGTTCAAACCCGAGGTAGTGTAGTGGTGGAAGAGAGCTTATATACAACCCTAGTTGCTTCTCTCATGCATTTGGTAGGGGATTGCTATGTATTTAATTGATTTTTATGTAATATTTGTATCATTTTAGAAAATTCTATGATTCTTTTTGCAAATTTGTGTTTTTATATTTTTGAGATCTGTACTATTTTTTTCTCAAATTTGTGTTTGATGTTATGGTATTTTGGTGTAGGATTGTAGAGCGATGTGAAGATTTATGTGTAACTATACAATCTTCCAACAAAATATAATGAAGACTAGCTTGTGAATAGCCACTGAAATAGCCATTTGTTTGCCGCTGAGGTTGCTATACATCCTACTCTTTTGAAGAGCTTTGTGAGGGTTTTTAATTTCAAAGAAGCTGATTCCCTCTTTGTCCCAGCCTATGTTTTGTGCAATTTAAATAGAAATAAATTAAACAATTAGAGGATGAGATAACATAAGTTACTTTGAAGAAGAAAAGAACCATTGTAAATGGGTCATAGTAGGGCCATGGTATCGACTTAGCAAGCTCCGTAACCTCTGTTAACAGGAAGACATTGAAGCTTGACACATTTGCACAGGCAAAATTAATGGATGTGTGGCTTTCCAAATGTACTTAAGTGAGGACTTCATTTGTGTAATGGGTCTCTAGGATTTGGTCATAGCAATAACTAATGAATATTTAATATATTCCAATTTGATTTGGAGTATTGTTCTACATAGCATGTTAGATTGATTTTATAGAAATAAAAATAATCTCTTTTACATAAAAAGATGAAGGAGAAAATTTTTTATTTTGTCCTCCCAACCTTCATGTTTGATCACTCTTCTATTGAAACTTCTAAATTTCCTCCTCTTCTTCCAAATAGTCCATTGCTTGAGTATATTATCTTGTGTATTTCCTCGTCTTCTTCAAACAATCTATTGCTTGAATATATTTTAATGTTATAATAGAGCAGTAAGAAACAATAATTACTAAATGAAATAAAAATATGAAATAAATTTGTACTTTTAATGGTATGAAAAAAAAAGTAACAAAAGAATGCCAGCTATATGATCTACATCTTATTGGTTTAAAAATAAAGTGATAAAGGACAAATTTTGTGAAAATGGCCACCTATTAAATTTACTCCTAAAATTTAACAATAATAGTTAAACAAAGAAAGGAAATATTATTGTGGTGGCCAATGATATGTTTTACTACTATTAGATTTGAATTTGTTTTTGATAAAAAGTATTTTATCTTTAAAGATTTTTTTAAAAAATAGATGTAAAAATTATAATTAATATTTTAAAAATGATTGCATTATTAAAATTATAAATTTAATTAAAAATATATATTAATATTTATTAGTTTTAAATGTTTGACCATCTAAACACATAGTCTTTACTATTTGATGCTTATTGTATAAAACATTGTTGTCGTTCTTAAATCAAAACAAAGCAAACAAGTTTTAATAACTTTTATTTAAAACTTTTTGGCAACAATTGAATTGCTATGCAACCTTGTTTAATATCTTGATATGACACTAAGAAATATTAAAATTACAAGAGTTGAACTTTTACAATAAACATTATTAAAAAAATCTAACAAACTATATAATATGTAAGAAAGGAAATGACAAAAGAATAGAAACATATTTATAATTTTTATTTTGGGACCTATTTATAAATCTAGTAAAATAGAAATGTTGCCAAGTATCCTACTAAAAAAATGCTTATGTTCTAGGAAAAAAAAGTACAATGGAATTTGTATTTGATGTATATCTATTAATATAAGTGATGGGGACTTTTTCACTTTTGAGCATCATGAATGACAACTAATTTTTTTATAAAACCATAAATATGACACTTGATTTTTTACTATTTTATTTAATAATATAAATATATATTAGAAAATAATAGATATTTCTATCTTGATTACTATATATTCATATTGATTTAAAATCTTTTTAAAAGAATATATGAATTTTAGCAACTTGTGTTTTACTAATTTTCTATATTAGTATGGAATATATTAGAACTCTTTTAAAACAAAGCATATGAAATTAGAAATTTCCATAGTTAACATGAGATTATGCATATTACTAATTTATAGTTATTTTTAAATTTAATATTAATTATATTGATTATATATTTAAATCTAAATCATTTATCAAAATATTATAATTTAAAAAGAAATTGACAATCAATTTTTTTTTAAAATGTAAAATGAAAGGCATAAAAACAATCAAACTGTCATAAAAGTTGATATATATATATATTTGTAGATGCAATTTACTATTTTATGGATTTGTATATGCCACCATGTCAATTGTGATGTCTTTGTTTATTAGAATTTCGTTGTATATATTGATGTGGACATCTACTTCATTTATGCAATAACAACCCCCATTGTATTCATCTACTACCCCTATATAATTACTCAATTCCCATTATCATTAGCTTATTATGTTATCTTATGCACGACACTGAGACTAGTTTAAATGATCTCTTTTGTAGTGCCTACCCCTAGTTCGCATTTCTGTTATCATTGTCAAACTCTTTTAAGCCAGTTTTATGTTGATGATTAGTTAGATGGTTTATTATATCATGTGTTTTCTTATGGATACTTACCCCATACTTGCATGTGTATGGTGTGCGTGTTGTTTTCTTTATGTATGGCATTTCTGATGTGGTTAAGGAAGGGAGTCGTAGTCACCTGCTAGTCGAGATCTACATGATGCACCACTTCCTACCATTGCCTATTTAGCTTAAAATATTTGTGTCTGTACATGCATGGATTTTATGCAGGTTGCAAGTACCAAGTATCGACTTCCCTGAATTGCTAGGATGAGCGTACCCTATCGCATTATCTCAATGGTAAGAGAGGGGAGATAAATATTAAGTCCAAATCCTAAACCTTTAAGCCATTTGTCCTAGTTGATAATTAGGACAAGTATTTGAGTCGAGTACCCTTCGAATGTGTCGAATGACGTTAATTCATGATTATAATCCTTTTGTTTGATTTAGTATGCGTTTTGCTATGATGAGTTTTCATATGTTGTTTTATGAGTCTTTGGTGTATCTTTTATTAATTAAGTCTAATTAAAAGACTAATTAATGATTTAATTTAATAGGAAATTATTATGATATTTTAATATTTAATTATATTTAATTAATTGAGAAATTAATTAAATAAAAAGAATTAAATTTGAAGATAAAAGTTATAAGAATAAATTTAGAATGTGATAATATTTATTTAATTTAGTAATAATATATTTAGAGTTTATTTTTAAATAAATGCTAAATAATATTGTTATTTAAGTTAATAAATATTTTATCAATTAAGTTTCTAAAATAAATTAAAAACGTGAAAGGATATTAAATTATGAAAAAGATTCAAGTTCGCATGATGTGTGCATGAGTTGAAAATAGAAGAAAATTAATTAAAAGATAAAATAAGAATAATAATGTTATTTTAATTTTATTAAGTGCGCATGAGAATAAAAGTAATAAATTAATTAAAAATAGAAGTCAAGTGAAAATTAAATAAAGTTATTTGATTATTCATTTAATGTGCATAAAAAAAAGATAAAGCAAAGATTGATAAAAAGTTAATATGGAGTTAAGGGTTGTGAGCAAGGAGTCCTCCCAGGTGAACACACAATCAGTGCCTCGATTTAAGGAGAGAACTCTTTATCACAATTAGAGGGTTTATTTTTGATGAACAGGAATTTGGAGACGAATTTGGACGTAAATTTTGGAAAGGGAAATTCTGGAAAAGACTGTTAGAAAGAAGTGCTTCGATAGAAGCGAATTCTCTCGCAAATCTTTTGGGTGTTGCAATTTTAGCATCAAAACCAAGTAGGTTCTTAGGTTTTGAATCGCATAGCTAAATTATGCTATTTAAATAATTCTATCTTCTTTGTGACTATGGATTGTAAATATGAATTTCTCTGTGATGAACTGTGAACATTTCAATGTTGTAAATTACTTAAAAAACATGACATTATCTTCTGCACATGTGGTGATTAGTAAAGTAATCGAAAAACCCCATTCCATAGGTGAAAGGAATTATAATTAAATTTGGGTAGGGTTTTGAAAAAAAGAAAATTCTAGATTAAAAGTTTGAATGGTTGTTTGTATTCCTCCTATCAGATTAAATGGCAACTGTTTCTATATATATATATATATATATATATAATACAATTTAATTGAGGAAGGTATTTATTTTCATAAAATCTATTAAACAAAATCCTTTTTAAAAATATTTTTACATAGGAAATTGTTTTAAAAAATATATATAATATTAAAAAGAAATGCATATAAAATAATTTAAAAAAAATTGGCGGAGGGTGGTTTGATCATATCCCCACCTATGCCTTTCGGTAGCCTACGACTACTGTCGCAAACTGCGATAGCAGCGACACGTGCCACTGCGGCTGCAAGCCTGCGACAACAGGTACGCCACTGCGGCCGACCCATTAAAGGGAAGGCTGTCGGTATTAAAAGGTAAGTAATGTTTTTGTTTTTTTAAAAAAATTGTAAGTTGGTTTTATTAAATTTAAAATTTAACTTTGTTATTATTTATTATAATTTGAATAATTTTTATTATAATTTGAATAATATTTAATATATAAAATTTATTTAATTGTTTAAATTTTAATAATTATTTAAAATATAATTATTTTGATATATATATCATAGTTAATTAATCTAATCAAATTTAATTTAATTAATGATGGTTATGGTTAAATAAAAATTGTAATATTATGAATAAGATTACTTATATAATTATTAATTAACTTAATTAAATATAATTTTAATTAAGATTAATTAGTCAATGGATTTATGGAATTATTAATGATTTTGATTTTAATGAAATTGATAGATATTTTATAAAAATCAATGACGATTGATTTTAAATAAATTTTTATCCTTAGATTATCTATAGGTTAATTGTACAAACATTTAAATATAGAAATGGGTTTAATTGCAAGGGTAAAATTGTGATTCCTATCTACTCGAAAATATACACTGAAATGAGAAAACTTAAAACCTGTATTTAACCCAACCATGTGATTTAAAATAAACCAAAAACATGTTCTTGCATCTTGTCTTATGTATTGTTTATGTTTTGGGCTAGGGGTTGATTTAGCATTGACCAGTCCTAGCTTGTTACTAGAGGCTCGAGGGTTATGTGATTGTAATGTTATGATATTTTGTTCTCGATCATTTTAAACCCAACCATGGTGATGTGTTGATATTCTCTATGATGGATGTTTTTACTGGTTGTTATTGCTTTCCAGTTTCTTTGTGTGAAGCTGAGGTGTATGTTTATGAGATACTTGACTTAACCATTTTTGAGTCTTGATTAGTTATATTTGATAACCATTTTTGAGTCATCGGTCAGTTATACTTGGGTTACTTTCAGTCACTTTAAGAGGGCTAAGATGTTTTGGATGATTTGTTCTTTATTATGTCATGTGGTGACATGTTTTGACTTGACCATTTTGGAGTCTTCGATCAGTATTGTGATTTATTATCGGGATACTTTCTGGTTTCTCATTGGAGAACCATTGGATATTGTGATTTATCATGGATGCCTTCAGTTTCTGATAGAGAACTGTTGTGATCATTATGATTATTATTTGATGCTTTTTAGTTGCTTGTGGAGAACTGATGTGATTATTGTGGATTATATTTATGATGTTTTCAGTCGCTTGTATAGGATTGAGGTGATTTTATTATGATTCTTGGATTTGAGATTTCATGAGTCTAGGGTAGGTTATCTATGTGTAGTGTCGGGAAGTGGCTTGCAATGGGGGTTGGGGCCCTAAGAGGTTGCCTGGAGAAACCCATTGTAAGTTATTTTAAATAAGTGATAACATTTACACTAAATGGGGATTAAAAATGAACCTAATAAGATAATTGTATGTTCTCTCCCATGCCTTGAGTGCTAATATAGACTAGGATGGGGTAGAGAGAACGCTTGGTTGCGACCTTGCATTTCGTAGTATGCATCATCAGTACGAGAGGATACCAATGGCCGCAGGAACACAGGGGTCCCGAGATTCCTAGGGGATTGCTCGGGTAACTTCCAACATGATTTGTGCGATGACACTTGCCTGCTTACATAGTAGGTTTCCTACATGTCTTTGTGTGCCTTTGGGTCTAGATGTCGATCTACGTTGGAACCTGTGAGTTAGTATACTTTTAGGATTTCTTGGACTTAGAGAGTATTTGTGTTACATGATTTGATATTCTATTTGGGACTTGAGACTATCTCCTTAGCACAGTGGGAGTGGACCATTTAGGTTTCATGCCGTCAGGTGGTAGTACTTTTCACTCTTACCATTTGAGATCCGTCTGTAGTCACCATGGCTGGAGCTGCTTGGGATGCTTGTTTATCATGTTTAGATGATGTTGTATATTTATGCTTTATTCTAGTATGTTAGATTTCATTATGCAAATATTGTAGCATGTTTAGGTGTGACATCCCTATTACTATAGTACCAATGATATCTTCGGTGGCTTGGGATGTTATGCATGGGGAATGGCTAGGCCCACGATGGTCTAATGATGCGATTGATGGTTGGGAGGAACCACACATTTAATTAATTGTGTTTTATGATGTTATATCTTTATGATGGATATATGTACCATGTATTTTATTAGTTTCATTTACTTTATTGCACTTGTATCATGGATTCAATGAGGGTAATGCATCTTTATTTTTACATATGTATATTCTTTTAAGCCTTTCATACCCTGTGACATGTACAGTGGATGATTGAGCATTCCAAATTTTATTTGCTAAGAGGCATTCGGAACAAATGTATATTAAATGGACATTGGACTTTCTTATTATTCTTTCATGTGGATGTGGTAGTTGTTAGACTTAGGATTAATTAAATTTAAATGTGACTCAACATCTTGGGATCCTTAATTAATGTAACCTGCTATGTATGTTTGTTGATGATTACATGTTATTGCTTCTACTACTATGTGTTTGATGTGTACGTTATACTTTCTTGTTTTTTTTAAAAAAAATGTTTAGCAAACTTAGTAAAAACTTTAGGTTAATTCTTTTGGATCCCTTGGTGGGGTGTTACATCTTTAACATCAACTATAGTGCCCAAGAAAATATTGTTGTATATTTCTCAGTCATAGGTGTGATTATAGTCTAATGAAGATCAAATAGAGGAATTTAAGCTAGATTCTTAGCAACTTGATGATAGCATTTGTTCTTAATCATAAACATATCTAGTGCATAAGTTCTCTATGACCATGAGAGAGAAAGTCATGTTGAACATTGTTCACATAATTATAGAAAAAAAAGTCCCACAAGTGAGAAACACCATTGAATGTTCACTCACAACCTCAATAGTATTCATCCTTTTAGTTTCTATTGCATCCCACTTTTTTGTAGTTTTCATATACTCATTCTCCACTCTAAAATCAAGAGTTTATCATTTCATTAGGGATATAGGATTGATATATAGTTGTCACTTCCCTAAATGATATGTAGAACAAAAGTTGGAATATTGATTATGCTCTTAGAAAAATCACAAAGACACTTGCACAAAATATTCTCATGGAATGCAATGATTGTAGGATGTATCCAAAATGGTAATTGTGACCATATTCCTAATTTTTTATTATAGAAAAATTCAAATAAAATAAAATTAGACGAATACTTAGATACTGACTATTCATTCAAACCATCTTGTACCCCAACCTAACACAAACTTTGTACATGTAAAGTATGCAATGAATGCTACCTTGGGATGCATGTCACTTCAATGGAATTTGGTATGGTTTGTACCATATACGTGCTCATGAAAAAGGAAGGCCTTTATTATTTATGTGTAATAATATGGACCTATGGAAATAACTAGACAAATTAAAAAATTGAGCCAAAATTGAAAAGATGCTTATCACATGAGTAAATCCAAAGTGCAAGTGATCCAAACTCATGGCAAATAGTACAAATATTGTTGGCACACAATTATCTTCTCATAAGTCAATTAAAAAATAGAATATCTCCCATGAAGAATTACAAATTTTGAAGTCATAATAGTTTGAAGACTCCATACACATGAACACTATTATGATTTGTATGTAAGTAGAACATGTAGACCACATTAAAATATAAAACCAAACATGACCCATACTATAAGGATGTTTAAATAGATGTTGAAAAGCTACAACTACTTAGTGATACATCACTAAGTATAGACATTTCAAACATGTTTCATAACATTGACCTATTGACTGTGAATGTTTGTTATCAATTAATATTGATAATGACATGCGATAGATATCATCAAAGGAACCTTAAAAATTTAGATGCAAATGACCTCCTTATTCATTTGTTAGAACTTAACTCTTTACAATAAATGAATATAATATTGAGGGACTTCTTGATATGGATTTTCCCATACTCTTCTTGGATGTGCCTATTGCATTGCCAATACAACCTCACTATTGTCAAGTTAAAATGCATGAATGTGCAATACACTTAATGAGATTCCTTGATAGAATATCTAAAAACCACCCAAGTTTTTTCTTTATTATATTGCATCTAATAATGAGAAATTGCAATCAAGGATTCTCTTTTGCGTGTGTTAATAAAAATCTAGATGATTGCATCCCAACCATTGTTGAAAATATTTACATCCACATACAATAATTTCCCAAAACTCAATTGGTTGAAGAATTGATTCATTTTGGATCTTCCTTGTTGGTAACCTAGGCGTATTGGGGAAAATGTCATGGTCAGATTTCAAATATGATTAACCAACTAGGATCCCCTACTCTATCTGCATATTTAGTGTTGTGGATACTAAATGGCCAGAATTCCAACAATTATTTTCAAATAACATTCCATCTATCCTTCAAAGTAACAAATAACACAAACAATATTATTAATGACGTACATATGACATCCTTTTTCTCCCATCAAAGATTTCTAATTTTTTGCAAACAACTAATATATTTTCTATGACAAACTAATGGTATAGATAAGAATGAAAAATGAATTCAGGAAAAAAAATCATGTATGCTACCCAACCATTTATTATTACTTAACTATATCTATTTTTCTAATATATTTATCTTATTTATCTCTTTTACTTTTCCTTTCATATTATATCAAAACTAATGTCTAGGTATCCATCTTATATGTGCATACACTTTTTGTCACTATTGGCATACCCCTTGCCCCTCGCCCCTCAAGGTGCAAGTGCTAGTAATAATCACGTTGAAAAAGTTGGAAGAGTACTTTTGTTGTTTACTCGCCAGGGACGTGGAGACCAGCTGTTGGGGAGTGAAATTTGTGCGTCATTTGACGGAGCCTTATAGAAGACAAGGTCCTAAATTCTCCCTCATTCCACAGCTGAAAAAACAATAAAAGGCCAAGCACGGCTCTTGCAGATGGGCCAGAGGATCGTCCAAGACGAGCAATGTAAGGCAGCTTCATCTTTTTAGCTTTGAAAATATTGCAAATGACAGATATAATTAATCCTCTCCTCTCATATTGCAGAAAATTGTTGGAAGAATGGATAACAAGTGCGACAAATGTAAAAAAGCGTGCACCAAGTCTGTCATCGTAACAGATGGTAAAGTCTGATTTTACCAAATTTATCTTGTTTATTAAGAATGCCTAAACAAAGATCTTGATTTATGTTATTTTCAGTTAAATGACGTGAACACAAAGGGATTTAAAGAGGAATTCTGCTTCATTTCTTTATATTTCTCTTTAGGGTTCTTTTAAACTTTTATCTTCAGATCTGCATGTACCAGTGCAGAAATATGGAAGGTGAGAACATCAAAGGTTTAGCTGTTAATCTCATGTCTTAATGATTTGATCAATCTCAGATCAGTCATTGAAGAAAGAAAAGGAAGTTTTGTTTTATTTTTTTATTTTATCAAGGATTTTAGATATTGGGTTTAGTTTGTTTGAATTGTTTGAGAATCAATTTTTATTAGAAGGCTGGTTTAGGGCTGGTTTATAATGTTATTTTAGATAATTTATCAAGACAAGTTAAGGTTTAGATTTGATAAGTTAAAGCTTCGAGAGCACTGCTTAAATCTATTTAAGATTTAATTGTTGGAATATTTGATTATATTGTAGTTCTAAAATGAAAAATTAAGTACATTTCATCTATTAGTTTGTTTAAGTTATGCCCTTCTTTTCTTAATTTACAACAAGATATGATCTTTATGTTTGTTTTCACAATCTGGGTTCAAAAGGAAAAATAAAAGTAACATAAGATTTACAAATTCTTTCTTTTTTCTTTATAGGATTTTTTTTAATGTTTTTATAAATGTATAAAGATAATTCATGGAATCTGTTTTATTTTTTAGTTACATTAGCTCAAAGATGTAAAATCTTCTTTCCTTTCTTAATAATTTTTATGATTTTCAAATATTTTGATCTTTGTCATTGATCATATTGACATTTAATGAGTAATCTTTTATCTTTAAATTGTTTGAGTTATATTCATCAAAATTCTTTAGCCTAAAGATCTGCCTATAATAAATAGCTAAAATGATTTAGTAAATGAAAAATTCTAAAAAAACAAACTATAACAGAAAATTATTTTCTTTCCTTGTACAAATTCCAATCTTTATTTATTCTTCCTTTCTAACTTATTTAATTGCTTAGATCTTATGTATTGCTGTAAATGTATTGTAAACTTGCATGAAAAGATACAATATAGATAACATTTTCTCAAATCCTCTCTCTAACTTGTTCAGCTCTTGGATAAATTAGCTTTTGTCCGTTTTCTACATGTGTGATCAGATTGCCACTTAGATCAAATGACTTTCTAAAAAAATATCTAATACCTCTTACAAAAAGTTGCATTGAAGTTCTCTTCTACAAGGTTGTTTGATGCATTTTTCTGTGTTATCTTTTGGTTGAAGGAAAAATTAAGATCTCCAAATGCAAGTGTTCTCAACCTCGACTTCCACAGCCACCATGCAGATCGAAATGCCAATCAAAATGTCAACCGCCATGCCGATCAAAATGCCAACCACCATCTCCATTGCCATGCCAATGGATATGCCAACCACCATCTCCACCACCATGTCAACCACCGCAACCATGCCAACCACCATCTCCACCACCATGTCAACTACCGCCACCATGCCAACTGCCACCACCACCACCATATGTACAGCCATGCCAACCACCATGTCAACCAGCATGCTTCTCACCATGCCAACCTCCTGATGAAGTATGGTATGTTTGGAAAGAGGAGGATCAAAATGCTTGTACCATTTGTTAGATTAATGATCTTCATTCTACCATTTCTACTAGAGATGATCTATTGTTTTCATGGTAATATGAATAACTATTCTATGTTTGTATTTGGAAATATTGAATAACTATTCTATGTTTGTATTTGGAAATATTTTTAGTCTTTGGGAGGGTATACTACCTATAGTATTGTGTTAAATAACGTTAACGGGAGGAAAGGGGTTATAATCCGTTCTGCGGCGAAGTCTCTATCACACTTTTATGGGCTGTAGTTGTATAAGCCATTTGAGAGAGAAATAATGCTTTTTCTAATTTTAAATTTATTTTAAATTTAGTGGGCACCGACAGTTGTGATTGTGATGGTGGAAAAGGAACTTCATCTTTCGCATTATAATTTTTATTTTTATTTTTTATTATTATTATTTGAACATAATGGAAACTGATGAGAAAGATTCCATCATGAAAATGAAAGATGACAATGAACAAGACGAGTGCACACGTAGGAAGAAAGTAAAGGTGTTCCGCATTTATTTCAATGGCCAATAACATGCGAGTGGAAATATGATTAATGTTTTGTGCTTTTGTTTGTTCTTTCATTTCGACAGTGTATTTTTTGCACTCTTGTAAAGGATATGGAAGAGCAGAAAACAGAATTTTCATGAAACAGTATTCATTTATTATTATTTATATTTTAATAATTATTTTATTTTCAGTTAAAAATATTAAAAATAATTATATGCTTATAAATTGTAAAAGTCTATTGGTAAGATATGTTTATTTAAATAATTTACTATTTAATTTACTTTTGTCATAGTAAAAAAATATAAATAGAATATTATATAATAAAAAATATAAATAAAATTTTATATTGATTAATAGTGTGTTCTTTAGTTCATTCTTCAATTCTTATCTGACTTTTATTTTCTTTTTAAATATTCAACCTTATTTCAATATCATTTGTCAACCTTACTTCAATATCATTTGTGACTATTTTGACACTTTCAATCTATTATCAACCTATGTTTTCTTGCACGTAGTGTGATCTTGACAATTGCATTTTCTACATGTAAATCTCATGATCTTTGGGCTCAAACTTGATGGACTTAATTTTTGTATCAAAACTCAAATTTAAATGGTCAAATTCTATTCCTTTGACTATTAGCTAGTGAGAGCAATCTCAATGCATATTTCATATGAACTTTTATGTCTTATTAAAGGGTATCAATATATAATTAATTAAAATGGTCAATCAAGGAATCAACTTTGAAGAAACATTGCATGTCAAACTTAATAAGAATCAAGGCATCTAAATTTTTAGTCATGTATGTGTATTTTTGTTTTGAAGTTTCCAATTTCAGATTTATCAGGACAAAATTGGTATACCTTTGTTTTGTGATTACAAAAGGCACCTTGAAGATACACTTAACCAAGATACTCCAATTTTGTTCTAGACTCAATACATTTACTTTGTTTCCTTCAAATTTTGGGGCTGCAAGATCATTTTTGCACCTATAACTAAGTATAGAATCATTAATAGACATGTTGAGTTTGGAGCAAAATGCTATATCTAGGCATTGAAATCAAAGCAATGAAAACATGGAAACTTGAGATCCGAGATTAAATGTTCTTATGCTTGTCAAATGGAGAGACACTATTGACTTTGAGCATATGAGGGGGCCTTGGAAATTAGTTGCATGAAATTACATATCCATAATAGTTGGCCAATCTGCAATGTTTTGCAAAGCCAACTAGCTAATGTTGTCAAGAAAGCCTATTTAAAGTCGCAAGTTGGTTAATTGGTAGCCAATGAGAATATGCAGGAAATGATTTTTTTTTTTTGTAGGCATAAAAACTATATTTTTTTTATTGTTGGAATACAAGTAGAATTGAATTAGCATGTTTAAATAGAATGGTATGATTGTATATCCCTATAAGACACTATGTGAAAGTGGAAGGGCTTCCATATATAAGGAGAGGTAGAGATAAAATAGAGGGATAGCATAGAGAATTGGTAATTGAACTTTATTTAAGATATTAAAGTGAAAAGTCACATACTATAACATAATCTTGACATTATTTCAAATATTGTATATATGAAGTTTTTGTAAGTGGATATTAAGTGGAGTTAGATAGTGAATTATGTTTGTGATCGGAAAGGATTAGGTATAAGATATTCTAAGATGTGGTTTATTTTTTTAAGCTATAAGGTTGACTAGTAATGGGTCCATTATTCATTGGAATTAATGTTATTATAATTTAATTATATATCTATACATATCTAAAATATTGTGATTTATGTTAGAGTGAGGTTTCCATTGCATCAAAAGACCAATCTTTTAGTTCCTAATACAACCACTCAACTTACTGTATAGAGGAGGAGGTTAAGCTCTTGTCACAAATCTCAAGGGGAGCATCAAACATTTTTCCAACAATCTCCCCCTTAGTGTATTTGAGGGTCTAAGGTTTCAAACCTATGAACAAGATCTAATATCACTTGTAAGAGTGAGGGTGAGGTTGTTGTTGCACCTAAAATCTGATCTATCAGTGCCTGATACAACCACTAAACTTATAGTACACATGAGATGGTTAAGCCCTCATCACAAATCTTGAGGGGGACGCTAAACATTTTTCCAACAATTTTAATATCACCTTTGTTATACATGATGCATTCAAAGGCTCACATATTTTTATTATTAGAGAGATTAATGTGACATTAAATATATTAAGTGCAATGGGGTCATTTTAGATGCCAATGCCACTAGATGATGGAGGAATTTACATTATCTCAAGTTTATTTATTTATTTGAGATGATACTTGTAGGAAAATAATTTTATGATTTTCTTTAATGTTTTTTGCTTCTTTCTATTTTTTTGGCAGTAAGTTTTAAGAATACGCATGTGTTGGAAATCTAATAGGGAAAGTAAGATCATACCAAGAGGAAGTGGGCGGGGGGGGGTGTTTGGGGGCAAGGGGTGGGTGAATCAAGATCTATAGAAATTTAACACTCAAACATGAACCATGTTTGATATCTCCATCATAAACACTCTTTAAACATTAACCTTATACCAAATCAAACATTCACTGCAATGTAACATCATATCTAACATCTAATTGCATGAATAACAAATAAGAAATAACTCAACACATGACACCAAATATGGTAACACAAAAACCCTCCAAGGTGAAGGTAAAACTATGGTGGGGATGACATCTACAAAGATGTTAACTACTATAGTAATAAAGTGTGCCTATTAAGACTGCAAAGTTTGATCACTTCTGATGATCTACCCTATGAAGGGTCTACCCTGTTATAGCTTACAAGACTATTAGGTCTATCTTTATCAAAGGATTTTATAGCACAACTAAGTGAGTACTCTATTAGGAGATTTACAAATAATTGTTAGGACTACTCTATTAAGAGATTTACACAAAAAGACCTATTAGAATTTATCATTGCCTGATCCTTCAGTTTGTACTTCAATGCTAATGACAAATTTCCTCTATCTAATGTAATATCACCTCTTTGTGATTGATCTTCAATGACTCCTCACTGCACTGCTCAATCCCCTCTATCTTTTACCTCTTTGATTCACCTTATACTTCACATCCAAACTTCTTATTCACAACCTCTCAATCTCATACAAGAATTAGGTATGAAACCTCTTCTTAAATAGCTGATCAAAGAAGCTTCTAGATCAATATCAATGATCTAGATTCATTCCTTTTTCTACTTATTCCTTCTAATTTTTTGATTGGTTGATTACCTTGCATAAGGATTAATGATCTTCAAAAACACACATAATCAACTCCTTGATTAACTCCTCAATTTGTAAAACATGCTTCCAACTTGAAAAAAAATGGTTTACATAAGATTTTGTGCCATTACAAACTCATATACAAAAATTTTCCTACTTGGCAATAATAGTCTTCTGATGCTTGGTCATGCTTAATCTCCATGCCATCCCTTGACTTTATTTCTGCTTTTCTTATACTAAAAATTTCTTTGTCTTTCTTGTCATTCATTGTATCCTAAGTCAATTGGCATTAACTGAACTATTCCTTCTATGAGTTGTTCTACATCTATTGTTAGCTTGACACTAACTAAAGTGTTCAACAACTGTAATGTGTACTTAACACTAACTAGTTCTTGATATGACCTAATTATGTACACTTCACCATTAAACTTCCTTAGCCTATATAGTGGCTCGGTCGCAATGTTGACCGGCCAACATTACCTAGATAATGACTAAGTGTTTTGCACTTATATACAATACCAAGATTTCTTTTAGGGTTAACAATCTCCCCCCATGGGCATTAGTGAAAAAAGAAACTGATCACATGATCAACATTTCATACTTAACATAACCTTATAACTTCAAAATCTGCAAAATAACTCCCCCTTAGGATGTGCTCCATACCTTGACTCGTCTTGGTAGCTACATGTACATGTCCTACTTCTATCTTTCATTCCCCCTTGTGCTTGATCATACATATTTATGCCTTGTTTTTGTCATAGTTGTTGTTGGGTATTAGAAGGGGTTAAATCACACTTGTCCAAAAATGGTTTATGGATCTACAAAATCATTGTCAATGTGCTATCCCATGCAGTCTTTAAAGACTTTATTGCTTGAATTTTAATCTCCAATTTTTTTGCAAGATCAATCATACTATCTTCTATAGATAGATTTGGATCTCTCTTCTCTAATTTCTTATCATTCTTTAAATACATTTGCATAACCTCCAAATGAGGTGTCAACAAAGCTTGAATTGATATTAGCTTTGCTCTTATTCTACTATCTTTTATCATCAATTCAAACTATCTTCCTTGCAAAAATCTCAACTTGTGAAAATGAATTGAACTAGAACTTGCATTGACATTTAGTGTATTTGGACTATACTGCAAATCAACTTCATTCTTGTCCATTTATTCTCTTCTTTCTCTTGTGAAGATAGAAAAATCACATAAATTTCTAAACAATATATATACATTTTGAATTACTTTTTCCAAATTATCTACAAGATTTTAAAGCTCTACCTATTTGATAGCTATCTCTATAGCAATTTTCTCCATGACCATTTTCTTAAATTTTCTCTTAGACCATTGCATTAGTTTCTCATTTGTGTCAATGTATAGATCATTTAGTCTCTGCACTATTTGAACCATTGTTCAATGATTGGAGCTTGTTCATTTAGATGATCAACTACAACTATTTCAAGGAATATGTCCTTGATCTCATACAATACCTCTTTCTACTATTGTTCCCTTCTCATCTCTACTTGTTTGGTCTTCCTAGATAGAAACTCTTGAAGTGTCTTCATTTGATCATAAGTTAAGTTATTTGTGTCCCAATTTGGATTCACAATCACTTAATCAAGTGTCATAGGTTTTCCTTGTATTCCTCCAGGAAAAATTTCAATTTTCTTTTCTTGGATTTCTTTTTCTTTGAATCTGGGGTAGTGGTGCTTGACACAAACAATTATAGACCTTGACTGGAAATTACACTCGATCTCTATGACTCCTTGACTCCTTTCCTTTGATCCACATTAGGTTGTTCTTCTCTAGTGGCTATCACCTACTATTTAGGCACATTTCCCTTATTCTGCTCATTAGTGGAAATGAGTTCACTTGTTGAACTTAGTTGTACAACCTCCTTTTCTCCCTCAATCTAAGGTCCTAAGGAACTTGCTATCACATTTGTAGTAGATTAATCTACTTGGACATGTGATCTCTCTTCATTCTTCTCTCCATCTAACTTAATACTTGCACTACCTTTAAATTGTCATTATTTACCTATTTAGGTCCTTATGCAATTTCATCTTCATGAGCTGGCACAATCTATAGCTTGACAACACTCACATTTTCATGTACTTATCTTTCAACTAGATTCAAAATAATAATGGGAATGGGTGGTTGTTTAACCAATTGAGAAGTTACCTATGTGTCAATCTTAGGATATTCTTTCACTTGTACTCTTATAGGATTAGTGTTTATCAACACTTCTATTATTGAATTTTGTGTAGGAACTTTCTCCCTCTGTTCTAGCTCAAGATCAATGTAGTCTTCTCTAGATCTCCCTTTGCATGTGTCCCATATTTCTTTTGATCTTCTAGAGGTTTATTCTCTATGGTGATTGTTTCAATTTTATTCTCACTTTCTTGATCCATGGACTATGAATTGTATCAACTGATTGCTCAATATCATCATAGATATTGGGTAGAAGCAAGGAATTGGGTCTCAATTCAGTGAAAGTCTGCAAATTGAGATTGTGCTCTTTTAGAAGCAGGTACTCATTTTAGGCTTGGGCACCTGATCCAAAATTTAAAAAACAAACACTTTTTTTTTTTAAAATCGAGTATCCATTTTTTATTTTCAAAAAAATGGGTACCCATTTTGAAAATATAAAAAAATTGTAATTTTTAGAAACGGGTACCCATTTTTTACTTTTAAAAAATGGGTACCCATTTCTAAAAATTTAAAATTTTGTTTTTTGGGGGGGATTTTATATGCCAATTTGACTTTTTCAAAACGGGTACCTATTTTTTGAATTTCAAATAACGGGTGCCCGTTTCTTACAACATTGGGCGATATATTTTTCTCCTACCTAGGATTTTGGTTTGGGATGGGCTTGGTGAGACCAAGCCTATGCCTTGATCTGTCAAGATTTGGCCAAGGCATTGAACTGACAAATGTGAGCCTTGCCATAATTTTTAAAGGGTCTTCCCGGTCAAATTTATTTATGAAACAAAAACCCATTAGAGCTCTCACTATCCTGATTTGAGAAATATAAATTTTATAGTGGTATGATTTTATTTATTATTTTTAAATTATTTTTTAATGAAAGGTGCTACCTAAATGTAAAATAGTGAAGTTCACTAGAACTTTAATAAATTTTTTATTTTATAATTTTTCTTAAATTAATTTATATGTCATCAATCTACATACAATTCTTTTAAGGTTAAATTTTTTTTTTCTAGAAAAATGGAAACTTTGATCAAATTATGGTGTCCCTACATGCGAGGTTTTAAAATCTACCTTTATAGCCAATTAATAATTAATAAAAATAATTATTCAATAAAAGATTAAGGGAAAATATTGTCATCAATCTTAGGTGCATTAGGTAACTCCCTTTAAAATTCTTTACAAAAATTCATTTATTTGTGTCAAATTATGATGTCCATACACGAGTATGGTATGGTCCTGAAATAGGCATTTTGAAAAAGTGGTTTTTAAAGATCCATATCAAAAACAAAATCTATCATATGGGTACACAAATAAATTACATATTCAAAAACTAGATTCTGAACACTAAAATCTTTGTTGCTAAAGTTTTTTTATATTCAATATCTAAATGCCTCAAATTTTGACATCAATTGACAAAAAATTTCAAAAATAGTAAAAACACTTCCACTTTTTGCCCAAAAGTGAGACCCAACTTCTTGCACTTACCCTATTATCCTTATTATCTAGCACTACTTCACCTACCTCCTTCTCTTCCTCATCCTTTCTCAATTCATCATCAGGCGTTAAGACACAAATATTATTCCATGTTATCTTTCTCTCTTGAACTAACTCTTCTACTCTATTCTTCAATAACATATATTCTCCTCTTTCGGGTACAAATCCGTTTGTATGATTTCACATGGCTAATCAAATTTGTTGCTTTGTCAATTCAAATATAGTTTGAGCCAATGAGGCCTTCCTTATTTGTCTTTTTGTCACTAGTGCCCATTTTCATTTTGAGCCAATGAGGCCTTCCTTATTTGTCTTTTTGTCACTAGTACCCATTTTCATTTTGAATCAATTTTATTGTACAACTCCTCTAGAGAATCATCTTTCCTAATTCCATAGGTGTGTATTTGAAATTCAACATCATATGTAAAGCTACTTCTTCTACTTTACTTTTGTTAGCTTTACTTAGTGCATCATATTTTATAAACTGAAAACATGATAGTCCTACACTACTCCTTATATTCTCACATACCTCATCTAAATCTTTTGGCATCTTGTGTATAGAAACCCTAAATTGACTCAAGTTATTTGACTTGGTCCTCTTTGCTTCCTCTTCTTCATCATCTCTTTTTACTACAAAAGTTCTCCTTGTTTTCTTCAATTGTTTTCTCCATTCTACTTCTTCAGACATTGCCTTCCTTTATATAGATCTCTTGATTTGATCTGGCTTGATTATCTTGATAATTGTAGTGCTATTTTCTCTGGTCCTTTGTCTTGTCACCCCTGGTTATGTAGGTGTAGTGCCTCTCGCATTTGACTTTTGTAAGTCATCCTGATGGATTCAACCTTATTGATCTTTTATTGTGATGGGATCATGATTGTGACCCTAAGTGGTCTACACCATTGAGGTGTTTGGATTTATGTTTCTGTATCAATTGCTTTGATTATGCTTTTGATTGATCTATAAGATTATGATTTGATTTTTGGATCACTAAGGTTTGTGCCAGTGCTTACCAGGATCTATGTGGTATCATGAGGTTGTTTCGTGATTACCCTAAGATGTGTGTAGAGATTGCACTATGTACTATTACCATGCTACACTGGACTAGGTTCCTGTAGCAGTGTGTAGTCATGCTTATGACTGTGTTCACTTATGTGTTTTAAGTGCCTTATTAATGTTGTTTAAACAATCATTATTAAATGCTTAAGTAATTAAATGGATTGTTCATGTTGGATTCTTTGGTTATGTATTGCTAACATTTACCTTGTTATATTTTGATCTATGAGATATCTGTTACTTATGTGATGCTTTATATTTGAGAGGACCTGAGGGTCAGAGGTTACACTTTGATTTTAGTATCATAGATATTAGACTACTAGGCTGTTCAGTTAATCATATTGCATGATGATGCCATTTTGAGATAACAATGTGTTTTATGATGATATCTGGTTATCTGGTATTTGGACATAACTCTGATTGTGTTAGATGATGGATTTAATGCTACAGTTATTTACTTCATTCCTGCATTGTTATGCTTTATATGAACGTGAGTGATGTAAATAGATTATTTTAATATAATTAAATAAATGGTTAAATTAGGTGATCTAATGCATTTATTGCTTTGGCTATGTTATTATATGCAATTGCACTTGATCGTGTTGTTTAGTGTGCAAGATTTATATCCCTAGCAGTGGCACATGGAGTTAGTGATTCAGCCTTTCATATTTTACCAATGTCATCCTTGTATGGTTGACGTATCCTTAATTAAATGTTTAATTAAAAATTTTTGGTGATTATTATATCCAAACTCATTTGCATTATGTGATTAGACCAGTAAGTGTGTTTGTGCATTTAGAGGTTGACATTGTCACGAAAGTTATTAAGGAGATTTTTGTGTTTTTGGATTTTCGAGCTTTTAAATTATTTTATTTTAATTTCTGGCAACTTTTCCATAGATGAATTCCTATTTATAGGAATAGCCTATTTTCATTTGGGTCAATTAAGGGTTTAACTAGGTTGGCTGGTTATTTGCCTTAATTGATTATTCACTCGAAAAGTGAATAAATATCCAAAAATGAATTCAAATTCCTCACTTCTCACTTTTGAATCAGAAAGTTGGAGAGTAAAACCCAAAATCCTCTTCATGAGGATTCATTGTTTTGTTCATTGTGGGAGCTATGGGCGTGGGATCGTTGCAAGGTTGGGCTCGTTGGATCCAACTTGGGGAAACTTTGGATTGCCACGATTTTTAGCTACTTCTGCGAGATATTTATTTTATGGTTTAGATTCCTGTTTTGCCCTTTTGGCTGTGAGGTAGGGCTTTCCTGTTTTATTGTTTCTGCTCTGTTTTTGCTTCTATTTTTGGTAGCCATTTGTTTAGAGGCTGAGAACTAGTTTTCCCCTCCATTTCTATATGTTAGTTCTACCTGGTTGGGCGAGTACGAACATTTCCCTATTTTTTGGGATGAGAGTTTGGAGTTTTACACCATTATGCTAGCCATTTTTAAATGCGGTGTCCAAACTTGTTTATTTTTGGATTTTTGGGGTTTTTGTGCCCAAAGGCCAAATGGGTTTTAATTTTGAAGTTTTTCAAATTTTGGAGTTTTTACCTCATTTTGCATGCTGCCCTATTTTCTCAGGTTTTCTCAGCACAATGTGGGTCGTGGACCTGGATGATCCATTTGGATATCAGTCAGACCACTTGTATATTTTTATGTTGCATTGGGATGCATGTTGCATCCGTACTCCTAACGTTGTGTTCGGTTGAGTGATTTTATACCTGTTGTTATTATTTCTTTTAGACCTTTTCTTTTGTTTCATGAATGCTAGGATTCATGTAGAATCCATACTCTCGGATTGAGGCTAGTGGAGTGAGTTCATGACTTTTGGTCTTGTTACATCATTGGGATTTGTGTAGAATCCATACTCTCGAATTGAGGTCGGTTGAGTGATTTCATGATGTATGATTTTATTGGCTTTGGGATTCATGTAGAATCTATCCTTCCTGTGTTGCTTTCAGTTGGGTGTTTTCTTTGCATTATGTTCTCATCCTGTCCTTGTGTTATGATCTTTGTGATGGTGGTGTGCCACACACGAGTACATGCACGTACATTTTTCGGGTGACTTGCGAGGCCCATTCTTTTGTGGTACTTTTGGAAGTTATGATCATTGGGGTTGGGATGGGAGTATGTATGCCCACGGGCACTTGTCGTAGATGAGCATGGGTAGGATAGGGTAGCATATGGAGGGGCTTCTATCCTACAACCTGGTCACTATTCCCTGGTTGGCAGAGGAAGTTTTATATAAGTGATTTATATAATTAAATTAAAACATTGGGTGGTAATAAATACAAGATAATAAAATGTGTGGGTTGTGCGCCTTTCATCGTGAAGAGTTGTTGCCCTAGGTTGTGCGCCTTCTGTCATGAAGAGTTGCTGCCTTAGGTTGTGAACTTGTTGTTGAGAAGAGTAGTTGCCTAGACTAGCTTGGGCTTTCAGATGCCAAGCGACTCTCCATGGTGTTAGCCCCTACTTAGTAGCCTATTGAGTGTCTGACCAAGACCTGTACTCCTTGCATTGTCTTAGGTTCTTGGTTACAACCATCATACTATCTGGCATGAGTGTCAGCCTTAGATGTTGTGCTTTATGTGTGTTTTTGGTTGGATCTTTATCTCCATCAGCACAATGGGTGTGGAACTATGGGTTCCACGTGGTTGGGAGGCATAGCTACCTTCACCACTGCTAAGGATCGGTGTTCAGAGACAATCTTGTCCTAGTGCGACCGTTGCTGGATGTTTTCACTTGATGCTTCAGGTTCTAGAGTATGCTTTCTTGTGATTTAAGATTTCATTGGAATGCTTGGATATCATGTTTAGATGATGTTAGTTTATTTTACGCATTCCCATATTATGATGTTTAGCATATGATTAGATGATGTGAATTGCTGTAATAGCATATCTATTTCTTATTGATGTTTAGCATGTGATAGGTGATGTTATCTAGTGTAGGATTATTTTATGATTTTCTACCAGCATGTTAGATTTCCTTATGCTTATATTGTTGCATGTTTTAGTAGTGACATCCTTATTACGACAATACTAACTATTTGGTCGGTGGCTTGGGTTGTTATGCGCAGGCGACAGTTAGGACCCATGATGGTCTTATGATGCTATTGATGGTTGGGAGGAACCGTGTACTTAGTATGTTTGTTCAGTTCTTTTTGATATTAGCTCTATACATTACGATGTTGCTTTCAGTTCACTATGATGTTCCTTCTGTTCTTTCCCTTCGATGTATGATTTAGATGGTTAGATTTTGGCTTTCTGTCTTTTAGTTTGTCAAGTGTTTTTTCCTCGAGATGTGGATCTAGTTCTCCTCGGTGTGGAGGTTTTTAATCTTTGTTTTAGCTTGTTGTTTGTCCTTAGAGTTTTCTTGGTTTTTCCCTAGGTGACCATGTGTCAGCATGGTGCGATACAATATAGTGTCGCACGCCCATTTGAGGAATGTCATATGATACTTTAAAGTATCGCACACCCTCAAAAGAAATGTCATATGATACACTTCCAGTATCGCATGCCCTTTGGAGAAGTATTTCCCAACCCTTGATTGTGTTGCCCTCCTTTTGGAGAAATGTCGCACGACACTGGTAAAGTATCGCACAGTGCTGATAAAGTATCACACGATTTTTTATGAAACCTATGCGAGTGGGCAGTGGGCACTTTTCGGTCCATTCTGAACTTTTTAGGGATGGTTTGGGGTACCCTCTTAGGTGTTCTTCAATCCCTTGGCAGTGCAATTTGAATTTCAGTTGTGTCTTTTTCGTAGTTCGTCCTTTGGGGTTTAAAATATATCATTTAAGTATAAGTTGTCGTATATTTAAATAAGTTGTCGTATATTTAATTTTTAAATATATTACAACTTATTTAAATATATGAAAACTTATACTTAAGATATATTTTAGTATATGCGATGAATCTTTTGAGATAAGTTTCAGACCTCTCGGAGATAAGATAAAGATTCTAGGAAATTTTAGGGCTTCAAAAATCCAAACTTAGCCAATTTTCAGGGCTTCAGGATTTTAGGCTTAGCTAGATTTCTAGTTTCTGCATTCTACCCCAACTTGGTGTTTTGTTAATGAGTGGTTGTTTCTTGAGCCCTCATTATGTGTGTAGTCATTGTTGGCTTTATTTGTGTGTGTCAGTTTGGTAGTGGCATTTGAAGATTTGTTGGTTGCTGGGATTGTGGTGAAGTCTTCTATTGTGATCCTTGTAATCCCTGTATGATGTTGTCATGTGTATTCATACTTGTAAAAAAAAAATTCTTGGCTTGTATTTCATCCTTGTTTCCAAGGATCTCTGGGCAGGGCATTATAGTAGGTGTGACAGTTTTCTTTAAAAATTTCTTCACCTTGGGCTCAGGAATAATAATTTTCGTAACTTAAGTTTCCTATGGTTTGGAAGCCACTACTTCCTTGCCTTTACTTTATGCTATTTATTCTTCTTTTTCTTATTCTTCTTCATTATCATTCTCTTCTTCTTCATCACTTTTCAAATCTTCTCCTTTTCCTTGTGTAATCTACAATGGCAACTCACCAAATGTACCTTTCAAGGTCTTTATCATCTTATTTCTCTTTCTTTCCATCTTTTGCAATTTAGTTTCCATCATTATCCTAATCTTAGCTATTTTATAAGTGCCAAATAGCTCAACATTCTTATTAGCATGATCATCTAGTAGTGTTTTTATGGTAGCAACAACCTCATCAATGTTTATCTCATAGCAAAGTGGCCTCAACCATGCAATTCTTGGTATAAGTACTCGAACATAAGTCCAATCTACATCAACTAGGAAAAAATTGTTGTCATAGTATTTGTCTACCAATGATTTAGGTATTCTCAACCTATTTTTAATCTTTTGTTTGAACTCCTCAAAATATCCATCCATGACAGTTTAAAAATCATCTCCCATATATCTAATGAACTCATTATTTTTTTTTCACTGGCTTCTTGTTACTCCAAGTTACATTAATGATAGGGAATGACTTTTTTACATAAAAGAACATGCAAACCAATAGTGAGCCAAACTTAAACATTGCATTTTTTGCTTTCTTGATGCTTTTTCAAGTTCTCATCCAATTGTTGAAGTTGGAAGTTGGCAAGATCATATGAATGATCATTCTTCATAGTTTTCCATGTCACATCAATTGCAAAACAAGGTACACTCCCTAGTCTATTGGATTGATAAAATTTGTAAGCCATTACCCTCATTAAAAATTCTAGCTCTGGATTAGTAATGGTGAAAATCAAAATTTCTCTCTTGTTCCATTTTTCCAAAGTATTTGTCTCAATCACTTCTCTCCCCTGGCACTAAATAGATTTCACTTTATCTAGAATAGGCTATCCAGTAACTCAATAACTAATTTGTTTGGTAATACCAATTGGTCCTTCTTCTAACCATAGTTTCATGTCATGCACATGACTTAAAAAAATTTTGATCCATTCTACTTTGAAAACCTTTGGAAAATTTAGGGCAAGTTTTAACCCTTTCTTAATAATATGTTTATGTTCTTCCAATTTTCCATCAATGCAAAGCTTCACATATGCGTTTTGTAGTTCAAAGTCTCCTAGTTCACCAATTTTGTACATATAAGGACATTTGACATCATGAGTTAAGATTTTCCTAGGTGGGATGGATGATAGGCCTCTAGATGCATCTCATGTAACTGCTATCTCATGGCACACCTTGAATTTAGGCAAATTGTATTGCAAGCTTCATTACAAATCAATTGATTGTTAGTAACCTTGGATGATGCCCCTTTCTCCATTGTAGTAGAACTTGATGCCATTCTTCATGTTTAGGTTTTTCTTCACTTGATAGAAATATGATCCCTGAATCACACTCAATTGTTGATGGTAGGCTATGAAATCTTCACTCAAATCATTTCTCAATAGTCTAGAATCACTCTAGCTCTTTGATCTTTTGAAAAATCAAACACATAGTGTATAAAATGATCGATGAAATCCATTATAAAGATTAAAACATTTGAATTAGGTCATCATTAATGCATCATACATACAGTGGGTGTACAAAAACTATCTTAGTAATCTCTATAAAGCTCAACAAGCATACTTCCTTTAGTTTCACTCGGTCAATACCGCTACAATATTTATCTCGACCTATGTTCCAACTCTATTACTATAGAGACTAGATCCTTACTAGCATTTTAAGACACCAATACTACCACTCAGTAATCACAAGTTATTCAACTTGGCTCCAGTATACAAAACTTCAAATTTGTCCTCATGCATCTAATATAATGCTAATTTGGACTTTTATGCAAAAAATCTTAGGAACTGATGTATGAATTAGAAATTTGAAACATAGTTTTATTTATACCTCTTTATTTAGTTTGAGGTGGGGGAATCACCTAATCCATTGGATTAGGTGATCATAATTTCACCATTTGTTTTGCTGCTTCCATCAGATTTATTCTTCTAGGTTTGATTCATTTGAGTTCTTACTTCTTCTCCATTGACCTTTTCTTTTCCATTATTCTCTTCAACATTATGCACTGGTACTTAGTTCATACAGTTTCTTCTTAGGTGATTGACCTTCTTATAGTGAAAACATACTAGGCCAAAGTTCTTATAGTTTCCCGATCTTCCTCTAAGATGTATCCTTGCACAATTTTTTGCAATGTGTCCATACTTTCAACACAATTGACAATTGACCCAAGTATTGTAATTCTAATTCATGGTATTACCTACCTAGGTTAGTTTCCTTGTCCTTTAGGTTTCCAATTATTATTTTCTTTAGTTATATAATCTTGTGCCTTATGACCATACTTATGACATGTGTGACAATAACCTTTAAATCTAGATTTTGCTTGTGTCTTATTGGTCTTTGATCTACATTCATGTGCTTGGTAACCATAATTATTGCAATTAAAACAATTTACAGTGAATTTAGGTTTAGGATTTGACTTACTAATTTTTCTCCTATAAACATTAGCTGTATGGCCTAATTTTCCAGAGTGATAGCATGTAGGCTTCTTGTTCTTTGGTTTTTTAGTCATATTCCTTTGTTCTCCCTTCTTTGATGACTCTCCTTGGTTGACACCTAATAGGAACTTGACATAGACTAATCTAGAAGTGTCATGAGGTCTCCTTGATGCATTCATATGTTCATTAAGAAATATCATAGCCTCTTTAGGTTCGTTCAAACTTTCAATGAATTCCTTTTCATCTTTCAACCCATTCTTTAGTTGATTGTTCTCAGAGCTTAGATTTTCAATCTCTTCCACCTTTCTAAAAATCTCATGAATAACACTTAGTAACTAATTGATCATGTGGAATTGATTATGAGTTAGCCTCTATACATTTTTGATCCTTTCATCAAGACTTGCAACTATCTGCCTTTTTTTTTCATCAACCATTTCCTTGACTTCTTCAACTTTCTTCTTTTGTTTAGTTACTTCAAATAACTATACTAATTGTATTTCATGTTCTCTTTTCAATATTCTTACTTCTTCATTCATAATTTTGTTATTCTCTAATAGATCTACTATAACTACATCAGATTCATTAGATCTTCATCAAATAACTCTTAAATAGTTCCTTCTTTGTATTGTGTGTTGTTTTGTTGAGTTTCCATTTCTTTCCTTCTCTTAAAAGGTTTACTTAGAGTCTCTTTTACAATCTTAACTTTCAAAAGAAAAGATGAACATAAATCTTTTGATTTTCAATGATCTTTCTCAGTTTGTCAGCTTCCATTTTCTATGATCTTTAACTCCCAATTGGTTAGATTTTTGCCAAGAGAACAAAACCTTGATACCAAAATTTGAAAATATAATAGGAAAAGTAAGATATTGAGAGGGAGGGGGGTGAATCAGGATATATAAAAATTTAACTCTCAAACATGAACCATATTTGATATTTCTATCATAAACCCTCTTCAAAAATTAACCTTATACCAAATAAACCATTCACTGCAATGCAACATCAAACCTAACATCTAATTGCATGAATAAAACATAAGAAAGAAATCAGTACATGTCAGTAGATATGATAACATAGAAACCCTCCAAGGTGAAGGTAAAGCTATGGTGGGGATGACACCCACAAAGATCTTCAATACTATAACAATAAAGTGTTCCTATTAAGGCTACAAATTTTGATCACTTTTGATGTTCTACCCTATAAGGGGTCTTCCCTATTAAGAGCTTACAAGATTATTAATTCTACCTTGATTAAAGGATTTACATCACAACTAAGTGAATACTATGTTAGGAGATTTACAAAGGCTTATTAGGACCACTCCATTAAGAGATTTACCTTGAAACAATTGTTAGAATGTATCAATACCTAATCCTTCCATTTGTACTTCAATGTTGATGACATATCTCCTCTATCCAATGCAATATCACCTCTCTATGATTTATCTTCAATGACTTCTCACTACACTACTTAGTTTCATTTATCTTTCACCTCTCTGATCCACTTTATACTTTACATCCAAAATTCTCATTTTTAACCTCTCAATCTAATACATGAATTAGGTCTAAAACTTCTCATTAAATAGTTGACCAAAGAAGCTTCTAGATCAAGATCAACGATTTAGACTTGTTTCTTTTTCTGTTTATTCGTTCTATTTTTTTGATTGGTTGATTTCCTTGCATAGGGATTAATGATATTCAACAACATGCATAATCACACTTCCTTGATTAACTCCTTTATTTGTAAACCATGCTTCTAAAATGAAAAAAAATGTTTACATAAGATTTTGTGCCAAAACAAACTCATAAATATAAAAAACTATCTTTCTTAGTACTAATAGTCTTCTATGCTTGGTCATGCTTGATTTCCATGTTGTCCCTTGGCTTTACTTTTTCTTAGCTTATACTAAAAATCTCTCTATCTTCCTTGACATTCATTGTATCCTAAATCACTTTACATTAACTAAACTATTCCTTCTTTGAGTTGTTCGATGTCTATTGTTATCTCAACAGTAACTAAAGTGTTCAACAAATTTGATGTGTACTTGACACTAATTGGTGCTCGACATGAACTAATTATGTACATTTCATCATTATAATTTCCTAGTCTATATAGTGGCTCAGTTGTAGTGTTGATCGAACAACATCCTATAATCTATTTATCATGTAACAAAGTTGGCCATATTCCTACAAGATATCTTGATAGAGAAGACAAGGATGAAAAAAGGGAAAGCACTTGTACAAATGAAGAAGAGATGACCAAGATACTAGGGGAAACAAGGACTACAAAGACAAAGGTAGGAAAACTTGTTACATTGCTAAAGAAGAAATTGATAATGAGTCTGAAAGTAATTATGAAGAAGTTATCTAGGTTTCTATGAAAGAATATTTAGATGAAGATGAGAAAACTACATTAATTTCATATGTGAGTAGAGATGATAGGTGGATAATTTATAGTGGTTTTTCACATCACATGACTAGTGATAAAAGTAAATTAGAAACCATGGAACCATACAAGGCTAGCTATGTTAAGTTTGGTAATGATGCACCATGTCTTTTGAAAGGCAAATGATTAATACAATTGACTGATGAGATCAAGAGTGACAATGTTTATTGGGTTGAATGACTTAACTATAAATTTTTGAGTGTTTCATAGTTGAACAAATCAGGATATAGGGTCGAATTCCATCTTAAGAAGGCCAATATATTTTATGTTATTGGTGAACTAATTGGAAGTGGTGATCAAACAAAAGGTGATTTGTTGTATCTATATTTATCTAATGAGACATGCTTGTTTGTACAATATGAAGATATATGGTTGTGGCATATGAGGTTATGTCATGTGAACTTTGACAATTTGGTAAGCATTAGTAAGATGAAAAGAGTAAGAGGTTTTCCAAAACTGAAGAAACCTAATAATGCTATCTGTAAACAATGTCAATTGGGAAAATGACAAAGTCTAGTTTCAAGAACAAGACATACTCATCTATTGATATTTTGGAATTAGTTCATACTGACCTTTGTGGACCTATTGGTGTGTAAAGCTATTGTAGAGACAAATATTTCATTGTATTTGTCGATAACTACTCTACAATGATGACATTGATGTTTCTTAAAGACAAATATGATGCTTTTTAGTTGTGTAAGTGGTATTTGGATAGAGTTGAAAACGAAATAGGTAAGAGTCTAAAGTTCTTGAGATTTGATAGAGGTGGAGAATCCATCTCTAATGAATTCAATGTATTTTTTAATAATAGAGGAATCAAAAGGAATATGTCAGCACCTAGAACCCCTCCCTAAAATGGAATAACCAAAAGGAGAAATAGATCAATCATGGACTATTCTAGAACACTGATGATGGAGAAGAATATGTCACATAAATACTAGAGAGAAGTTGTAAGTACACTAGTCTATACTTTGACCATAGTATAAGTAGAGAAAGGTACAAATGTTACACCCTTTGAATTATGGTATGGGTATGCACCTAATGTGAAGTATTTGGAAGCAAACATTATTTATTGAAAGATAATAGAAATGGAAAACTTGATGCTAAGAGTGATGAAGGAATATTCCTAAGATATACTACTAAGAGAAAAGCTTATAAGTGTTTGAACTCTAACACTAACAAAGTTGTGGAAAGTGAAAATGTGAAAGTTGATGAATATGTAGAAAATAATTAAGTTGAATGCAATAAATAAATTGAAGACTACAACACATTCATTTATGTGGATGAAAATTCTTCAAGCATCTTACCCAAGCAAGAGAATAAAGATACCGAGTAGCAGAGAACAATGAATTTTGGTTGTAGTAAAAAGTTGCTGAGCAATAGACTATGGGTGTCAAGCAACAAAAAAGAATGTAGAATCTGAACTAGAACATGAACTAGAGAGATAAAATGACCTTGAAATCATTGTTCAAAATGAACCTATACAAGAAGAAAGAAGAAAATAATATGTACTAGAAAAACATGAGAAAATCATTGGAGACAAAGAATCTAGAGTTATGACAAGGAAATGACTCAACAATGGTAAATGTTTACTTTGTGAATTTCAACCTAAATCAGTAAAAGATGCTTTGGATTCATGCAATGAATGAATAAATTGACTACATAAAGAAGAATAAGATTTGGACACTTGTACCTAGACTAAAGGACAAAAATGTTACTGGAACAAAGTAGGTATTTAGAAATAAGCTAAATGAAAAAGATGAAGTCACAGGGAACAAGGCTAGACTAATATGCAAAGGATATTCATAAGAAGGAATTGATTATGAGAAACATTTTCCCCAATTGTAAGATTATAAGAAGTTAGAACACTACTTGCATATTCTTCTTCTAAAGGATTTAAAGTGTACCAAATGAATGTCAAATCTACATTTCTAAATGGAATACTTGAAGAAGAGGTTTAAATTGAACATCCTGAAGGGTTTTTAAATCCCAACAAAAATAATATGGCATGTACAATGGACAAGGCTCTATATGGTTTGAAACACTACTCTAGAGCATGGTATGAAAGACTTCATAATTATTTAGTGAATATTTTATTTGCAAGAACTAATGATAGCAATGTGTTGGTGTAAATAAGTATTTACTATGTACACTTTACTTAGGTTTAGTTAGGTTAATGCATTATTTTACTATATTGCATTATTTTCTTATTTATTTAGGTGAGACACTTAGGAGTTTGTGTACTCTCATGAGTTTTCATGTTGACAACATAGAAGTACGTAACTCTAATTCAGCACATGGTGTCTACAACACTGAAGTTTTCATCATTCACTAAGTTGTCATGTAGATAGCATAGTTATTCACACTCCCTTTTTAGCACATGTTGTCTACAACATTGATTTGCATGCTACAACATTATAGGTTTATCCTCACATCATTGCACTTACTTCTGTGCTTAATGAAGGATAACCCATATCTAGTGGACAGGTGCCTAGTTGTATGACTTATCATGTTACTGACGTCTATGCATTCTAGAAGCTCTCTAGAGGCCTTTATATACAAGCACTCCTAGTGTACTTTCATATGGTATATTGAATGAATATATCATCATTCTGGTCATACTCTCTCTTTGGTCTACTATTGTGCTTGTGTTTGAGTTCCTTGGTCTTGGATGAATTCTGTCCTAAACCAAATTCTTACATGGTATTAGAGCTCAGGGAGATTCTCTACACATATCTATTCGAGACCGTTCATGCTTTAGCACCTCAAATTGAATCCATAGTATCTACAAAAATTGGGAGTGTTTAGAGACAAATCTAACCTACAAAATGGGTATGATCTAATTTGATCTGTGAATTTTTTTTATAGATCTAAATTAATTTTATTCTCTGCAATTTATTTTCGAATTGGGTATTTTCGAATTTTCTTACCTAGTTAGAGAAATGTTTTTTGCTGAACCGAGCAGTCACACCTCAGCTCTACAATTCATTTGTGAGGAATATTAATTAATCATAAGCATGCATTCCTTATTGGTGGGCTTCTTTTTTTATTCTAGTATTATTTTGTCTTCAAAAAATTAGTAGGCCATACACCACTCATAAATCTAGCAACAGCTAAACAATGCCACCGATGCCCGCCCAGCCCTCCAAAATCTGGTGGGCTTTGTTGTTTTAAGCTTTGTGCACTATGTATTTTATAACACTACACAAACATCCTCCCACTAAATGTGGGATAAATCCCCACAAACTCTGGTAGTGAAATTATTATTTCTAGCATTGGCATCAAATTCTTTGACTGCCAATTAAATTTCTAGTCATCACATACATGTTCTCACCTAGGCACATTTTGCTAGACACGCAGTGATTTTTCATTTATCCTACATCACCAACCCTGCCATGTGGAAAATCTACAACGTCAGCCACTTTGTCATCTAGACATGTGTCTCTTTTGTATGTCGATTCAGCACCTAATTAGTAGCATCCGTACTTGTATAGTTAGTGCTTATTTGGCTGACATGTCAACACACCATCATAGATTTGTATGCCAGCTCACTTGGACATGTCATTCTCATCTGTACAATTCTATATGATTCTGACATTATCATGATGTCATGCTAACATCACTACAGGGGTGGAAGTTGCTAGCGTCATCAATACACGAGCCTAAATTTGACGATCGTTTGACCGTCATTCTAGGTCAAATTTGAACTACTGTGATGACTATATGACTATCAAATTTAAACCCATCTTTTACTAATGCAACCCCCCTCTAGATTGATTTTTGATTTTGCAATCCGACTTTGGGAGGCCATAACTTAGTTATTCAGACTCCAAATTAGGTGCAATTTTTTTTGAAATTGGGTAGAATTTTATAAAAATTTTACTGGTGCAACTCTTTTCTAGTTTTGGTGCATAGATTTGTCAAAGTTTTTGTTTTTTGGAGACTATACCTACATAATCTTGAATTTTGCAACTTCAAACGCTTTGTACAGGCACATCTGGAGTCGAAAATAGGTTCTATTTTTTTTGAAAGTGCATTTTTTTTTGTCTACTTTCTAGATCTATAGCTAGATTGTGGGGTTGTGTGGACAAAAGTGTCACTTTTAGAAATAGGGCCCTTCCTTGCTTTGTATTGCTTCAGAATTGTAGCACATTGTAAAGTTCTAAATTTGTAATTCATTAAGAGGTTGTAACAAGAAAAATTAGAAGTCCACAAAGGCCAAAATTGGAAAGTGGCCGTTGTAATCACACTACTTATAAAGTGCCAAAAACATCTCTTTTGGGGGGGTTTCTTGATTTAGTGAAAAGGGGGGGTGTTCTTGGTGTTGTGTTCCTTTTTTTCTATAATTTCCTTTCATTTTTTACATTATGGAAAATTTTAAGTTTCCTAAATTAACTCCACATAACTATGCTACATGGTCCATCAAAATGTGGTATCACTTAATGCATAATAGAGTTTCTCAATATGTAGATGGTACTCTTCCTAAACCAGTAGGTGATAATGTATTAGCAAGTGATATTTTAGCTTTGGTAGAAATGGATAGGAAATCCCTAGGTGATATATGTTTGGGGGTTGATGACAAGATCATGTATCAAATTAAGAAGTCTTGTACATCCAAGGAAGCTTAGGATACCCTTGAAAACCTATATGGTAAAGTGTTTGAAGAGGATGTTTTCAAAATTGAAGATGAGCTTTTCTCCTTATATCTTAAGTCATTTGATTCTATATAAGATTTCATCATTAAGGTGAATGAACTAAGGACAAAGCTTACTAATTGTGGGAGTTCTATCAAAGATGACAGATTGATCTATCTCATACATAATAGGCTGCCATCAAAGTATTCCACATTTGTTTCTTCTTATCACACCTCAAAGACCACATTAGGGTCTGCCTATAAGAAAGTCTCTTTTGATGAATATGCTAATCTATTGGATAAAAAAGAGAAGAAGTTGAAATCAATGGGGATTCTCAATTCACCTAAGTCTAAAGCATTGGTGGCCAACAATGAGGGTTCTCAAAATTTAGCTAGATAGTCTTCAAATAAAAGAAAGAGTAAGAAAAATAAGTGGAAGAACAAATCAAAGGATGCAGAAAAGACAACACCACAATCCAATGAACAAGGCAAGTCTTCCTCAAATTCGAACAAGAAAGGGACAACAATAAGGAGAACAAAAAGAGTGCCTATTGCAAGAAAATGGATCATGAAGAACATGAGTGTTATCTTAAGAAGATTGATGAGTTGACCAACATCATGAAGAAACATAATGTTCCACTACCTACTACTTATAAGGAGAAAGTATCTTCTTTAGATTCAAAGGGCAAAGGAAAAGCACTCATGGAAAATTCAAATTCTTCAAAGGAATGGATTCTTGACTCAGGTGCCTCATATCATATGGGTTCTTCAAAGGAGGATTTTTCTTCAATGAAGCAATCAAAGGTACCACACATCTTTGTTGGAGATGATACCAAAATGGAAGTTAAAGGGAAAGGAAACATGGAAATGTAAAATGGAGAGTTTCAAGATGTTCTCTATGTCCCAAACTTAAGTTCTAATCTCCTATCAATCTACCAAATCACTCACCTTGAAGATGGACATAGAGTTGAGTTCCTTCTTGACTCAGTATAGGTGCACAGTCTAAAAGATGACTCATTGCTTGCAGTGGGGAAAGTGAATCATGAAAAAAGGTTATAATCTTTCTCTCATTTTGTGCTCAAGTCTCCTTCAAAGGCCTTGTTAACACAATCAAATTCTCAAATCCAATTATGGCATCAATGATTTGGTCATCTCCCCTTCTGCTAGCTTTAGCAACTTTGCACAAACAGAATGGTCAAAGGTCTACCCCAAATCAACTTTTCCCATGGTGAATGTTCAATAGATTTAGTGGATATGCATCTAGAAGGGAAGTTATAGAAAGGGAAGTCTTCAAGAGCACCATGTGTTCTATAGATGGTTCACATGGTATTAGCAGGACCTTTTGTAGTGAGCTAGGGTGGCTACATACTGACTTTTGTTGATGACTTTTCAAGATATACTTGGGTCTACTTTATTCATCGTAAGAATGAAGTGTTGGATAAGTTTCTAGCCTTCAAGACTCATGTAGAATATAAATTAAGGAAATCCATCAAAGTTCTTTGAATGGATAATGGAAGCATGTATGTGGACAAAAGACTTAAAGACTTTTGTAGACTTGAGGGAATTGATCTTTAGATTCCACTAGCATTCAATCCGCATAAGATAGATGTCGCAGCATTGAGGATACACACTCTTAAGTCTATGGAAAGTTGCATGATACAAGCCAAGTCTCTACATCCATCACTTGAAGTCAAAGCAGTCAGTAGTGCCACTCATATTCTAAATAGGTCTCCTTATCCAACCTTTGATGGCAAGACTCTGTTTGAGGCATGGTGTGGCAGAAAACCTATTGTGACACACTTTAGAGTCTTTAGTTATCCTGGATGGGCAAAGATATCTTCCAAGGGATGCAAGGAATAGTCACCTCGACCTTGTACTTTCATTGGTTATGGAGACAGTGTGAAGGCATATAGATTCTTGGGTCCAGAGACCCATCAGATCTTTGTGGAGAAGGATGTATACTTTGAAGAAAGTTCACCAAACTTGTCCTCTAATCCTCTCCACACATCATATCATGTGGAAACTAATAGTGACACCAACAATAGTGCTTTAACAGATTCAAACACATGGGGTTCTATTGACAGTTGCAGTGAGAGGTCACTACATCAATTTAGTCCACATGCATATATCACCACAATGATAGACCTCCAACACATCAAGGTACATCCAGTCTTCTAGGTCCAACATTAGTGATAGATTTGGCATATAGTATTGATGATCTACCTCTTCTTCTTGATGTAGCAACACCTTCTTCAGTTGTCACGAGGGCTCCATCTGACCTTCTTGTTCATTTTGTACATGATCAATCATCACAAGTTGAAGTGATTGTGGATACTTATGACCAGAAGTTGTAGAAGGGTTCTTCATTAGTTGAGCAGATAGAGAGTTCTTTGAGATAGGTTCTTTAGCCAATTAAGAAAGTTTTAGAGACATCACTTATCTCTAAGATTCTTTCCACACATAGTGGAAGCATCTTATTTGTACCTTTGGTATTGTTTCTTCCTAAGGGGAGGAACACCATTCTATAGTCTTTGATCAACTTCTTCATCAGAGCAGTCACTGGTAGGAATACTTCTTTATGGGGGGGGGGGGAGCCTATCCCATCTCTCTTCCTCTTCTCATTTTTCTCTCATGTATATACTAGATGTATGTTGTAATAGGGGGGTCTTGATTACTCCATCCATCCATACATCATGTGTGTTTCATCTCTCTTTTTGGGGGAGGGTTTTTCCCATGAGGTTTTTCATCTTTCTTCGCTTTATGAGAGATTACATTTTCATTATATACATGGGTACCTAACATGGCCTAGTAGCTAGGACCCATCATGAATTGCATCCTAGATTTTGTGAACTTAAGCACATTCCCCTAAGTTGCACTTAAGAGGGGGGGGGGGGGGGGGGGGGGGGGGGGGGGGGGGCGGTTGTTGGTGTAAATAAGTATTTACTATTTACACTTTGCTTAAGCTTACTTAAGTTAATGCATTATTTTATTATTTATTTAGGTGAGACACTTAAGAGTTTGTGTACTCTCATGAGTTTTCATGTTGACAACATAGAAGTACACAACTCTAATTCAGCACATGGTGTCTACAACACTAGAGTTTTCATCATTCACTAAGTTTTCATGTAGACAACACAATTATTCACACTCCCTTTTTAGCACATGTTGTCTACAACACTGATTTGCGTGCTACACCATTGTAGGCTTATCCTCACATAATCACACTTACTTCTATGTTTAATGGAGGATAACCCATATCTGGTGGACATGTGTCTAGTTGTATGACTTATCATGTTACTGACTTCTATGCATTCTAGTAGCTCTCTAGAGGCCTTTATATATAGGCACTCCTAGTGTACTTTTGTATGGTATATTGAATGAATATATATTCATTCTGATCATACTCTCTCTTTGGTCTACTGTTGTGCTTGTATTTGAGCTCCTTAGTCTTGGGTGAATTTTTTCCTAAGCTAAATTCTTACACAACAATCTATACTTAAAGACTCAAGGCAATAATGAGATATTGTTATCTAAAATCTTTATTGATGATATAATATTTGGAGGGAAGGACACATTATTGTTAGTTTGTGGAGACTGATAAGGGAAGTACTATACACACTTCATAAATTCTTTTGGCCGTGGCTGACATAGGGTTGACATATGGCCAACATTTTGTAACCCTAAAGAGGTATAGAATTACTTGTATAAAAGGGCTTAGGGTTAGGTATTTTTATTAAGCTTTGATGCAAAATTAGTTCTTGTGGCGGTATTGAGCCGTAAGGGATTACAGATTGTAATTAGGTTAATAATCACTAGATTGCAATAATATTAGACTTGTTGTTTGGTGGACATAGCCCAAGGATTGGGTGAACCACGTTAAATCTTGGTGCCTTGTGTTCTTTTCTTTGTGATCTATTATTTTTTGTTAATGGTTATATTTGGATGTAATTGTTATTTTTGTTTGTGGTTTAATCCTAACAAGTGGTATCAGAGTGAGGTTTTTTTTTTCAGTTATCCTCTATAGGAAAGTCTTAGGGTTGAGTGAGAGGGATGGTAGATGAGGGTAAGTTGAGGGTTGATAGGTTTAATGGGCAGAACTTCTAGTTATGGAAGATGGAAATGGAAGACTATCTTTATCAGAAGGATTTATGGAAGCTATTCGAAGGCAACGCCAAGAATTAGGGATCTATGTCAAATAATGAATGGGATCTTTTAGATAGAAAGGCATTTGCAAGCATTCGATTATGCTTGGCACCATCAGTGGCATTTAATATTAGAAAAGTGAAGACAACAAAAAAATTGATGCAAACCCTAGTGAAACTATATGAAAAGCCCTCCGCTTCAAACAAAGTACTTCTCATGAAGCATTTATTTAATATGATTTTGGTAGAAGGTGGATGTGTTGCAGATCATTTAAATGATTTTAATACTATTACTAGTTAGTTAGCTTTTGTGGGTATCAATTTTGAGGAGGAAATTAGGGCTCTCTTAATTTTGTGTTCTTTGCCTGAAAGCTAGAATGGCTTGGTAATGGTTGTGAGTAATTCTATTCTTGAATCTAGTACCCTATAATATGATGATGTGATTGGTGTTATTTTGAGTGAGGAAAATCATAAGAAAACCTCAGGTGGATCTACATCAGGAAGTGCTTTGTATGCACAAAGCAAGGGTAGAATGACTGAGAGAGGAAGTAATTCTGAAAAATTGTGGCAAATCAAGAGGAAAGTCAAAGGGGAGGAGGTCTCAATCAAGAGGACCAAATGACTACTGGTGCTATGGGAAATTAGGTCATAAAAAGAAAGATTGCTGGAATTGAAAGAAAAATGAAGAAGATAAATTAGATGGAGACAAGGAGGCAAATGTGGTAAGTAATAAATCCAAAGACAATGCTTTGCTTCTGTCTTTAGAAAGTGTTGATCATTCATAGGTTTTAGACTCTAGTGCTTCATTTCATACTACACCTCATAGAGGTTATTTTATTGATTATCTCCAAGGGGATTTTTGGCTTGTTTATTTGGGGGATAATGAAACCTGTTAGTTTGTTGGAAAGGGAAAAATTAAGATTAAATTGCAGAATGAGAATCATTGGCTACTACATGAGGTAAGACATGTTCCAAGGCCGAGTAAGAATTTAATTTCAGTAGGGCAACTTAGTGATGAGGGTTGTGTAGTTACTTTTAATGATAAAAATTAGAAAGTTTAAAAAGGTTTCCTTGTAGTAGCAAAAGGTGTGAAAGTAGGCACCTTATATCTTTGTATAGGTCATATTGTTTCTTCTACTTTAATTGTTTAAAAAAAAAATGAAAGTTCATGAATAGTTGCTGTAGTTGAGCAGAGAGAAAAAATAGTTGCTGTAGATTCTGATACAACGCTATGGCATAATAGACTTGGGCACATGAGTGAGAAAGGTATGAAAGTACTTCATTCAAAGAAATTTTTACTAGGTCTAAAATGTGTTAATATGGATTTCTGTGAAAGTTGCGTGTATGGAAAACAAAAGAGAGTGAGTTTTGTAAAGATTGGGAAGGAAAACAAAAATGAGAAATTAGAGCTTGTTCATACCAATGTATGGGGACTAGCTCAAGTATCTTCCCTTTGTGGCTCTCATTATTATGTTACATTCATTGATGATGCAACTAAAAAAGTATTGGTTTATTTCTTTAGATAGAAATCTGATTTATTTAAAACTTTTAAGAAATGGAAATGATTGGTTGAAAATGAGACTGGTAAGAAATTAAAATGTCTCAGATCTACTAATGGTGGTGAGTATTGCAGTCATAAATTTGAAGATTATTGCTCCACTAATGGTACTCGTAGATAGAAAACTATTCCAAGGACTCCACAAAAAAATGGAGTGGTTGAATGTATGAACAAGACTATAATGGAGCATGCAAGGAACATGAGGTTGCATGCTAGGTTGCCCTTACACATGTGGGTAGAGGCTATCAATACTCTTGTATATTTGATTAATAGAGGTCCCTCTACTCTTTTGGGCTATGGCATTCTAGAGGAAGCATGGATTGGTAAGAAGGTGAGTTATTCTTTTCTCAAAACCTTTGGCTGTGAAGCATTTGCTCGCATAGATTCTGGAAATAGAACCAAGCTAGAAACTAAGTCAAAGAAATGTGTATTTGTTGGATATGGCATTAATAAATTTGGTTATAGGCTTTGGAATTTTGAAAATCATAAAATTTTAAGAAGCAGGGATGCCATATTCAATGAGAATCTATTGTAGAAAAGTCTGTTGCAACAACATGAGAAGAAAGAAGATGATTATGTAGTGCTAGATGATACTTCAAAAGTTGATGTTTCAGCCATTCCCCATGATGTGCAACAACTGCAATAACAAATACCACACACACCAGTGAATGTTAGATGGTCAACAAGGCAAATTAGACCTCTAGAAAGATTCTCTCCCTCTTTGTATTCAATTTCACTTACTGATGTTGGTGAACCTGAATGTTATGATGAGGCTATGTAGGTGGATGCTAAGATTTAGTGGCAGTCTATAATAAAAGATGAAATGGACTCTTTGCTAAAGAATAAGACATGAGATTTATGCAAGTTTCCTGTAGGTAAAAGAGCTTCACAAAATAAGTGGGTTTATAGGTTGAAAGAAGAGGAAGGAGGTAAGAAAATATTTAAAGCCAGGTTAGTTGTGAAAAGATTTGCATAGAAAAAGGGCATTGATTTTGATGAGATTTTTTCTCCTGTTGTTAAGATGACTTCTATCCGTACTATTTTATGTCTTGTGGCTATTGAAGATTTGCATTTAGAGTAGCTTGATGTTAAAAAAACCTTTCTTCATGATGATTTGTATGAAGAGATATATGTGGCTCAGCCACAAGGATTTGCAGTCAAAGGTAAGGAGAACTTAGTGTGAAAATTGAAGAAAAATTTATATGGTTTGAAGCAAGCACCTCGGCAATGGTATCTAAAATTTGACAATTTTATGCATGAGAATGGATACAATAGGTGTCATTTAAATCATTGTGTTTATTTCAAGAGGTTGGATGATGATAGCTACATGATTTTATGTTTATATGTTGATGATATGCTTGTAGTTGGGTCTAACATGGATCATATTAAAGGGCTGAAATGCTAGTTAGCACATGCATTCGCTATGAAGTATTTGGGGGCAACAAAAAAAATCCTTGGTATGAAGATTTGTAGAGATAGGAAAAATAGGAAATTGATGCTATCTCAATTTGATTATGTTGAGAAGGTGTTGCAATGTTTCTCTATGGAGAATGCTAAAGCTATCAACACACCTTTACCTGGTCATTTGAAGTTGACTAAGGAGATGTGTCCTAAGACACAAGAAGAGAAGGATAAGATATCCAAGGTATCCTATGTTTTAACTATAGGAAGCTTTATGTATGTTATGGTATGTACTAGGCTAGATATTGCACATGCACTAGGAATTGAGAATTGGAATGTAGTAAAATGGATTCTTAGATATTTGAGATGATTATCCAATAAGTGTTTACACTTTGGGGTCTCTACTACTAATTTGCAAGGCTATTTTGACGTAGATTTGGTAGGGGATATTGATACCAAGTGGAGTACTACATGTTATGTCTTTACTATTGGTGGGGTAACTATGAGTTGGGTTTCTAGGTTACAGAAGGTTAATGCTTTATCCACTATAGAGGCACAATATGTAGCTGCTATAGAGGTAGCCAAGGAGATGATATGGCTTCCATTCTTCTTGGAAGAATTGGGACACCCTCAGAGGGATAATTATTTGTTTACAGATAGTTAGAGTGCTATTCATCCTGCAAATAATTTAGCTATGCATTCAAAGACCAAACACATATAGTTGTGGTATCATTTCATTCAGTTAGTTTTGGAGGATGGACAATTAAAGCTAAAGAAGATCCATACAAATGACAATCCAGTAGATATGTTGACAAAGGTAGTAACAAGGGAGAAGCTAAACTCCTCTTTAGCTTTGGTTGGTCTTCTCGATTGAACATGAATAAAAGAACAACAAAGTCCAAGGTGGTTTGATCTAGTGGTGGCCCCATGTGGTAGTGGTATAGCTACAAGATTAGTCTCCAAGTGGGAGATTATTGTTTAGTGTGGAGCTTGATCAGTCCCCAAGTGGGAGATTGATAGTTTGTGGTGACTAATCAGGGAAGTACTGTACATACTTCATAAATTCTTTGGGCCATGGCCAATGTTGTGGCTGACAAATGGCCAACATATGGTTGACATGTTGTAACCCTAAAGTGGTATAAAATTACTTGTATAAAAGGTCTTAGGGTTAGGCATTTTTATTAAGTTGTGATGCAAAATTAGTTCTTGTAGTAGTATTGAGCTGTAAGGGATTATATATTTTAATCAAGTTATAATCACTGGATCATAATAATATTAGACTTGCTATTTGGTGGACATAGCCTAGGGATTGGGTGAACCGCATTAAATCTTGGTGCCTTGTCTTCTTTTCTGTGTGATCTATTATTCTCTGTTATTGGTTATATTTGCATGTAATTGTTATTTTTGTCTGAGGTTTAATCCTAACAATTATGTAAATCATTTGTAGATGAAATGAAGAAAAAATTTGAACTGTCTATGTTTGGTGAGATCAAATTCTTTGTTAGTTTACAAGTAAATCAAATGAAGCTAGATATCTACATCACTTAATCAAATTACATCAAGGAGATACTAATTTTTTTTGGAATGGAAGTTTTTCAAACTTGTGAGCACACCTATGGCCATTAGACAAGCTATTTAAGAATGGTAATTTAGCTGTGAACTAGACATCATATAGATCAATGATTAGGAAACTACAATATGTTGTTCATAGAAGACCTGATGTTCCATTGGTAGTTGGGATAATTGCAAGATTTTTTACAAGTCCTAAGGAGAATCACATGATGGCCGTGAAAAGGATACTGAGATATCTAAAAGGAACATAAGACTATGACTTATATTAGAAGAAGAATAACAAGGTTGAATTGAAAGTGTTCACTGATTCTGATTGTACAAGAAATATTGATGACATAAAAAGTACAAGTGGTAGAGCTTTCTTCCTAAGAAAGAGAATAATCTCATGGACAAGCAAGAAAAATAATTGTATTTCACAATTAATAGATAAATCTAAATATGTGGCAGCAACAATAAATTGTTCAAATATTATATGAATCAAGTAATTATTGAAAGGGATGAAGGAAGAGATCATTGATCTAGTTGTTATCTATTGTAACAACACTAGTGCTAGATAAATATATCAAATAATCCTATGATGTACACAAAGACAAAGCATATTGCTATCAACTATCATTACTTGAGGGAGCTAGTTCAAGATAAAGAAGTGAGATTGGAGTATGTGAATATTAAGGAAAAAATAGCTTATATTTTCACTAAGGCTTTATGTAAGGATGCTCATGAATATCTAAGAGGAAAATTTGGGGTGATTTAGGCTACTTAAGATGAGATGAAGCTCTATATCAAAGTTGTTGATTAGAATATCTTACAAATTGATGTAGATAGTCCTACTTTAGGAATTCCCTAAAGTACTGATCATATTTTCGTGCAAAATATTAATGAATTAATCATGGATGACACTATGAGATGTTGTGATCCTGAAAATTATGATGAGATGAAAACAAATGAAGACCTTTGGAATTTGTTCACTTTTTTTTGCTCCAATTCCTTTATTTGATGCCATGTAAGGGTATAATTATACCTATAATATGAAATTGTGTGATTCATGGAGGAAGGGTGAGGTATACATCAAAAGTATTAAGTTTAAGATCACCGTTGAACTAATTGTTGAGGTGACTAGGCTACAACATAATGGGTTAATGGTAATCAAGAAGAGATCCAAAGATTATAAGGATTTTATTAAGAAATGCCTCTAGAAGGATACAAGAAAATTTGTATTTCAATTGAGTATGATAGATATACACCCCCCCTGACCCTCTTTATACCTTGGTTAGCTTTCATGTTGTGCATTATTTTAGCCAAAAAAGTAGTTATGTGCACAATTATTACTTTCCATTTTTTTTTGGGTAGGTAATGAGCTGAAGCCTAGATTAATTACTATTATTTGTTGAAAATGTGTTAAGGTCAAGAAAATTTGAACCCAAGACATCTTTGATGAGAGTCTCACAAGTTATTTTTGTGTTATAGATTCTTGCCTTGAACACATTTTCACTTTCTTATTTTAAACCATATTACACACAAGGAGAAAGTCAACATTCCTTTCTATCCTTTATTGTGTATATGCTAACATTAATAAGGGTACATCTCCTTCCTTGTATCAATGCCTCTAATTTAATATGTATAATTTCATGTTCTTTCTTTCTCCCTACAACATAACAAACTAGTCATATGCTAAAGACTCTAGAAACCTTATTAGCTTTGTCAAAATCAAGCTCATTCAAAGTAAACCTCATATCCTAGATGATCTAATGTCATAGGAGAAGAAAAAGGAAAAGTTAATGAAAACTATATTAAGAAAAATATTAAAATTCCATTGCAAAAAGTACCCTTGAAATAAAAACGACCTTATGTATAAAAAATTAATTTAAAAATTAGGAGATAAATATTCTAAATCAAACAAAGAAAAAGCATCACCATTTTTTGGAGGATCCAATTTCAAAAAGAAAGAGGAAGAGAACAATAAACATGGGCTAATTAAATATGATACTAGTCTTGGTGGGTGTGAGCTGGCTAGAATTTTAGAGAAAGATAACAATGGTAAGGGAATTTCTAAGGATGAGGAAAAATGTTGATATATGATTCGAGAAGATTCCTCAAGTCAATAATTCTAGACTAGAGTTTGATTACGAGGAATACAATGTTTAAGAAGAGAAAATGAAGGATTTTAGTAAGACAAAGTTGTTCCTAAAAATGAACAGGATCATGGTGATCTTTTAAGAGACTATTATAGGCCACCCATAAGGTCATGATTATGATGTAGTGTCCAAACTCAAAGCCTAAGTGACAAACTCGTAGGTTAGATTAAAGCACTTGGAAACTAGAGTTGATGAACACATAGCTAGTAAAACATAGTTGGGTAAATAAGTGGCCATCCTTTCTATTATTATTAACTAATGCGCAAGGTGAGGATGGGCATGGTTTGTGGTTAGAGAAATATTAGGAAGAATCTAAAGACAAATGTAGGGAAATGAGAGGAAGATAGTTAATGTCATAATTTCTTAGGAGGTTAGAAGGATAATTTGTAGATATTGGCTAAAAACCAAGAGCTTATCATTGGTCCTAAAATTAGGCCTTATTATTTGGTGTCTTTTTATTCTATATTTTTTGTTAATGGCTTCCATGCCATTATTGTTTATCCCTATGTTTCATTGGTTTCTTGCTCCTTTAAAAGCTTTAAAACTTGTTTACCTCATGGTATTGTTATGTAGGTTTAATGTTAGTCCTTATGAGTTGTTTACGGGCAAGGACATCTATATGTATGTTTTTGTGGTTTATATGTTTTTAATTGTATAAGGGAAATATACATGAGAGTTTATTAGTATTTTTATGATTCTCACCATTTCTTAGCTGCTTGTTATTTATGGGGTTCGTGTTCAAAACTACAATTTTATTCTAGGATAAAGACCCTTACATAAATAAATAAAAACTCATATAAAATCAACTGTTATTATTGAGATGATTGTCTATCTCATACCATTTTTGATTTCATTGGATATATGGAGGAAAAAACATAGAAATCATTGACATGTCTTGATGAAGAAGAGACATTTTATTTGAGAATACCTTTATAAGAAGAAGTATATGCACCCTTAAGTTGTTGTTACCTCTATGAGAATTGGGAATAAAAGTATTTACAAATTTAAAAGAAAAAATGTACTAAAAGGAAAACAAAAAACCCATAACTTGTAATGAATGGAGAGCATAACCTATAAGTGTATAAGAAAAACCACACTTAAGTTGTGCATGTAAAACACTAAACCCATTACACCCATCAGTACATCAAACTTTTTTTAATTTTATTTTTAAATTTCATAAAATTATTTGATATTTATTGAATCTTTAAAAAGTGACTAGAGAAACTAAAACTAAATAAAATAAATAGTTGTAGAGCAAAAGAAATAAAAAAAAAGAAAAAAAGTTCCAATTAATATTTTTGGCTCTACTATGATAAAATGGTGAAAAAAGCGAAATTAAATCCCAAATTTGTCGCCCCTTCTCAAAATTTGTTGCGTTCTAGTAGGAGACTGCTCCCCAACCTCCTCTAGCAACCAAAAATAAATTCGAAGCCCTTATGCAAGTAAAATTAGGGCAAGGAGATACCGGCAAAGTGAATAATCATAGCTTTGAATCATATGTTCGACAACACACAGTCAAATTTTAGAAATTCATGGCAATCATCCTCACAAAAAGGAAGATGGTTGGCAATCAGTGTGGAGAAGGAGAAATTGGCCCCGAACTCAGCAAAAACCAGATGTCACAGAAGAGAAAATTTCAAAACAAAAGTCATTCTATTGTCAAACTAAATTTGCGACAAAATTTGAGCCTAACCCTAGCTCTAAGTTGAAGGAGAACTTCAACCAGAAGGAGCACCCTAAAAAGCCTCGATGGATTTCAGAAGTGAATGCTATCCCTCTTGGAAAGCATTAGGAAAATTCTTCCATAAATTCAATGGCTCCATCAAAGCAATCCCATGAGAGTAACTAGCGAACTAATTACACTAATAGAAGAAAATCAATATACATACCTCCACATCGAAAGATAGATCAACTAGCTCAAGGAAAGAACTATAGCTGGCTCAAAACAAATATTCACTGGTCAGTATTCATTAGGTGAAGAAATAATCATAAGAAACTCCTATAATGAAAGAAGATGGAAGGATTTTGAGGATAAGGGAATCTATATGTATTGGAATGGTTTGCCTAGGAAGAGATCCAGGTTGGTACATATCATTTCCATGATTTGGGGCGACAAGGTAAGTATCCTTAACTCTTTTGCAGATAAATTTTGGTTCATTTTATGTAGAAATATTTAGGACAAGGAGGAAAATTTTAAATCAGATTCATTATATTATAAAGGACACCATATTAACTTTCTAAAATGTCAACCTAACTTCAGCAAAACTCATATTGAAAATATGGTAATGATCAAATGGATGGAAAGTAAAGAAATTCCATCAAAATTAATGGAAGAATCCACCATTTAAAAAATTGGTAACTCACTAGGAAATGTAATAAGATTCAAAGATAACCTAAATAAAGCTAACAGGATTAGGATGTTGGTTAAATCTGATCAAAATCAACCTATAAATAGGAAGATCATTAAAAATAGATCTATATACAAGTTAACTTTTGAAGAATATTTAGGAGAAATTTATAAATTATTAGATGCCAACTTTGCTAAATCTCAAATAATTAATAACATCAAAGATCATTCAAAAACTAAAAGGAACACAGGAAAGATATTAGGGAGAAAGGAAATGGCTATCATAAAAACTACATTCCTTCAAGAAGCAAAAAAAAATTATGAAAAAAGATCCTTAGATAACAGAACTGCACCAATAACAAGTGAAGAAAATGTGGATAAATCAAGGGAAATAGAAGGAGAAGAGAAGAGAAGTTATCAACATTCACTTAATAAATTCAAGAAATACAAGGATTGCTAGATAGAAAAAGAGGCCATTGGAGAAATGGAATTGAATATTGTTGGATTAAATCAACTTCACCATGAAACCTTGCTGATACAAAATGACTTAATAGATCAAAGTCTATTAGCAGAAGAATTACATAAGAAGCATAAAGGGAAAGAGATTCAAGTTACTAAATCAGGAGACACATCAGGAACAAGTGCAAATTAGATTAAGGACAAGAAGGTGGAGGAAGAATTGATTCACATTGGATCAATTGAACTTAGACTAAAGGAACAAAGATCAAAAAATAGAGTAGAGCAAGTTCTAGAAACATTGCAAGAAACGACTAATCCAAAAGATGATATTGAACAAGAAGTTATCATTCCACCAGAAAATTCAAACGAGTGGAGCAATATAACTATCGGAAAGAAAGGAAAGAAGAAAAGTTACAAGTTTTGGCAAACTCCCAGTAATGGGAAAGATATGTTTGCATTAGATAAAGAGGATAATGGATCAGTCTCAAGAATAACTCCACATTCTGTAGATATAGAATCCATTTGGGGTTATGAAGAACTAAACAGTCATAGCATTAAAGAATGTCACAAAGAGAATGAAGCATTAAAGCCCACCCAAACAGTATCAGGCAAGAATCAACAAATGAGTAATTTGTTAATCACAGAAATAATTTCAAAGGAATTTCAGGAGGGGGAGGTCTCTTCTATAGTAGAAAAGGTATTAGAAGAGAAAAACTTTGACAAAATAGGTATTACTATGAATTAGGAAGGATTGAAAACACCAATTTGTGGAAAATTTAAACAAAAATGTGGAAGGAAATTACTTAAAGGACTTAGAGAGGTAGTAGGGCAGGTTAAGGATCAAGCAAAAATCTCTAATATACTGAACAATGGGAAGGGGAAGTTCCTTCTCAAGGACCAATGAAGATAACAACCTAGAATGCTAGGGGTCTTAATGCCCCTAGAAAAAAATGCTTGTTAAAGTGTAACCTCACCCTATTCAACTCAAATATCTTATTATTACAAGAAACTAAACTTAACAAAGAGGAAGGATTAAAACTAAATTAGAAATTGGGAAAATGGAAATGAAAATTTCAGCAATCACAGGGAGCTTCAGGAGGACTAGGTATAATTTGGAACCCCTAGAAAATCAATATTGAAATACTCTCCCTTCAAGTTAATTGGATGGGAATAAGAGTCGTCAGCACAAAATCAAACTTACAAATAGTAATAATCAATGTGTATGGACCGACATCTACAAATGATAAGATGGTAGTTTGGAATGAGATTAGTTCATTTCTTGATTCAATGCCACAAGAAATAACTATTTTAGGTGGAGACTTCAATGCGGTCTTAAGCATGGAGGAAAAAAAGGGTGGGAATAGTCAAACAAATAGAGCTATGGAAGGATTTAAAAATTGGATTCAGAGGAACTCTCTCTTGGATATCAAACCTAAGAATGGAATCTACACCTAGAATAATGAAAGGATGGGATTCTGCTACATTCCTGAAAGACTAGATAGATTTATTCTAAAAGGTGAATTAAGTATGGATAATCTAATCGTTGCAAAAATATTACCTATGGCAGGATCTGACCATTTCCCAGTGAAAATGGAAATCAAAGAACAGAGTAAACCTAGTAGAAATCCTTTCAAATGTGAGAAAATTTGTTCTATGGATAAAGGTTTTATGGATTAGATTAAAGAGTGGTGGTAGGAGGATCAGTTTGAAGGATCAAAAATGTTTTGCTTGGTCTCCAAACTAAAAAATTTAAAATAGAAGATTTTAAATTGGAACACATTACATTTTAAAAATATTTTTAAAGAAAAGTTAGATATTGAAGATAAAATAAGTAAATTAAATAAGGAAATTATAATGAAAGGAATGAATAATGAATCTTATCAATTAGAGAAAGAATACCTCTCAAAACATGAAGAAATTCTAGTGAAAGAAGAGATGTTTTGAAGGCAGAAATCCAAAGAAATTTTATGATATGCTTAATAACTTTGGCTCATCAAATAAAGTAGCCCAAGATGAAATGATGAAACACATTCCTAAGTTGATCACCGAGGAGGATAATAAATTCCTTAACGAACCTTTTACTCTTATCGAGGTTAAAATTGCACTCCTCAGTATGAACTCAGATAAATCCTTGGGTCTAGATGGCTTCCAAGCCTTCTTCTTTAAAAAATGTTGGGATATTCTAGGAGTGGATTTTTAGAAAGCCTTGAAAGCAACTCATAATGGTGGATCTATTTTAACTGAAATTAATCATACATTCTTAACTCTCATTCCTAAAAAGCATGAAAGTGTAGCACCTAGAGATTTTAGGCCTATTGCATTATGTAATACTATCTATAAAGTATTCTCAAAAATTCTAGCTAATCGACTCAAAAAATTTCTGCCTAAACTCATCTCAGAAGAACAAACAAGATTTGTCCTTGGAAAATCTATTCTAGATGGTATCTCAATTATACAGGAAACTATCCATTCAACATTAAAAAATAAAGAAGCTTGCATGTTACTAAAACTTGATATACAAAAGGCATATGACAAGGTAGATTGGAGATTTCTTTGTAAAACCTTAGAGGCCTTTGGCTTCTCCAAACTATGGATTAACATTATTTTTCAATGTATTTCAACCCCCAAAATCTCAATTCTTATCAATGGTACCCTAGAAGGTTTCTTTAATATCTCTAGGGGTATTAGACAAGGAGACCCTATATCTCCTTTCTTGTTTATTATTATGGCAGAGGCATTTGGAAGGGCAGTTAAAGTAGTACAAGAAGAGAGCAAAATTATTGGGGTGAAAGTCACAAATGGGGTTAAAAATACCACCCACCAACAATTTGCTGATGACACAATTCTTGCTAGAATGAGTACAATGGAAGAGGCTGATCATATGCAATATATTCTAAACACATATACAAAGGCATTTAGGAAAATGATCAATGTCGAGAAATCATAAATTTTCTTTCTAAATACCGATATTGAAGTTGAAGACCAAATCTATCAAAAATTAGGTTTTAAAAAAGGAAAATTTCCATTTAGATATTTAGGGATTTATCTTGATAAGAACAAGAAAACTAATCCTGGATGGGAGCATATACTCAGGAAAATTGATAATCAAACTGAATCTTGGAAAGGTAGATGGTTAACAAAGGCAGGGAGAGCTACAAAGATTAAAGCAGTTCTGATAGCTATCCCTTCCTACCAAATGTCTTGTTCTTATCTACCAAAACACATAAACTCTAAATTGGAAAGTAAAATATACAATTTCTTCTAGAAAGGATTGGAGGACAAGAAAAAAGCAGTGTTAATTGGCTAGAATAAAATTTATAAACCAAAAGAATATGGTGGACTAGGTATCAAAAACCTGGAATGGCAGAACGAAACTTTAGGAGCCAAACAAGTTTGGAGACTTTATCAAGAAAGAGACAAGAAATGGGCAAAAATCTTATACAATGAATATCTTACTCCTTTAGATAAAACTTCATTATTCAGAATTAATTCTCCCCCCAAAGGATTAGCAGGTTGGAACTTTCTTTTCAATAATCGTAGATTGATTTCCAAATATCTTACATGGGCCATAGGGAATGGAGATGAAGCTTTATTCTGGGAAGAGTCTTGGAATGGAAACCTATTGGAAATATAGATGAAGTAACTGAGAGGGGAGGGGTGAATCAGTTACCACAAAAACAATTCCAAAAATCTCTTAGATGTCTATAATATTTACTTACTGCTGATACTCAGTAAATAGTGCAGGAATACTATAACTTGGTAGGTTAACTAATTACTGATAATCTAGCATTCATAGTTATTATTATGCTTGCAAAGGTTAAAATAAATGAACACAAGAGACACCAGATTTAACGTGGAAACCTAATATGGGAAAAACCACCAAGTAACTAGTCACCAATTTTCACTCTTCTGAAGTGAGCCCTATTAGGAGCCAACCCTGTTAAAGGTTACAATGCACACTGTTAGGTGTGACCTTGTTAGAGGATTTAATCACCCTATTAGGAGTGGCCTGGTTAGAGGTCTTTAGAACAATTCAACTGAACTGTCACCTTGTTAGAGGATTTACAAAATGGCTGTTAAACCAACTCTGTTAAGAGATTCTAGATTCATTGTTACAATGATTAGAAAGCAACAATGAGGTGACCTGAATGATATGCAACTTATCTTTTGCTGATTACAGATCTTCTGTTCTACTTTACTGGATCCTTACTGATCGAATACAACTTTGTAGCTACTCCAGGATATCTAATCCTTCATCAGAATTCGCTCAATATTTGCTTATTCCATCCTCATCCATATACTCACACACACTTTAATTCACAACTTGAACATCTAAATATATACCTTTTAGATTATCAAGTCGGCTCAAATATAAGTTACAAAAACTGAAAAAATTATTACATCAGTTGGCTGCATGAAACAATTGAACTTAATATCAAAACAATAAAATCCTTCGCTGGCCGACCTAGCTTGATGACCACTGCTCCAAAATGGTTTTCTAGTGTTAACCAAGTGAGGTTCGACAAACACTACAAACCCTACAAAAATCCTTTGGAGACCGAGTGAACTCGGTTAGCACTAACCTTCCTTTGCTGACCTTGTGAGCTCGGTAGAAGCTAATTCTCTGCCACATTTTCTTTGATAACTGAGTGAGCTCGGTAGATATTAACTTTTCTTTGTTAACCTTGGGAGCTCGTTTAACACTAACTTTTTGCTACAAGATCCTTTGATGCCCAAGTGAGCTCAGTAAACATTAACCTTTTGATACAAGATCCTTTGATGCCTGAGTGAGCTCGGTAAACATTGACTTTTCTTTGTTAACCTTGGGAGCTCAATTAATACTAACTTTTTGCTACAATATCCTTTGATGCCCGAGTGAGCTCGGTAAACATTAACTTTTCTTTATTAATCATGGGAGCTCGGTTAACACTGTAAATTGCTTTGTTGATCATCTGAGCTTGGTAGACTCTGTCTGATGAATGATATGACATTTGTGTAACATCAAAGACAATACACAATTAACAATTATATCCAACAAAACCCTCCTTTGATTAATTCCAATTTTTCTCTTGAAACAATATCACAACTAAAAACTATATGGGGTACAAAAGTAAAAGATTATATAGAGGAATCTGAATAAGATTTAGGTAAGGTATGGACATGGAAATCATTCTCTGAATGTGATATCAATCAGGAGGATAATGATAAAATGGAATCATTATTAAAAACCCAGACTATTACAATTAAAGGCAGAGAGGATAAGCTAATCTAGGCTGCATGAAAGGATGGAGCCTATAAAGTTAGAGAAGGATACAGGATGATCAAAGCTAATCTGGGCTGCATCAAAGGATAGAGCCTATAAAGTTAGAGAAGGATATAGGATGATCACAAACTCTTAGCAATGGGAAGTCAGTACCCTTCCTTTGAACCTATGTTGGGATCCATCAGGTCTTCCTAAAGTGGGAATGTTCCTTTGGACAGCCATGCACAAGAAAATTTTAATAGAAGATAGGATTTGAAAAATGGGATTTGAAGGGCCATCTAGGTGTACCCTTTGTAAAGAGGATGAAAAAAATTTAGAACACCTCCTATTCTCATGCAAATTTTCTCAGAATTGCTAGAGATGGCTTCAAAGTAAATTCAATTGGTCTTCCCCATTCGTAGGTAATTGGGAAGACCACTTGATGGGCTGGCCCAAAGAGGATCCAAAGAAAAGCTATGGTAAACTTTGGAACATATCTCTGGCTATAGCTCTTTGGGAAATTTGGAGAGAACGCAATCGTCGAATCTTCTTAGATCAATATTTTTTGGAACAAGCCCTATTTTTGAAAATAGAAGTAGAAATCTTGGAAGTAATGAACAACAATCTCAGAAAGAGATCTAGAGAAGAGGGATCCTTCTCTAATTATGATGTTGAAATTAAAAAATGTTGGCCATTATGAATCAACCCCCACCCCCCTTTAATATAAAAAGAAGAATGACCTTGCTAAACTTTCTTGCAAATGGGAGCCTCCTCCACCTGGATGGAAGAAATAGAATTTTGATGGGGCTTCAAGAGGAAATCCGAGTAAAGTAGGAATTGGATGTATCATAAGGGATGAATAAGGTGACTGGATCGTTAAAAAATTGAAGTCATTAGACATGGCATCTAATAATATTGCTGAACTCGAAGCTGTAGAAGAAGGAATTAACCTATGTATTCAACTTAATATTAAAAAACTTATAATAGAAGGGGACTCCCAAATCATCATTAATGCTCTCTAGAAAGGAGTTACCCAAAATTGGGTGTTAAATTCTAAATTAGAAGCCATTATTAATTCTTTGTTGGCATTTGAAGAAATAAGATATGCACACATTTTCAGATAGGGCAACAAGGAGGCCAACACATTAGCCAAACTTGGTACTGATGGTTTTAATACTTTAACATTCAATCATTACAATAAACCCTCAGCTATGCCTATTTAATCATTTGATTTCTAACTCTGACGCAATGTAGTGATCTCACGCATTTTGGGTAGAGTACCATCTCACGGGAAATCTTTTACTTAAGCTAGGGTATCCTTTCGATATGATGATTTTGTGAGGAGCAACATTAATCATTTGAATGCCTTCTTCATTATTAGGTATCTAGAATTTTTGACTCCACCTATTTATCAGTAATTCTGGAGCTACTTTGCAACACACTTCTGCCCACATTTGATTTTAGCAGTAAGATAGGTAGTGGTATAGTCTAGGTACTATGGATTCTAACATTTGTCTATTTCATGCATCTGAAAATACACCATGGCCTTCTGTGGGCTGATTACGTAGGAGCAATGGAATAGAATTTTGAGGCCCATAGATGATATGAGTCGTATAGCTATCATTCAGGCTTTAGGAGGAGTTTTCAATTATGACTACTCATGGAGGACTAATAGTGACATAGTAGGGCTCTAGGTAGGCTGCTTGGCTTGGGTGGGGGTTGAAAAATGGGACATTATTAGGATTACCTACAATATTTTTGATCCTTGCTGGTTAGTGGGGTTGGAAATTGTAGTTGCAAACATTGATGTTCAACTTCGCATTCCTCTCCCAGAGGCATATATGAAATTTGAAGTTAATAGTCCAAAAATGGGAAGGAGCCCGAGATGCCCTTGCATGGTACTTAGGGATAATATCTAGTTTTTTAACGAGTGGCTGTGAATGGAGTTGAATATCAATTTTCTATTGAGATGGAGGGGAATTATCGAAGATCTAGGAAGGGGCTGGTTAACCAATTACTTGAGGGCTTATGATGCCTATATCCATCCGGATGTGGACTTCAACAATATGGAGGATGTGGAATTTTGTCTTCCAAATTATGACAAAACCAGCAGGGGTAGGTCAACCTATGAATTCCCCCTAGGATCCAAGGAAACTTCTCTGCACGAAGCTTCGAAAATCATTATGGTTTTGAAAAAAGTATGACTAAAATAGTTCTTGGGTCATTTTGTATAATATTCAAATCCAAAATTTTGGTTTGCAGTGCTTTGTTTTTAGTAAGGGTGCCTCTATAGATAAGTTGTTCTAACTATAATTTCAGATGAAGCAGTTTACAAGACATCTTTTAATTCAATGTCCTTTTCAATATAAACCTGGATATGGCTATTACTGTAAATATAAATATATATGAATGAAAATCATTTTTAGCTATTGATCAGCCCCTTTATTTGGTTATGGTTTTGGTTCATACATTTTGGCACTACTGATCAAGTTTCAGTATTAATTTTGGCATAGATCCACCTCCTTTTCAGGGCTTTATGCTATTCTATATTTAAACCAGAGCTTAATGATTATCAGTGTTGATAATGTGAGATTTGGCATATCTCAGTAGATGCCTTCGATTGTTTTCAATTTGCTCCCCCTGTGCTTTTGCTAATTATCTTAACTTAGATAAAATTATCTCTTAAATTGCGCATGAAAATTAATTATGTTTAAAAATAAGGACTTCGTTCTCCATTTGCACTTTAATCATTACTTTCACAAAATGTAAATATAATTGAGTTAATTGCAAAACAATATAATTGAGCTAATGACAGATCAATTAATAATTTTAATAGAATTAGTTAATTAACCCATCTTTATTATCTTCATAATGACTTCACATATTATTTTGAGATGGCTCCCCTTGGTTTCATTTTGAGATTTGTTGTTTTTGGTTTATCCTTAACCCTTAACATTTGTTGATTGTGGTGAATTTAGACAGATGTTGATAATCTTTTCTCCAATATGGAACCTCATTAGAAAGACAATTATACTATTTTGAACACCAATTTGATGTAATCACTGGGGTATGCCCCTTTTACTAATGTATAATATAAGACTGTGGTCCTGGGCAAGATAGGAGATTTTCTTTCCCCGTTCTTTCCTACCTGTGCCCGTCAGAATAGGGGAACTATCTGTAATTTTGTTTTCAATTTAATAAAATTAATCATGGCTTTGACTGTTTACCGAACAAAAAAAAAAATAAAAAAAAATAAAAAATAAATAAATAAATAAATAAATAAATAAATAAATAAATAAATAAATATATATATATATATATATATATATATATATATATATATATATATATATATATATATATATATATATATATATATATATATATATATATATATATATATATATATAAGATTAATTGTTCTAATAAAAATATAACATTCAATCTAGATAAATTGAACAAATTTGAAATATTGTCATTTAAATTTAAATACTATCATCTTATTATTTTATTTATTTACTTAATATTTATTATATTATATGAGGATGTTTTTTGTCAAATATGTTGAAGAAAAAATTCAAATGACTCAAACTAAAGACCTTTCAAATGAAAGATTCATAAATTATCATTATGCTATAGGCTCTTGCTTAAATCATCATGAATTTAAGGATTGTATAATTGAATCAATTCCTTTATAATTGACTTTAAAGATGCACTAAAATCTCAAACTAACATTAGTTCCAAATTAAATAAATTAACTTTGTGCATTTTTTCACCTATTTAAATTTTTATTTGTATTAATCTAAATTAACAAATTTCTTATATAAAAATTTAAAAGTTACTTTAAAATAACATTTAAGATTATGGTAAATTTATTTTCAAATAAATAAATTTAATTTTAGCAACACAATGTAGTTATAAAGACAAATTTACATTCACCCAATACAATGTATGAGCTCTTGTAAAGGACTATTTTAGATAAGTATAGTTGAAACCTTTGTCCATTCAATGATGATGATAAGACCTTAACTATTCTTCACGCAAAACAGTATCATTTGAAAACTATAATTTTCATTTAATATAATATATTTTTACTATTTTTAGAAACTTTTAAAAAATATTTTTAATCAGACGAGTGAAAATCCAATTAAAATCTACCCTAATATGCAAAGGGAAATAACCACATCCTCACATTCATTATTGACTATAATTTTTTTAATTTGTTGATTAAATCAATAATAATCACATAAAAAAGTTGGAAGAGTACTTTTGTTGTTTACTCGCCAAGGACGTGGAGACCAGCTGTTGGGGAATGAAATTTGTTCGTCATTTGACGGAGCCCTAAATTTTCCCTCATTTCACAGCTGAAAAAACAATAAAAGGGCCAAGCAGGGCTGCTGCAGATGTGCAAGAGGATCGTTCAAGACGAGCAAAAATGTAAGGCAGTTTCATCTTTTTTGCTTTGAAAATATTGTAAATGAAGGATATAATTAATCCTCTCCTCTCATATTGCAGAAAATTGTTGGAAGAATGGATAACAAATGCAAAAAAGGGTGCAACAAAACTGTCATCGTCACAGATGGTAAAGTCTTGTTTATTTTCTTTTGAGTTAAAGGGATTTAAAGAGGAATTGTGCTTCATTTCTTTATATTTCTTTTTAGGGTTCTTTTTAACTTTTATCTTCAGATCTGCATATACCAGTGCATAAATTTGGAAGGTTAGAACGTCAAAGGTTCAGCTCTTTTTTGAATTCCTTCCTTTGACTTGTTTAGATGTTAGATCTCATGTCTTAATGACTGGATCAAGCTCAGATCAGACATTGAAGAAAGAAGAAAGTAAAAAGAAAAGGAAGTTTTGTTTTATTTTTTATTTTTTCAAGGATTTTAGATATTGGGTTTAGTTTGTTTGAATTGTTTGAGGATCAAAGAGTTGGTTTATAATGTTATTTTAGATAATTTATCAAAACAAGTTAAAGTTTAGATTGCATTGTTTAAATCTATTTAGGATTTAATTGTTGGAATATCTGATTATATTGTAGCTCTAGAATGAAAAATTAAGTACATTTCATCTATTAGTTTGTTTAAGTTATCCTGTTCTTGTCTTAATTTACAACAAGATTTGATCTTTATGTTCATTTTCACAATCTGGGTTCAAAAGGGAAAATAAAAGTAACATAAGTTTTACAAATCCTATCTTTTTTCTTTATAAGATTTTTAAAAAATGTTTTTATAAATGTATAAAGAAAATTTATAAAATCTGTTTTATTTTTTAGTTACACAGATAGCTCAAAGATGTAAAATCTTCTTTCCTTTCTTAATAATTTGTATGGTTTTCAAATATTTTGATCTTTGTCATTGATCGTATTGACATTTAATGAGTAATCTTTTATCTTTAAATTATTTTAGTTATATTCTAACTTATTTAATTGCTTATAAGATCTTATGTATTGCTGTAAATGTATTGTAGACCTACATGAAAAGATATAATATAGATAACCTTTTCTGAAATCCTCTCTAACTTGTTCAGCTCCTGGATGAATTAACTTTTGTCCATTTTCTAAATGTGTGATCAGATTGCCACTTAGATCAAATGGTTCTTATTTTACATCCAAAACCTCTTATAAAAAGTTCCATTGAAGTTTGCTCCTTCAAGGTTGTTTGATGCATTTTTCTGTGTTATCTTTTGGTTGAAGGAAAAATTAAGACCTCCAAATGCAAGTGTGCTCAACCTCGACCTCCACCGCCATGCCGATCGAAATGCCAATCAAAATGTCGACCGCCATGCCCACCAAAATGTCAACCACCATCACTACCACCATGCCGACAGCCATGTCCACCAAAATGCCGACGGCCATCACCACCACCATGCCGGCAGCCATGCCAACCACCATGCCGACAGCAATGCCAACCACCATGCTTCTCACAATGCCAAGCTCCTGATGAAGTCTGGTATGTGTGGAAAGAGGAGGATCAAAGTACTTGTACCATTTGTTAGACTAAGGACCTTCATTTCTACCATCTCTACTAGAGATGAAGTACTGTTTTCATGGTAATGAGTTCTATTAATAGCTATTCTATGTTTGTATTTGGAAATATTTGAAGTCTTCGGGGGGTTACCTGTTGACGGGAGGAATGGGAGTTACTCCGTTCTCTGACAGAGTCTATATCAGACTTTTATGGGTTGTCATTGTATAAAGACATTTGAGAGAGAAATAATACTTTTTAAAAAACTTTAGTGGGCACCGACAATTATAATTGTGATGGTGGAAAAAGAATCATTTTTCGTATTTTTTATTTTATTTTAGCATAATGGAAATGATGAGCAAAGATGCCATCATGAAAAAAACAAGAATCATTTAAATTCACGTTTTTAATTTTATTTTAGCATAATGGAAACTGATGAGCAAAGATTCCATCATGAAAATGAAAGATGACAATGAACAAGACGAGTGCACACGTAGGAAGAAAGTAAAGGTGTTCCGCATTTATTTCAATGGTCAATAACATGCGAGTGGAAATATGATTAATGTTTTGTGCTTTTGTTTGTTCTTTCATTTCGACGTAGGATATGGAAGAGCAGAAAACAGAGTTTTCATGAAACAGTATTCTTTTTCTATTATTTATATTTTAATAATTATTTGATTTTCTGTTTAAAATATTTAAAATAATTATATGCTTGTAAATTGTAAAAGTGCATTGGTAAGATACGTTTAATTAAATAATTTGTTATTTAATTTAAATTTTGTTATAATAAAAATATATAAATAGAATATTATATAATGAAAAATATAAATAAAATTTTATATTGTTAATAGTGTGTTCTTTAGTTCATTCTTCAGTTCTTATGTAACTTTTTATTTTATTTTTAGATATTCAATCTTATTTCAATATCATTTGTCAACCTTATTTCAATATTGTTTGTGATTGTTTTGACACTTTCAATCTATCATCAACCTATGTTTTCTTGCACGTAGTGTGATCTTGACAATTGCATTTTCTACATGTAAATCCCATGATCTTTGGGCTCAAACTTGATGGACTTAAGTTTTGTATCAAAACTCAAATCCTGAAATTAGAATGGTCATTGAATTCTCTACCTTTGACTATTAGTTAGTGAGAGCATTCTTGATACATATTTAATATGACCTTTTATGTCTTATTAAAAGATATCAATATACAATTAATTAAAATGGTCAATCAAGGTATCAACATTGAAGAAACATTACATGTCAAACTTAGTAAGAATCCAAGGCATCCAAATTTTTAGTCATGTACATGTGTATTTTTGTTTTGATGTTTCCAATTTCAAATTTATGAGGACAAAATTGGTATATCTTTGTTTTGTGATTACAAAAGGCACCTTGAAGATACACAAAACTAGGATGCTCCAATTTTGTCCCAGACTCAATACATTTACTTTGTTTCCTTCAAATTTTGGAGCTCCAAGGTCATTTTTGCACCTATAACTAAACAGTGAACCATTAATAGACATGTTGAGTTTGGAACAAAATGCTATATAGGCATTGAAATCAAAGTAGTGCAAACATGGAAACTTGAGTTTGTAGAGATTAAATGTTCTTGTGCTTGTGAGATGGAGAGGTGCTATTGACTTTGAGCATATGAGGGGGCATTGGAAATTAGTTGCATGGAATTACATAGATCCATAATAGTTGGCTAATCTGCAATGTTTTGCATAGCCAACTAGCTAATGTTGTCAAGAAAACCTATTTAAAGTTGCAAGTTGGTTAATTGGTAGCCAATGGGAACATGTAGGAAATGAATTTTTTTTGGTAGGCATAAAAACTATATTTTGTTATTGTTGGAATACAAGTGGAATTGAGTTAGCATGTTCAAATAGAATGGTATGATTGTATCCTTGTAAGATACTATGTGAAAGTGGAATGGCTTCCATATATAAGGAGATGTAGAGATAAAAGAGAGAGATAGCATATAGAATTGGTAATTGAACTTTATTCAATATATTAAAGCGAAAAGTCACATACTATAACATAATGTCAACATTATTTCAAATATTATATATATGAAGTTTATGTAAGTGGTTATTAAGTGGAGTTAGATAGTGAATTATGTTTGTGATCTGAAAGGATTAAGTATAAGAGATTCTAAGATGTGGTTTATTTTTTTAAGGTATAAGGTTGACTAGTAATGGGTCCATTATTCGTTGGAATTAATGTTATTATAATTTAATTATACATCTATACATATCTAAAATATTATATGTGGTTTATGCTAGAGTGAGGTTGCCATTGCACCAAAAGACTAATATTTTAGTTCTTGATACAACCACTCAACTTACAATATAGAGGAGGTGGTTAAGCCCTTGTCACAAATCTCAAGTGGAGCACTGAACATTTTGCCAACAATCTCCCCCTCAATTTATCCAAGGGTATAAGATTTCAAACCTATGACCAAGATTAGAAATATTAATTGTAAGAGTGAGGTTGTTGTTGCATCTAAAGTCTAATCTATCACCACCTGATACAACCACTCAATTTATAGTATACATGAGGCTATTAAGCTCTCATCACAAATCTCAAGGGGGATGCTGAATATTTTTCCAACAATTTAAAGATCACCTTTGTTGTACATGACATATTCAAAGGCTCACATATTTTTATTATTAGAGATATTAATGTGACATTAAATAGATGAAGTGCAATGGGGTCATTTTAGATGCTAGTAACACTAGGTGATGGAGGAATTTACATTATCTCAAGTTTATTTCTTTATTTGAGATGATACTTATAGGAGAAGATTTTTTTTATTTTCTTTAATGTTTACTTTTTTCTTTCTATTTTGTTGGCAGTAAATTTTAAGAATACATGTGTTGGAAATCTAATAGGGAAAGTAAGATACCGAGTAGGGGTGGGGGGTGGGTGAATCAAGATCTATAAAAAATTAACACTCAAACACATGAACCATGTTTGATATCTCCATCATAAACACTCTTCAAACATTAACCTTATACCAAATTAAATAATCACTACAATGCAACATTGTATCTAACATCTAATTTATGAATAACACATAAGTAGTAACTCAACACATGACACCAAATATGGTAACACATAAACCCTCCAAGGTAAAGATAAAACTATGGTGGGATTACACCTATAAATATCTTAACTACTACAATAATAAAGTGTGTTTATTAAGACTACAAAGTTTGATCACTTCTGATGATCTACCCCATGAAGGGTCTAACTCGATTAAAGCTTACAAGACTATTAGGTCTATCTTTATTAAAGGATTTTATATCACAACTAAGTAAGTACTCTATTAGGAGATTTATTAAGTCCTGTTAGGACCACTCTATTAAGATATTTACCCTAAAAAACCTATTAGAATGTATCGGTACCTAATCCTTTGGTTTACACTTCAATGCTGATGACAAAATTTCTCTATCTAATGCAATATTAGCATTTTGTGATTGATCTTCAATGACTCTTCACTAGATTGCTCAGTCACCTCTGTCTTTCACACCTCTGATTCACCTTATACTTCACATCCAAACTTCTCATTCACAACTTCTCAATATCATACACGAATTAGGTCTAAAACCTCTCCTTAAATAGTTGATCAAAGAAACTTCTAGATCAATATCAACGATCTAGATTCATTACCTTTTTTACTTAGTCCTTCTAATTTTTTGATTGGTTGATTATCTTGCATAGGGATTAATTA